>VXBN01012346.1:0-39649 GCA_013397395.1 Sinosuthora webbiana
TATTTGCGGACCCTGACAGCACCCAAGATTTTGAAGGCTGTGATTCCTGCAAAATTCCTGTCAGAATGTGGAAAAAACAACAAAATACTAAAAGTAAATAAAGGTAGCCATATTTTTTTGCTGGATCAACATGTTGTCTTTCCAAGACCCAGCTTAAAATTTTGCTTTTAAATGATGTTCCAATTTAAAGAATCACAGAAATTTTGGATATTTTGCAATTGCTTTCTGCCATTTGCACTTGCATTTCCTCCAGTGTTAACATAGGGTAAATATACCTGGAGCAACACCCTATGGAAGGGTTAAAATTACTTTGGAATGAATTGGAAGAGTGTAGATTTATTTGTATTTGCCATATATACCTTTATTTCAAGTCCAGGGTTCCTACAATACTCAATTATTTTTCTCTACAGTTTTAAATGGAGTGCAGAATCTAGTAAGTTTAATTTGTTTCCCTGGAGGCTTACAAGGCAATGGTACAGTTACTAAAGAAGAGCAGCGTCTTGAGGATAGCTTCTAAATAAAGATACAAATAGTTGCATACATCCACTTTCAGGACTGAGTTAGTTCAGTGAGCCACTGTTTATGTTTGGAGATGGATGTGATGTGGGGTTAACTGGCTTGAAGGGTGCCAAGTCAACTTTGAATTTGTGTGACTCACAATTCCAGTGAGTTAACAATTTTACCATTAACTTGCAATGGAGAAACTGAGGTACAAGTCAAAGATCTGGCAGCTTGAGTTTTTTAAGAAAATGCACACTGTGCATTAGCCACTCCCCTCCCCAAGTTGCACTCAAATTTAACTACTCAGTGGTTTTGAAGTTAACATCTTGGCCTTTGAAATATTTGAACTACTTTTCAAATTTACTAAGCGGTATGGAGCCTGAATAGAGAGTCAGTCACTTTTCATCTTTCAGATATGAACTGTAAAAGAGGCTTTGACTTGGTCCCCACTGCTTGCAAGAGCTCCATGCAATGCTAGACTTGGGGGAGAGTGGCTGAAAAGTTGCCCAGCTGATGATGGTCTGAGGTGTTTGCCAGAAGGATGAACATGAGCCAGTAGTGTGCCCAGGTAGCCTAGAAGGTGAATGACATCCTGGCTAATATCAGAAATTGTGTGGCCAGCAGACTAGGGAAGGGATTGTGCACCTGTACCCAGCACTGGTGAGGCCACACCTCAAATCCCATGTCCAGTTTTGGAGATTCACTACAGATATTGTGGTGCTGGACTCAGGACAGGACAGGACTCACTACAGACTTTGAGGCTCTGGGGCACATCCAGAAAAGGGCAAAGAAGATGGTGAAGGTTCTAGAGCACAAGTCCTGTGGGGAGTGGCTGAGGAAGATATGGGTGTTTAACCTGGGGAAAGGGAGGCTCAGGGGAGACTGCTGCCTAGAATCACCTGAAAGAAGTTGTAGTGGGGTGGTGGTCAGTCTGCCACATAACAAGTGATAGCACTTGTGGGATCAGTCTCAAGTTGAGCCAGTAGAGGTTTAGATTGGATATCAAGGAAAAGTTATTCACCAAAAAGTTTTGCAAAGCACTCTAACATTCTGCCTAGGGAAGTGGTGGAGTGACCATCCCTGGAGGTATTGGGAAGACAGGTACATGTCAGGTACTTGGGGACATGGTTTAGTGGTGGGCTTGGCAGTGCCGGGTTAGTGGTTAGATTTGATCATCATAGAGGTCTTTTCCAATATAAACCATTCTATGATTTTATGATTCTACAATTCCGTGATTCATGTATGCTAACCTAGCAAAGCTGGAAACTTCTGCTGTAATGTTTTGGCACTAACATTGTCATTGCAGCTGATGTGTGATCTTCAGGCAGAACACAAGTGCAAAGCACCATTAGCAGGGCATTCATGAAATAATAGTTGGAGAAATGTATACATGTGAATAATATGTGTGTTTTGACATTGACTTCTCTTGATCTGTTTGCTCGTACATGTGTGAAGATCTATGTACGGGCAATTTCCTTCAGGAAGCTATTTTACAAAGTTTTGCTGGATGAGGAATTAGTCTGTGTAAAACCATGGTAAAGGGAAAGCATGTTCTGATTGGCAAGGAAAGAGGATTTCACCTATTATCTTGATAATCCAACTATTTGGGAAGATATGAGAAGGAGCTCTTATAAAGTTATATGCTATATTTTAGATATGAATTATTATTGTGGTCTGTCACACAGGGAAAAACTTAAAAGAAGAAATTAAACCCCAACAATAAATAAAAAGGACTTACCTAGAATGTGTTTTATTTTCCAATAACTTCTGCTGAGAAGCATAAAGCTCCTTTCAGATTCTCATTTTTTAGCACAAATTCCCACTAGACCAACAAACAATGTGCTACTATAATTTTCAGCCTTTTCTTCCTGGGAGTTATTAATTATGCATTTTTTTAATTCTTATTTTTCTCCACCTCTCATATTAAGCGATTCTGCCATTGATTTCACATCAGTTAGTCCATATAAAAATGCCACTTTTCCTAAACATAGATTTGCTATTCTGCCTGTCTTAGCAAGCAGTAAAATGAGACAAAATTAAATGCTGTGTCTCAATGTCTGTTCCTAAGCATCTCATAGCCAAAATCAGGTCGTGCAAAACATTTGAGTCTCAAATTCTTTCATTTTTCTATACAACTTGGATACCTAACTACTCCTTGATGACTAGGGTTTTGGCTACAAAATGCAAGGAAAAATCCCTAGCTCCATATCTAGACATCTAAAGGAGTAACCTGATTTTCAGGGGCACACAGCCATTTTCAATAGGACTAAAAGACACTTGGTACTTCTGAGAAACGCAAAATCCTATGAAGCTTAAGTAAAGGTTGACTTTGACTTATTTGTACCTTGCCGCTGCAACAGGACAGCAACGCATTTCCTCTTTTCTGAAAAGTGCACCAGAAATAGCTTAGAGAAAATGAGGCTTTCTGCAATATTAAACTGGCCATTTGAGGAAGAAGACGTTTTTGTGAACAAACATAACTATTGCAAAAAATGAGTCACTAAATCTGTTTTAAAAGCAAAAATAACACAATAATGCAAAAAATAGGATATAGAAGGTTGTAGTTAATCTAACATCACCTTTCTGCAGAAGTTCTCACAGAACTAGATAACCCCCATTTTTAAAAAAGGGGAAACCACAGGCTGGTCGGTCTCACTTCTGTGCCCAGCAAAATAATGAAGCATATCCTCCTAGAAACTATGCTTAGGCTCATGAAAAATAAGGAGGTGCTTATTGACAGTGAACATGGCTTCACTAAGAGCAAATTGTACCTGACAAATGTGGTGACTCTCTATGGTGGAGTTACAGTGTTGCTGGATAAGGAAAAAGCAACTGACACCATTTACTTGGAGCTGTGCAAAGCATTTTACAATTTCCCATGCAACTTCTTTATCTCTCAACTGGAAAAACATGGATTTGGCAGGTGGACCACTTGTTGGATAAGGAATTGACTGGATAGACACACTCAAAGAGTTGTGGTCAATGGCTCAATGTCCAAGTGGAGAGCAGTAGTGAGTGTTGCCTTCAGGGGCTGGTATTGGGGCAGCAGCTATTTAACAGCTTTGTTGGTGACAGGGATAGGGGTATGGAGAGCACCCTCAGCAGCTGTGCTGACAATGCCAAGCTGTGTGGTGTCAACATGCTGGAAGGCAGGGATGGCATCCAGTGGGACTGTGACAGGCTTGAGAGTGAGACCCATGTGAAACTCATGAAGTTCAACGAGGCCAAGGGCAAGATCAGGGTAATCCCAAGCACACAAGAGCAATCCAGTGCAAGGACCAGTTACCGTGGCTCAGTTTAACATTTGCTGCTAATATCAAGAAATGCCCTTTAATACTTAGCTGTTCTCTTGGGGCAGAATTAAGCTGTGGTATTATGCTAATTTACATAAGTAGCATCTTCTCCTTGCAAGCAAAAAAACCGCAAAGCCACCACAACCAACTTTGAAGAATTCTTAGTAGTTTTAAAATTCCATGACTTTGGTTAAAGGACTGAGAAACCAGGTATTAAGGATTTCAGGCCTGTCAGAACCTTCTTCCAATAAGAGGGCTTCTGTCATTCACAGTTGGGCACGTTCAAGTTTTCCTGCATTACTTACCTTCATGCTGACAGCTTGAGTGTCTCAGGGGACTGTGGGATTTTCTTTCCCCTTTTTTTTCCTTTCAAAGTGTTTTGAGTGTCAGAGGGAGCTGAGGAGCAACGTGAAGGAGTGGGAATGAGATGGGTTTTTTGTGTTTCAACTACTGTCTATTAAATTTCAAACAAAATATTGGCAATTTTTTAAGCTTTTCTTCCCTAACTAATATTTAAAAGCATTCAATTAAGGCTGTATAATGTGTTCAATGAGTTAAACCACCCCATGATATTAGAAAAATATTACATATATAAATAAAATACATCAAAGCATTAAAAAGCTATTACACACTCTGAACATAAAATGGCAGAGTAATGATGGATCCTGCCATGCAGCAAACATATTCAAAAATATTATCTTCCTGGTAATGAAATGCCATCCGTTTCATTTTAAGCTAAATACATTAGACATATCAGTGGAGTCTGTGCTGACACAGCAGTGAGTTGAAATTGAAAATCTGAAATTATATATATGATTGGACACAGTGTTAAAGTAATTTATAGGAAAAACCACAAATGTGCTGGGTCTGCACCTTTTCGTGAACTCATTTCAGAGAATCAGATAGAGAAAAACTCTACCATTTCTAATGTGCAGTAGAATGGCAGCTCGCCAGGACCCCAATATATTCAATATCAGGGGCAGAAAGGAGAGAAAGAAAGAAAGAGGCTAGTGAGACTTGATTCAAATTACAACAATTCTGCATAAGCCATCAAGAAAATGGCATTCGTTTTCATTGCTGTGACCTAATATGATATAGCAGCTGTAGGAACTATATTAGCTATCAAGACAAGAGGGAGATAACGGGGAAACATTTAGAGAGGAACATCAGGATAGGGCTAATTTCAGCTCAGCTGCAGATGCTTTGCATGCTTTGCCATGGAGAGCAAAGTGGCAGCAGGAATCATTATGACAATCATCTGATACTCAAAGTTTAGGTTGAATTCAGTTTCTGCTGACTGGAATGGAGCCTCGATTATTACAAGCACACACACACATACAGACACACACACACACACCGCCCTCCCCTTGATGCACACTGACAATTTTCCTCTCTCTCATAAGTCTTTTAGTTTTCCTGGCTGTCTTGTCTTCAGTCAGCTAAAGAAAATCAAAGAAACAACAAGCATCAGGAAAGGTTTTGTCCTTGCAACAGCTCTCTAAGCCTTACTTTCAAGTATCTTTTATCTTATAGTTCTTTCCTGAATTCAAAATGCTTTTCAGTTGGTCTGGGAAAAGAATTGAAGAAGGAGGCAGTAATCTACTATTAATGTATGGATTCAGTCCTAGAATTACTATTATAGTTGTCAATGTGATGATTTATAGCTTTATATTTATTTATTGCTTGTTAATCAGAAATAAGATAATTGGTGTGATGCAAAATACAGACAGATGTTTTCACAGAGCACTTGCTAAGCAGATCAGACACACAAGTTATTTTGGGATTTAATGTTATTATCCTACTTTATCTCCAACAAATACCCTAGATTTGCCTGATATTTAAGAGCACCATTGTTCTGATTAGGCTCTGGGTGGCCTAGTTGAGGCCTTCCATTACCTGAAGAGAGCCTGCAGGAATATTGATAAAGATGTTTTCCAAGGACTTGTAGTGACAGAATGGGGGGAATGACTGAAAGTGAGTAGGTTTAGATTACAGGTTAGTGTAAGGGTGATGAGAAACTGGAACAGGTTGCCCAGAGAAGCCGTGTATGACCCATCCCTGGAAGTGTTCAGGGCCAGGTTGGATGGTGTTTTGAGCAGCAAGGTCTAGTGAAAGATGTTCCTACCCATGGGAAGGGGTTTGGAGCTAGTTGACCTTCAAGTTCCCTGTCAACCCAAACCTTCCATGATTCTATAATTCTATGATTTTCTTCAGAGATTGCAGCAATCAGAAAACACGAAAATAAGTGATACCTGGGTCTTTGAAATATGTTTCATATAGTTTGATTGCACCATTGCTTTTCTGAACAGCAGTAAAAAAATTCTTTGACAGCAACATATAAACAGCATATCTTCTTTACTCTGGATGGATGGTACTTGTTTCTAATACTGGTAAATGTTATCTTCTAATTTTTTTTTTTTAATTATTTGAGTATTATAAAGAGGGTTTTGTATTGTTGATGGAACATCTACAATTGTAGTAGAAGCAACCCACTACAGAAACTGGTAAATCATATTCTGCTCATCTGAAAGCTGTATCTGAATATTTATTGCACATAGGGAAAGAAGACTGTGTACATTGCTATTGCATTTTTATCACCTTGCCCTCACCCATACTTCTTTGGTGTTATGCAAATCCATTTTGCTTTGGGCAAGTCAGACAACACCTACCACACGACCCTCCTAGAAGCTCCAGGAGAAGCCAGAAATGATCTGTAACATATTTGTCCCTTAGCTATAAATCAGATTCTGTTTCACAGCTCCTGTCTGATGACTTCACTTCTACTTCCACATTGTGTCAGGTTCCTTCTTCACACCATTGGGACATGACTTTCAATCCCCAGGGGCTCTCACTCATGTTGGATCCCAGAGGCACATTTCTAGTTTGAATATGGGATCTTTAGAGTTCTGTTTTAGAGTGTTCCTATGCACTTCCTTTCAATCTTTTCAAGGAAGATACCACAGCATTTTTCCTTTTAGAAGCCCCTCTGATAATGGTATAATGAGAAAAAGATAACTTCATATTAAAATGCTTATTCTCTAACTTTCTTGGTTTGTTTGTTGGTTTGTTTGTTTGTTTGTCCCATGGAAAAAAGTCATGCTCCAAATTTGAAATTTTGAAACTTTTTAAGTATGACTCTCTACCCTGTGTATCCTTGCTAATCCTTCAGAAGGGCTGATGTTGACTGGAGCTTCTTCCTAATTTTACAAAGCCGCTTTGTGGGTAATTCTCTCCTGAAGAAGCTATGAAATAGAAACAGGATACATAAATGAAGCTAGCATATATCTTGGAGCTACAGTGTAGGACAATGTTTCAGCACTCCCCTGTTTAAATTTCTATTACTGCTACTGACAAAAATATTTCCTTTGCTACATTCCCTTGTATATTATTGTCAGTGCTAAAGGTATTTTGAAATAAAATATTCAAAGAACAAGAAGGAATTGGTTCTGATTATGTTTGTCCCAGAATATTTAAGAAATGCAAGGGTTCCTACTCACTGCTACATTTACATTATTTGGTGTTCATGATAATAAAATGAGGACCATTGCTTTCAGCACGTCACCTGGTTTCCATCACTGAATTGCTTTCCGGATATGTTGTCTGGTATTTGTAGGAAGAAGGACTGAAAACACAGTGTGTCTTCCTGGTAATTATTTATTAAACAGAATTGGTTCAGTACAGCTGATGGTAAAGGAGATCAAAATTAATGAATGATTACAAATCTGTAATCAGCATTTTACAACCTGCACATCATACAAAGGTGGATTTGTGTACACAAGATGCAAGGACACAACTACGAATTTTTGATCATTGAATGGATTTTCTGCTGGAAATGGGAGGTCTCATTCTCTCTGTCAGTCTGGTGATGGGTCATGATTTTTTTGTTTATTCTGCAGCTGTTATTATGTTTCACGTGTGAGGTGGCCAGCAGGCTTAAAGGGAAGCATGGTATTTCTTTGCAAACAACAAATTCGTTGCATTCACTCTGATGTGAAAACTGAAGCTAACATTGTCCTAACAGTCAGGTATTTTAACAAAATACAGCTCAAATCAGTACAGTGAGTAGGGTTGATGACTCATACAATTAGACGTTTTGGCAAATTAGTTAGCAACTCACAGAACTGAACATTACTAGTCCTCAATGGATAGTCAACAACCCTTTGAATAGTGAAGTAGAAATATGCTATGATGGTCTACTGCAATCACACAGTAGGGCATTATCATGAAAAGAACAGAGAGCATCGCTGATGAGATAGCTAGATAGACTTACTCTCTGATAATCATTAGTATCTCAGTGCCTTTCTTTCATTAACTATTTCATTGGATACTGCTTTAATTACACTATAACTGGCAAAGTTATTTAGACTGAAGACAATTGACAGGCATTTTTAAAAATGATGCTAAACTGTACTAAGTTAATCTTGTGAATGTGGCCAAACTATTTTTATGTCTGAAGATAAAATAAGAAAGCTAGTAAATTATTTGGACACTCTATAACAACTACATACACTTGAGCATTGGAACAAGCTTTCAAATTTGTATCTTTCCCTGAGATATATATATTTTTTTATGTCCAGGCATGGTTTCAGAGGAGATATTTAGAACCTCTGCCAAAATACTGGGCCAGATCCTCGTCTCCACTATGCTGTCATAAACCTGGACAGTCTTGTGGATTTCAAGGAAGTTACTGCATGTTCACTCCAGACTGTGTAGCTCAGAATGTCGGAGCTCTGCTGTTGTGGAGAGTATTCAGTTTAGATGAAAGTGTTATCACAAGGTTGTGTAACTTTCTTGTTGTAAGTCAGAATATTTGTGCTATTTGCTAGCTAGTATTTCTCCTTGTAAGGGGTGGTTATGTTACTGGTGCTATACTAGCTACCCATGTTTGTTCTGATTTCACTCTCAGTATTACTGGGGACACTCTCAGGTCTTACTGAAATCTCATTTGTAATGGACCTACTTTTTCCTTAAATCTGAACACGAGATTTGCCAAGCTAATTATTATTAAAAGAGTTAGTTACTGTTAGTAGAATAATTGTTAACAGTTTCATGATAACAAAAATGATCACAGGTTTTGCCCTCCATAAATGTGATGGCTAGAAAGACAGGAAAGCCCCTATATCCATGGGACAGACTGTCTTTTCTCACAAACAGAGTATCACCAAAAAGAAATGCAGTTAATTGTTTACAACTTTCCTGTATTTTCCTTCAAAGCTTCTCATATGCTTGATATTTCAAATTCTGAAAATTAGGCAGTAAATGAGATAGATAATCTTTTGTAGCAAGATTTAGACAGAGGCAAGTCCCTTTTCTGAAGCTATAGTAATAGTAATAATAATAGTAATAAGGATTAGGGTTGTTAATCTGGCTGTAGCGGGGGCTCCACAGAGAGGGAAAAAATACCCAAAAAACTGTATGTTGTTCTCTTTATCTGATAGTATGCAACATCAGAATCCATGTAGGTTTTTTTGTTTTTACTCCTGAGCTGGTGCTCAGTGCACTGGAAAAAAATTCTGTTTCTTTGTCCCATTTAATGGGCAGCAGAAACCTCAATATCTTGTCTAGAAATACCTGATAAGAAGAGGGTGTTTTTCCGCAACTAAATGAATAGAATTACCATGAACAAACCCAAATGTCATCAGTGACAAAACTAGATAAAGATGTGATATAGGGCTTTCCCCATGTTTTATGACAGTTTGCATCATTTATGGCAGACCCATAATGATGTAAGTAGCCATCAAGTAGGATATTTCAGGCCATTGAAATATCATAAAACTGTAGGAGAAATAAATTATCATCCCAGAGCTTTGTACTCAAATTTCTGTTGTGAGAAATGATTGTAAACCAGACACAATGGTTCCACAAGTTTCCTGGGCACCATGCCAGTGAGAAATTATTTCATTACAGTAATTCTTTGTTGCTGCCAAAAAAGTAGACAAAAGATAAGCTCATGTATTATATTGATCAGACTGAATTAAAAAGCTTTTATGATCTGGGATTTAAAAAGAGTGAGAAAAGGAAAATGAAAATAAGAATGATACTATTGAACACAGAACTACCATTTTGTAATTTTTTTGTTATTACTTGTTTTTTGATTTCAGTAAGACTTTAAAACCTTTCTATCAAGGTCTGAAATGACTGTATTTGACCAATTGAGAGAACAGATAATGCCCTTTTCACAGAATAAATGTTTGACACTTATTTGTAAGAATCAAGCGTGACTCTACACAATAATCTCTGACTTTATCAGCGTGTATTTCTTCTACTCATTATGCACTTCAGATATAATTTAAAATTCACTTGAATTACAAGTAATTATAATTACATTTTTAATGTTTATTTTTATTGTAATGCAAAATGGATAAGTTCAAATATATCTATTTAGGCTATTTAGCCTATTCTGTGTGCTAATTAATAGTCTATTGTGCCCTTCCCTTCCCCTTCCCCTTCCCCTTCCCCTTCCCTTCCCTTCCCTTCCCCCGAGCATCCTGATTCTTTTGGGGGTGCTACATGTCTTCTACTCCAGGCAAAATGAACAGAGATCACATTGTTCTCTAAGCTGTTTTTAAATTTTGCAGAGAAGGTAGTTTGATTGCTTCATTAGCTGCTTAGGAACCTTACATTTTTTACAATTCTTTGGTACGTTTTACATGCACAACCACATATGGTGTTATAGCCAAGCCATATAAAAGAAATCATGAAATCATTATTTCTTCCTGTGTCCTTCAATACCCCCACATTCTACAAGAATATAGTCTGCCTATTTTGGTACCCATTAATTTGAAGTTGTTCAAAAGTCCTCTGCATATAGTCCTGGGCAACCGACGAAGCAGTCCTACTTGAGCAAGGTGGTAATCCAGTTGACCTCCAGAGATCCCTTCCAATCTCAACCATTCTGTGATTAGGCAGTTTTTAATATTTGTTCATCATGAACCTACCTCAAAGAATAGTTCCATAAATGGGAAAATACATAAATATCAAGCAGTGGCAAGAGTGGAGGGACAGATCTTTTAGCAGGCCATCCTGTCAGCTTGTGTCTGACTCATATACTAAATGTTTGAAACAAATGTATTTCTGGAACATTCAGCTCTCTGCTGACCGATAATAATCTGTTGTTTTCAGCTGTGAAAAATACAGGGTGTGAAAAGTCCAGAGTTCCTTAAGCACTGAGATGCTGCCTCCTAATTATGTCTTGGCTCTGGTGCATGTAATGGTCTATGGATGAAGCCAGTAGAGTAAGTAGGGTGAACCTGTGCAATGCAAACCTTATGGGGCAGCACGTGGGGTCACACAGCCTTGCTGTGCCCTATTTTCCCTTCCCAGAGCTGGCTTTCTCTCCAGCACACCAGGCTAAGAAATTCCTATGCTGCATAGGTAACTAGGAAACCTTGAGAATCTTGAAGTGCCTTGGAGATGGCAGGTGTCTGGCTACTGCTCTTACAGCACAGGAGGACACTGCAGTCCTGCAGGGTTGGGAAGTCTGCAAAACAGCAGAGCACTACTGCAGTGTTACAAATGGCTAAACCATGAGGCTAAATACAACCTGTCCAACAAGGTCTGTGGCTAGGATATGAACCTAAGCCTACAAAGTACTTGGGAAGGCCAGCTCAGAAACTGCATAAGCAGAAAATGTTGTTGAGACATCTTCCTTTTCCTCAAAAAAATTGTTTCAAAAAAGGAAAAAAAAAAAAAAGAGTCTAATATGAAATTACTTTTTTTGTCTGCGATTTTTGAAAGCAAAATTCTCATTAATGAGTAACAAAAGGAATCTGGTGTAGTCTCTTTGGTACATAACATTTCCAAGCAAAATTTTAACATTTCTGTCTTCAGCTTTAATGCACTGAAAGAAGGAGTTTAAAATAATTTTGTTTTCACTCTTCCTTGCATAATGTAGAAGTAATCTGTCTATTTATTTATTTATTTTTATTTATGAGCTTTCTTATAACCTTATCTTTTTGAAATTATCACAGCTTTATTTTTCTTTCAGATTAGATGATAGTTTGAAAAGACATTTGTGAAGGTTTTGTATTCTCCGCAAGGATGCTTCCATTTGATGAGATATCTGAGATAGCTTGATTATTAATATCAAAAAAAGAATTGAATTATAGACATATAATTGTCATATTTATAAATGATATTTTTTTTTTCTTCAGGAAATACCTAATTTCCCAGTAGAATTAAATGCTGGAGGCTGTTATAAAGGCAAAGAGTTTAGAGAAGTTAAGAAAGTTTAGATACAAGCCAAACACCATCATCCAGAAGAGAAATATAATTGAATTTTCATATGTATGTCATATACTGCCTAATTTAATTAGAAAAGCCTGAGCAGTTCACAAACTATAGTGACAAGGAAGCAAATGAAAGGCAGTTTTCTGTAATTCCATATTGTCTTGTATTTTGTCCTGAAACAATGTCTATTATTTCTGTAAAAACCTCTTTCCAGATGAGATGCAGACTACCAGGAACTTATTAAGGCTGTTCCACATTGCATCTTCCCTCTATACTTCCTTGGAATTTTTTCTGTGAGAAAAAGTTATTTTGACTTGTGGTGCTACTAACAGGAATTAAATTTTCTATTTAGTGGCATTAATTATGTCCAACTCTGTACCATTTCAATTTGGTTTTTCACATTTTCATTTTCTTGTGTTGTGCTTGTGTGTAGTCATCTGTGTTCTTAAGTGTTAGAGATTTCAGACACTACCTAAACATTTGTTTTTGTGTCTTACTGAGGACCAGTAGCATAGTATCTATCATTAAATTCTAATTAAATGACAAGAAAGTGCAAATTGAAGAAAAGTCACGGTGGTCCCCTTTTCTCATGCTGGTGCATGCTGTTTGCTGTTTCTGATAGAAATGTTCTCCTTAAACCATTTTCTTGTTCTGGATGGCCTTATTGGATATATGATATTTTATTATTTTTAGCATTGTTATTCCTTCATACATCCCCTCATGATACGGGGTTTCAACTGTGTTTTCAGAATATGAAAATTCAGACCTCTTCAATTAATCAACATTTTAAGATGTCCTGAATCACTTTTTAAGGTACATTCAATGTTTATGGACTTCTCAGGCAAAGGGCAAATTGGTCAAGTAAAGAGACAAGACTGAAAAAGTTCTTTCACACAGGCAGCAAGAAAGAAGAAATATGCTACCTAGGATGAGTATCTTGTAGAACTGCAGTGAGGGAAATTATTTTAAGAGTGAGAGATGACCTTTGGAATCCAATTTAGGTCCAGAAAAGGAGGCAGAATGGGAGGAGAGGATGGAGGAAATTACGCTATATTGTTGTCTGTAATAGTAAAAGAAATGTCTGTTACATGTTAAATCTTGATTGTAATTTGCCCTGTTTCTTTTGTTAGTGATAGCAAGTTAATGTGATAAAAATGGAGAAAAGCAAGACAGGAGACATGATCACTATCCCTCCAGACCAACCTTTTCATTTCAAGTAACAATATGAGCCTATCCAGAAAGGGGACCTGGATCCAGGGTTGCCGGTGCCTACTGGATGGCTCTAATAAGTCCCTTTTCTTGAGTGATGGAGTGTCTCCATTCAGTGCACAAGTACAATAAGACACCAGAGGCGTGCATGCAGCTGGCATTCCTTCACCCCTTCCTGAACAACCTCAAGAAGGAAGCAATAAAAGGTTAATGGTGTATGAGCTTTCTTACTGGGACTTCTGGCTTTCCCTGAACCCAATAGGCTGTTGACAAAAGGAATCTCTGCTAAAGGCATTCCTTTTATCAAGTAATCACTCTCTTTCTGAATGCTCAGATTTTGCTGTTACATGCGGAGTTTATGAGGGATAAAAACAGAATAAGTTTTAGGGAAAATGTAATACACCTAAAGACTTAAAACACATCCTTGCACTGTGTTCCTGGAATACTGTGGTTCAGCAGTATTGTTCAATCTACATGGAACGAACCATGCAGAAGTCATGGTGGCCTGAATTTTGAACCAAGACTTTATCTTTCTTTAGCTTAAACTGAAATTCTCTCAATTGTCTCCTTTAGTTTCAAGGGCAGAATGTTCGTTTTTAATTCTGTGTTCTTAACCCTATCTTGTTGAGTGAAATAATATTTCAGTGTACTTCTAAGGAAGACACCAGAATAATATTTAATAATTTCATAAGTCAGCATTTATTTGTTACAAGCATCTTTATTCTGTGATAAATCCCAGATGTCACAACTGAAATCAGGCCCAGATTTCATTTAACACTGTGCAGGTTTTAAGGCAATCTGTACTTCGAAGAACTTACTATTTTAATGGATTTGAATTAAGAATTGACTTCTGGAGTTGGCTGGGCAGAGGTGACATAAATTGTCATAAATTGTTGATGTCCTGAGGTTTTTTTGGCAGTGAATTGTCTATGCTTCATTTACAAGAAAATTCTGTCCATTTTAAAAGCCAGTTTGTAGTCCTTACAGTTCTGATGTGACTTATTTGCTGCGTTTATAACCCCATATTTTTGTATATAGGGACATTTTTGGAGTAGTTGTATGGAAGACGTAAACACTTTTGACCCTTGGTTTGTGGAGAGGCCTCTCTGGACTAAAGTGATACATCGTATATAATTGGAGTATAGCAAAATTAAACATTTAATAATGAACCAAATTGTATTTAATATTCAGGTAATATTTTATTTTCTAGCAGAGATTTTGACTCTTAAAATTAAAATAGCTCTCACAGTGATTGTTTGCCTATTATTATTGTTATTCATTACAATTTTGTACCTCTATTATTTTACAAAATTCACAACAGCTTGCTGCATCACTGCAGACAGTTTTACAAGCAAAGGTGCTTGCTTGTCTGTTTCTTGCATTCTGTTAAATATTTCCTATTCCTTCAGACTGCGCTACAAGGACCATTTCACTGTCCCCTTTGGCTTCTGCATCTTGCTTCCAGCATGAACAGACAGGTAATAACCATTCAGCAGGGCCATTACCTCTTCTAAAGACTATTATCAAAATGGTCATTATACATAATGGAGATTATTACAGGCAACTTGAGATTTTTTTAGATACATCACTACAATAATAGGTGGTCCTTTTTAGACTTACATATTGGTGGGAATAATAGTAGGGCACAAAACATATGGCAAATGTTGCTTTTTATCAAAACTTTTTTAGTTTTTAATGTCTTTTCTTCTGGATTCTTGTGATATTTACAAAACTTCTGTGAACACCACCTGTTGGGAAGTTTATCTAACTGTAAGTGTAGCAATGTAGAGGTACAAGTTTAGAAGGTACGTGAGGTATATTTTCTTCTTAAAAAGCTATGAAATTATGAGGAAAGAAAAAAAAAAGAAATATTATAATACAGCAGTTTTCCAGGCGGGTATATAATTACCTAAACAGCAAACCCTCTATTTTTAGAAAATGTCAAGCTGATCCCCTGTAGAAAAAGAGACCATATGAAACCACTACTTTTCTTTTTATAGTGGCATTTGTTTAACAATTTATTGTATTTCTTTTTCATTTCAAGATTGAAAAGCAAAATCTTAGCTAATCCAAGGACTATCTGCAGGGGACTCAAACCTAAATCTCCAAGAGGTCTTTTCATTCATGTAGCTTTTCATTTATTATCTGCATCAGTTACAAGCATATTGTTTACAACACTTTTTTCCGTATAAAGTGACCTACTGAAAAGAGAAATGCCGAACAAACCAAATTGGGTTCATTTCTTGGGTTTGGCATAAATTTTTCAGATAAATAGGCTGAGTGGTGAGGGTGAAGAGGTGTGATCTTTTTTTCCAGATTATTCATGATTCTTCTCCAGGGTAAACTCGTGTTGTTTGTACCCATCCTTTGAAACTTTTTGTGTTAGCAGGCTCAGTTCCAGCGTGCCAGATTTATTTGTAACTATGTCTCTGCTCCTCTCAATTCTACCCAGTCTTTAAACCACAGTTCAAAGTAACACTGTGCTAATAAGAACTGTGTTGATATGGGATTTTTATGAGAATTTTCCTTGTCTTGGTTTTCCCTGCTTCAAGTTGTTTATATGCCTTCCTTCTTAAAGAACATTCTTTTTCTTTCGGGATATATGCTCTGCCTACTCTGCTTCTGATAATGGCATTTTTATCATTTGAAGGAAGTTCCGCATTGCATTGCTTGTCTCACAGGTTTTGTTTTGCTGAAGTGTTGTATCCTTGTCTAAATCTCACTGTGTCTTTCTGACACAGCCCTGGCAAACAGGAGAGCACTGACCTTTGAAATGTGTATGAATAGGGAGTGGCAGAAGAACTTAGGCAATAACAATTTAGCCAAAAGGTGACCAGAAGACAGATTCTGTCCTGCAGTATGTTTTCCAGGATCCTGTTTAACAATGTAGGCATTTTTTTTTACCCCTTCAGGGCTCTTTAATTCCCAGCTCATACAGTCCAGTAGCCTTTCCCAGCCTCTCAGGAACTAACTGGAAAATATGAGAATATAAATATGTGCATGGCTTGCAGAAGGGCAGAAACAAGGACTATGGACATAATTTTTACTTTTGTGGCTTGTGCAGTTTACCTGCTCAAGGACAAGACTCTTCTGAGCAATGACAACATCTATGCCATCCTGTGACTCACCTGTTACAATAAGGTTTTTGTGGTAAATGTTTTGAAATTCGTATTTTCTTTTTTATATACTTTATAAGCCTGTGTAGTAGATATTTGAGAGTTAGTGTGTGTTTTACTCTATAACATCACATTCTTAAGCCTAAAGAATGCGGGGTTTTTGGAAGACATTCCTCTGCTGAGAAGCAGATAATCACCCATCTTCGAAAGGGAGTGCCACCCATGGGTGATGGAGCTGAGCACCGCCATCAGTGATCATTGGTCGAGCGCTCAGCATCCCATATCCATCATCCCAATCTCATCAAGGACATACATCTCAATACCTGGTTCCAGTAAACACAGATATAAGCTTATGTCTCCCCGAAAAGACTGTTGACCGAACTTGCAACCAGAAAAGAAACCAGATGAATATGAATCAAGGACCGTATTACACAAAGAACTGATGAAGTAATCGGTTGCACAAGCCCAAAAAGTGTATAAAAGCAGGCCCTGCACTCTGAATTTGTAAACCAGAGAGGGATTCTGTGCCATAGGGGGCAGGATCTGCGGTTCACCCAGTGCCAGTTCCCGGGATCGGAGCTGTACTTTGGTTGTGGTTTTACCGGGGTTTTTCTATTTGTAAATTCTTAACAAGTTTTTATTAATGCTTTATTTCATGGATTTGGCTAATCATTTATAACAGTTTTTAAGCATTACCATCCTCTGGTAGAACCAACAGTTCTTCCTTTTTCTTCTCAGCTGTCCTTCAAGCATCAAACATGATGGTTGTATATCCAGCTCTTATTGACTGCAGGTGTTCAGGAGCTCAAGTCTTTCCTGTATTAAAATCTCCCCGTTTGTGGCATCCTGTAACACCAGAACTTTTTATGTTAGTGAGTTGCTGTTCCAAGTGGCAGCAATTGACCAAAAAGAGCTGTTTGGCTCAAAATACCACTGAAAACAGAAGTCTGAAGATAATCAGAAAACATTTCTGTTTTGGGACTGGTTACCTAAAATCACTGGAATCTGTGATTCGTCAGACGAGAAGACAGCATGTGCCAAGAATAATATTTCAGTCATATAATATTATTACTGGTTTTGAATTCATACTTTCCCCCCCAGTATATGTAGGTGTCAGATATGACAGATTTTGAGCCTCATTCATATCTAGCGCTACTCTCTCTACAAAAAAGCAATGGAAAAAAAACTTATATAAAGTTCAACTGAGTGCTGTCTGAGACCTATGCTTGTAGGTACACTGTATTAAATTGTTGTAGCAGCTTGGAGGTCCTTTACTATCCCATCATGCAAAACCCTTTGACATTAACAAGGACTTGGTCTGGGTGTGTGGTTTCCCTCAAGTGAAAAAAAAATTCTGAATAATTAGCAATACCTGTGCTGATTTAGATTACCTGAGAGGGATTTCAATGCTTAACCAGTTGTGCTACTGCTATGTCAACTCTTTGCCTTATTTACAGCAGCAAAATGGGTGAGTGGAATGGGAGGAGTAATAGGTGGTTTCTTGATAATGTTAACATTAAATTGAGACCTTTTTAACTGGTGCCAGAGCCTCTGAGCAACTTAATTGTGTGAAATCCAGGAGATGTCACTTCATTTGGCACTGTCATTTCTACAGTGGCTTGTAAGATTTTTTTGAAAGAGAGAACAGAAATGTACAGTGGGAAGTGAATTTAAATAGAAAGAATATTTATTATTATTATTTTTTCTAATCTTACCTATTCAATTTATTTGCCAGTTTGGGTCTGCAAGAAAAAGTGCTTAAGTGCTTGGACTGCCGAGTCCCACTGCCCCTCACACAGTAGTTAAGTTAGGAGCTTAGTGCTTAGCAATATGTGAATTATTAGTTTGATAGTTTGCAGCATCTTTTGACTCTGAGGGAACAAAAAGGTGGAGGGAGAGAAGCGGGGGNAGAGAGAGAAAGCCTGCCAGCTATTTGTGAAGTAAATGTTCCCATTTCTTTTAAAACACAATAGCAAGTGTAATTTTCTCACATGCATCTGTTGCTATCACCTCTCACTTTGTGCTGAAGTGCTCACCAGAGCATTTACAGAAGTGATTCTTCCTCCCACCCCTGACATCTGCCACCGAAAATGCTGCATTATTCATCAGCGTGCTAATGGCAGGTGATGAGATCTTTTCACGCTACATCCCTCTCAGTAGGTGTTTATTACTCTGTTCACCAGCAGCCCTGCTATTACTGCGGGGCCAGAAGAACTCTACATACTCGCTTGACAGGTAATGGGAAACGTGCTCTGCTCACTTGGCTCACAAGTGCAGATGAAGGTTATTACTAGGGCAGCTGCAATATCGTGGGTGCAAAGAAGACGGTCACTTTAAGTGAACAGCTTAATTTTGGAAATCCATACAAATCATGTCAGCACCGCGATAATCCATCTTCTTTACCTTCTATCATTTCAGCAGTCATCACACTGTAATAATTTTCTCTTGGTTCACCTGTGGTCTCTATGAATAACAGAGTGGGGTAGAAAAAAGGAAAGAAAAGAAGATGAGTTTGGCTTAGTGTCTGATGATCACAGTGGTGAGGAATTTATCTCTGTCTAGTAGCAAGAGGCTGTCATGTGTATGTGTGCAGAAGGGTTTGTGTCTTGTGGAGGGGAGAACCTTGCAAGCAGCACTGAATGTGTTTAATTTTATAAAAACAGCCTGACAAGAAAGGCAAGCCTCTACTGATTTATTTGAAGCCTTGTGACAAAAATTAGGGAAAATAAACATGCCAGAGTACTGGAAAAATTGAATAAGGAGAAATTATTTTTACTCCAGAGAACTCAGTTCACTAATAAGCCTTCCCCAGTTGTCTCCCTTCTAGGTTTCTCACTTAGACACATGATGCCATCCTGAGCAACCCATAAAAAAACCTCAACCCACACAAGGAATAGGCAAACTTTTTCATGATTTAAAGGTGCAGCTTCCATTTCACTTAAGGGGCAGAATTTTCTCAATATAATGTTTTCTTTACTAAAACAAAAGGTGTGCTCGGTCCGCAGAAATGAATGGTGTTGTAAGGCATGGTGTTTTTGGAAGATATCCTCCCAAAAATGTAAGCTAAGGAGATTTAGAGAGAGGCATGATTTGCTGTAATTTTATGTGTGTTACAACTGCTGAAGTGCACCTGTTTCCATATTAGTACAGCCTAAAGTAATTAAAACCAGAACTGTGAAAGAATGATTTTTTTTTTCCTTTTTTTCAGACTTTTGTCTTTAAAGTACCGGGTTTTATTTCCATGTAATAACTGTGAAGTTTCTTGTTATGCCTAGCAGAGGAGAAATGTCTTTTAGGGAGAGAACTAAAAGCAAAGAAAAAAATCCCCTTATTTCAGGTATTTGTTCTGTTTTTAATATATCTGCTTTTTAGCAAGACCGTTAGTTTTTTATCTGCTGAGTTTCTGTATCAGTCCAACTATCAAACTTTCTTATGTTTTTTATAGACTAACACACATATTACTTGCAAATTTAAAAGTATGACAGTCTGGTGACAAAATGGAATAGTGATACACACAGCAAGACTTAGAGCCTTTAATAGTTACCTACAGAAGTAACTGGGATGGGGGAAAATGGAGTAGTCTTGGGACAGACAAGATTTGCTCTACTTTCACTTCTGACTGAAGAGTGCTTTGTGCTGAGGAGGGAAGGTGGTGAGTGGCTGGCTTTGTTTGTGGTGTTAGAGCTGAGTGTGTTAATCCTTGGCTGGAGTTTAGGCAGGGAAAACAGAGACAATTCCAGAAATGCAAGGCATCTTCTGTGAAAATAGTTAGTCTCTCACTTATTAAAATGCTGATTTCATCAAGGTATTGCTCCTCATTTCAGTGGTGATAAAACCATCAGCTGGAGATTATTGCTGACCATAATTTCTGTTTCAGTATTTAATTTATTCCTATCCAGCTGAAGGGTTTAGTAAGATGGTGAAAGACTGAGTATGGAAGAGATATCATTCTCCAAAGATTTAATAGGCATTCAGTTTATAACAAGATGACAACATGGATGTGATTGCCATACTTGGGAATGACAAAAACCAACTTATTTGTTTTTTTTTTTATATGATCATAATGTCTTCAGAAGAAATTTCTATGTGCAAGGAATAAATAAATTCTTGTTGCTAAACACATGTAATTTATGGTGATCATTGTCATTGAAATGTAATTGTGATATTAATGGAAGTCTTTGTTGGGGTTCAGCAAATTAATTACATTTAGGAAATCACATTGCATACCTTTGATAATAAAAACCCAGTAAATATCAATGTTTGTGTTAGAAACACATCTGCGTTGCATAATGCTGAACCTGAGAAGGAAATAATTATCTTCTTACCCTAATTTCCTCCTCAAACTAGAAAAAACCCCCAGTTTGGAAATATGAAATCACTCTCATAGTTTTCTGTAGGCACATAGAAGCAGAGATAATAAATGAGTAGGACAGTAAAAGGTAAAGAAAACTCTATAATAGTAAATATTAATGTTATAGTATTATTGACCAAAAAGAAAAAGTGACCTACAAAGAGCTATGAAAACCCACATAGAGAAAAATAAGTTTCTAATTAATATCAAATTCCATTCCTTTTCCACAAGGAAGGGATTCCAGAATCTTATATCCACTCTTGTGAAGATGACATCCAAGATCAGAAGGCAAAATTCATCATCAGTTTCATAAAATACACAGTAGGAGAAAGATGAGAGTTTTTCTTTCATATACAGTTTTTAAACTTGAGATTGCATGGTTCAGCATATCTATTTATATTCCTTTCAGAATGAGGAAGCAGCCAACATCATCCTGCACCTGAACCATTCTTCTCATTCTTTCTCAGTCATCAATGCTTAGGTGAAGGCAATGTGTGACATCTTTCTAGTTATAAGAGTAGAATCATTTCCTTTTCAATGATGTAACAGAAATTTTTACAAAAAGTTTTTCTCTGACTGCATGGCAACTATAACTAGCTAAAGGAATTGTGGATAAAATTTTAAGGAAAATTCTTGTCTTTGTTTTAATGCAAAAAGAATAAAACTCTCAAAATTTGTCATATTTTACTGAGTTGTTTTTTTCTTTTTCAAATTATGTGTTTTGTTAATGCTCCAAGGGTAGAACAGAATGTGCTGATGTTACAAAACAATGTCCACCAAAAATCATATATCCACAAAGAAAAAAAAAAGAAGAAAAAAAATCATAATTTCAAAAAAAATTTTGAATTTTATTGTGTTTGTTCTATTTTTCAGAACTCTCCAGGCCCCCAAAACTATCAAAAATTCCCATGAAACTGGGAATTTCATTGTTGTTCATCTTCACGGTTGACCATGGTCAGTGGGATAAAATGAGGAAGAAATATATGCATTAAAAAATCATTACTCATTGCTCTAACATCTGGTTGGTTTATTGTTCATGTGGACTATCACTGTAGACTACAGAAGCCTCAGAAATATTCACAATTGTTGGGCTAACTACATTTTGCCTGACCATTTGAATTTCTCAGAGTTACTCTGACTTGTGATTAATTCTCTTTCTCCAGCTATGCTTATTGCAGGAAGGTAACCTAAAACACTGGTGTTTTCCCAGCAATTCTCTATCCTTATCTACATTTTTGATTAACAACAGATTATACAGACAGTTTATTTTTATAGAAACTGAAAGTGATTTTTGAGAGATTTGGCCGATGATGACAAAGAAGGAAACACTGTTCCAGGATTCATACAGTGAAGAAAGGACTGCAGGCAAGGAATGATGAGAACAGAAAGTAATTCAAACAGGAAAATCATCACTTCTTGTGAAAAAAAAAAAATCATGCAAAATGACAAAAGTCCAAGTTCTGAGGAGGAGGAGAAATTAGGTCTCTCTTACAAGGTCTAATGAAATATGTAAAACTCTAATGAAATGTGTAAAATTATTTCCTTTTAGCTTTACACATTGGATATCCAGATTTTTTTGCTAGTTTATTTATGTTTTATATGACATAATTTATGTTCTGTAGCCATGCTGGCGAGTAACTTTTTGTTTAAAAAGGTTTAAACTGTATGGAGGGAAAATTGGATACATGCAATGAATTCTGTAATCAATAAGTTGGAGACTCATTGTTGCCAGGTGTGAGCTACATGCAGAATTTGAAAAAGGGGTCTTTTTGAATTTGAGTTTCATGCATTGTTTTATGTTTGTGGCCTGTCTAATGGAAGTTATTAAAAAGTGCATGTGTGGTGGTTTTTTTCTTTTGTCCCCCCCCGCCCCCCGCCTCTGGAAAACAAATCCTTCTCCTCAAATTAACTCTGAAACTGGAATTTCTTGTGTTGCAAAATATGACAGGGTTGCTGATGGCACTGCTCTGGAGGAAAGAGAGCAACTTTCTCTGTGGCATTGATCTGCACGCAGGCTGTCATGTTTGCCTTGTTTTGATGTCCTCGAGAGGATGGAGGTACTCACTTCCTTGGAATGGCAGTCAGGCAAGTTGTCAAGAGACAACAGTCAATAACCATTCACCCTAGATTAAGCAAAAGAAGTTGTTATGGACTGTCTGGAAAATGCAAGCCTTGTTTTCTCACGAGGTACTGTCCACCTTTCAGAAATGCAATGCAATGCAATGCATGTGCTTAAATCCCCCCTACCTACATCTAAGATAATAGATGACCTTGATTTTTTCTTGGTCTGTTAGCCCTGAAAGCGGACTCTTTTGTAGTGTATTCTGAGGAAACTCACTCACAGTCTAAAGACCAGCATAGCTGAATACTTCTGTACAGCTATGTCTGTAGTTACATTTTTTTACACACAGCACTGAACTGCATATTTCTTTCTCCCTTTTGGTATAAGTAATAGAATTACTTATACCAAACCTGTTGCATATGTACAGAGACAAGCTAGTATTGCATTAATTTTCTTGACAACGGTGATGGTGCAATACATGTCAGTTAACCCTGAAGGATAAGCTTGGCTTTGACGTGTGACCATCTCTGTGTGCACCCAGAGTATCTGTACCAGAAAAGGCCCTGCTTTTAAAAGATCACAAGTTTTCACACTTCGTAAGATTAAGCACAGGTATCTCTCTGTAATGGGGTAAAGCCTTACTGTTTCTCAGTTTGCTTCCTCCAAAGGAAAGGTTTTAAATCCTGGATACAATGTGGAATGCAGATAATCCTGGACCCTCTGGCCTGCAGCTACAAACATTGTCTTCTGATTTCTTCCTGAACCATAAAACTTTTCCTCATTTCATTTTATGCGAAGACAGATATCTCATATCTAGCACTTTTTAAAAAACAACAAAGGAGGGAGTATTTTCTTAAATTCTCTTTTTTTTTTGTCCATATTTCTTCCTTTTTTATTTTTTTTCATTATACCTAAATTTTTACTGTGACAAGTAAAAACTCTGGAGGAGCAGGCTCAAAGTGGCTGTCAAGAAGACTTTTTTCCCAAAGTAAAAGGTGCTGACAGACAAAAGAACTATGTCATGAAAAATTTATAACCAAATTTCCCACAACAGAAAAGGGGCAAAACTACCTCACATATTAAATGCCAAATCTTACTGCATATCTCCTTCAGTACTGATTCAGTGGCAAAATAACTTTCAAAATGTTTTATAGTCCAAAGCAGCTATAAAGTAGGTGCATTTGTCATTTTAGTAAACTAAAATCAGAATTATACTAATATTCAGTGTGGTGACAGCGATATATTATCTTGTCAAGCAGGAGATCTGATTTTACAGGAATATGTGGTAGGTTAGAGAGAGGAGCTGTATGAAGGATGCATTTAATTACATAAATAATAATAAGAGTAATGACAAACTATAGAACTAGTTTTATACATAAGAAAATACATAATAATATGTAGATATACATATATATATTCATATAAGACTGTATGTAAGCTGTTTGGCAAATACCAATGCATATTCTAAGCTAATGTCTCATCTTTCACATACCTTATGGGTCTTATTTGTATAAATGTATTTTTCAGATTAAAATAAACCATAAAATACTTTTCAAATTACAGTAAGCTATGAAGTGATGGGTTCAGCATTGGATGCAACATAGAAGGATAAGAATTCAGATGTGCTTATTGATCTTATGTTAAGTGTGAGTCATTAATGTGATATGCCAGTAAAACCAGCTAATCTGATTTAGGGTATATCAAAAAAGATATTTTCAGTAAAAAGTGGTAGTGATACTGCTGTAGAAATTACTGGTGGCAGCAGTAATCACATCATATTCTGTCTACTCAGAGAGGTGTACTCTGAATGGGAGCAGAAAAAGGCAACTGAGATGTTTAGGAAATGTCTTATATCAGAAGACCACCAATGAGTTTGTTTTGGTACACCAAGAAAAAAAATATTGCTGTATTTATAATTATTATTGCATTACAAATCTGAGAAAATGTTTTTTAGCAGAGATTACTGCTGGTAAAAATCCTCAAGGAATGCAGCAAATCAAGGCCTGCAAACTTGCATTTTTCCCAGCAAGAGAAAACTGAGACTTAAGTATAGCTTGGGCATAATGAACACACAAACCTTTTGGTAAAAAACCCCAATTCTTTAGCTTGTCCTGGTAGAGTTCAGTAAATACATGGAAGGAATAATAATATGAGGAATATATGCTGTGGCTTGTAGGATCTATCAAGTTTCCTTCCAGATCCAGCTTCTGGTGGGTGTTTTCAAAAAATGATGTAAGAAAAGTCAGTTAATTTAAAGGTCAGTGGAATATCCCCAAATAGTTGGCACTTCTAATTGCAACATCTTCCCAAATCTTAATGACTGTTTGATCAATCTTTTCAGTAAGTACAAAAACTTAAGGTTCATGTCAATGAGAATTTAAAAAATATTTCTACTAAAATAAACGTGTATAATTCTTTTTTCAAACAATCCTAAGTTATAATGATGGGTGCCTGTCTCTTGGTAAGTCATGGACTAAAAGACCTATATTTATGTAAAAAAAATTGTTACTTGTAGGTTTAATCCCACAAGCATGTGTACAAACTCATTCAGTAAACTTGCAGGTGGATTTTTACAGGTATTGGGTTTTTTTCTTTTGATCTGATTATTGCAAATTACAATGATGTTAATGTTTTTGAGTTATCCTCAAAAAAAAACCATTTCAAAGAAAGATGTTCAGATTTTTGTCTTTAAAAGATTTATTTGGTTTATAATAACAAAAAAATTAAAATTAGTAGCAAAAGTCTTTTTCAATAAAAGATCTGACAGCTCTAGCATAGAAAAAATGTCACTCTTCAGTCGAGTAAGTATTTCTTAAAGAAACTTTTCAACATTCATAAATTGTTGCAGAAGACTTTATATGATACAAAAGAAAAATTTCTAGCAGAAAAACATTCTCCTGGTAAATTTTTCTTCAGTTTTAATTGTGCTTTAACTGACTAATGAAGAGTAACAGTGAAATGATTACACATAAAATTCTGTCAGCTAACTGCACCCATCCCCCCTTACAAAAAAAACCAAGAAACTTAGCTGTTCCTAATTTCTTCCAGAGATTTAAGCTCTGTTCTTATTTATAAGTTGTAGGTTACGAGAGGGAAGGATGATCTTAAATTTAGATTATCCTTTCCACAGAACTATTAAACACTAATTGCTGAATGTGTTACTAGGTTTAGGCAGGAAGCAGCAATCCTATTGAAGATTTCTAGCCCTTTATGTAACCTGACAGGGGAATATTAAAACTTTCTAAAACTGCTTAGTTCCTTCTTGCCTCCATATGATCATATATAACTTCTGCAAATTATTCCAAAGCAAGATATATACATTTTCTCTTTCCTGTCTTTAGATTATAAAGTTAGATTTATTTTTCCATAAGATTCAGTAGTATGCAAAATACATTTGATGTTCCAGAGAGTATTGGTAGAGTCATTCCTTCTCAAACAGAAAATCAAATCCAAGAGACAATCCTCTTATGAAAGAGAAAACAAAATAAAGCAGGGAATGAATGACTGCATTTTTATTGGTATATGTGAACCTATTTTGTTATACATCTATAATGTAATCCCAGATGCACCCTCTGTTCATTAGTTCACTGGTTTCTTGTAGTAACCATAACACCCGGGGTTCTTCAGGACATACTGAATTTTGTTTTTGCAGGCTTTGTTGATCAGCTAACAAGGGCCTTTCATGTGAAGAGTAGGACTGGACAAAACATGGTTAGTCCTACAGAAGAACAACATCAGCATATTAAGGCTGAATGTTCTGTGGATGAAGCATTAGTAATATTTACCCAATATATTTTTTGCTCTATTGCTGGACAACACCCTGCATTCAAATAAAATGCAAAATAGTTTAAGGTAACTATATGCAAACAACTCCTATAGATTTAAAAATCTGAGCTGGAAAAATACAGAGTAGATATTTAAAATGTACATGGCGCATGAAATTATTTCACATTATGGGTAATCCATGCCTTGTAGCAATTATGTCACTTATGCTTACACTAATTAAGTGTTGATGTGTGAGCACTAAGTTGCAATGATGTTGTTAACTAATGTACATAAATATTCCCTTTAAACTGTAATTGCACTTTGCCATAACTAAAAAGAGTATATGATCAACTGGGGGTATATGGTTCCATTACCTTAAGGAATGAATTACAAACTTCAGTCTGTCATTAAAATACGATGCTTGAGTTCTATCTTTTAACTTAAAGGCAAAAAAAAAAAAAAAATCCTTTTGCCTTGGAGTTTAGAATGTACAATACTGTAATAAGAGTTTACATATTATTCATTTATAAGGATAGCAGTGATATGCAGAGTAGGACAGTTCAGACCACAGTGCTGAATGTCCCAAATCTGAAGGGATGCAATGTAATTAATTCAGTTTATCTGCACTGCATTTCTCCCTAAAGAACAGAGTTGATCTTGGGAAAAACTGTGGTATTCTAGTATTCTACCCATCTAGTGAATGCAAGATTTATGATGGCGTAAGTTAGTGTTGTTTCACTTTTAACACTAGAAATCCAGTGCTTCCTCTAAAACTGAGGTGGAGGAAAATTCAGAGGTGTGTGTTGCCCAGAATGACCTTTTTAACAAGTGCAGCTTCAGTGCTGTGCAGCTGCAGAGTGATACAGTCATAGGAGACGCATCTCAGGTCATTGCAAGCCTGACAGTTGCCAGTTTTGCAAAATAATTAGATAGCTTTAAAAAAAGTATGCCTTTGTGAGCTAAGAATAAATGGAGTATTACTGTTCTTTATTGTGCATACAACAACATATATTGACTTGCACTAAGAAGAAAGTGAGCAGAGAAAATAATGCTCTTGTGGTTAGAGGCAGTGCCAGCTGAGGTAAAAACTGCTATCCAACAAACCTCAGTTATACTGAGAAAACCAATACTGCCTGGGAGTACAAGGAAGATGTTTTTATGCTCAGTGTGAGAATTATATGAAGTTCAAGCTCTGTGTTCAGTAAAATATTGGGCTTGTTCTGTTCAGTTCATGAAAATGTCTTCATTTTGTTAGTGTCTTTACAGTATCCTACAAAAAATGTCCGGCACACACTTAGACAAGACCATAATAAATTGGGTGAGCAATTTACTGATATTTTAGCCTCAAAGGTTATGGTAAGCAGAGTTAAATCAGACTGGTCACCAGTCAACAGCTGGGTTCTCCAGAGTTCAATTTTAGGGCCAATGCTCTTAAAGTTTTTTGTCAATGCTCTGGATGCTGCAACCAAATGCCACTCAATTTGATAATGCTGCTAAACTAGGAGGAGATATGGTGGGGTACCTGGAGGGTTGAGATGCTTCACAGAGAGATCTGGATAGCCTAGAATGCTGGGCAGCCCAGGATTCTCTGCCTTGGACAGGGTAATCATAGTTATATGGAAAAACTGGGGGATGAGAGGCTGGAGGCAGCACTGCAGGAAGAGATCTAGGGCTTTGGATCAATAAAAATGAGTGCATTGTCTGTCCTGGCAACCAGGATTGCTGTCCTGGGTGCATCAGGCTCAGCATTGCCAGCTGGACGGTGGAGGTGACTGTCCCACCCTAGTCTGTGCTGGGGCAGCCCCACCTCAAGTCCTGTGTGTGGTTCTAGGCACTTCAATATTAGAAGGACTGTAGACTGCTAGGGTGTATTCAGAGGAGGGTGATGAAGGTGGTGAAAAGCCTCAAGAGCAAGAATTCAGAGGAGTGACTGAGGTGACTTGGTTGGTTCAGCTTGGAGAAGAGAAGACTTCAGGCTACCACTTCCTCAAGGGGTGCAGCAGAGGAGGGGCTGCCAATCTCCTCTCTCTGATGAGCAGGAATAGGACAAGAGGAAATTAATGAATGTGTTTCAGGGGAAGTTCAGATTGACTCTTATGATTCTTCGTATGATTATTCGTATTGCCTTCCCTCCAAAACCAGAGAAGAAACAGAATGAGTCACCCTCAAAACAAGTTGACTGATGTCACTAGCACAGTTTAGAATGCATAAAATATTTCAAAAGGTGTGAGATCAAACCTATTCATTTATTTAAGCGCATCTATAAGGCAGATATCTTGACAGAGGGTAATGCATGGACTTCTTGAGCCTACAAAGTTATATACACAGCAGAAGAGACATTGAAGTCAAGAGACAAGCCAGAGCAAGTCCTAAGCTCATCATAGATATTGTGTCCTCAGTGTCTTGTGGGAATATGTTTCAAAGCTCATAGCAGATGCACAGAAACTAGGAGTCTGTTCTGCCTGAAACTGAACTGAAAGGAGCTGAAACCTACGGTGGATATGTTTGGAGGACCAGGAAGAACAAAAAATCTTCTTTTTCAAGACATACAATGTTACATTAGTACATAAATTACTCAAAAATATTATCGTGATTCACAATAAAAAGACTCAAAGTTTTACAGACTGAGAGAACATGAGAAAACCTAAAGTACTTATGTTTCTTCATTAGCCATATATCTGTTCTGATCTAGAAAATGAGTCTTTAAGCTTTCTGAGGTTTTTAGGCCTGGGTAGTTAGGGCATTGCCTTTAATAATGTAGGAGAAATTTAACACTGGGCTTATTTTAAAAATCAATCAATGAAACAAAAAAAAAAATCCAACCAGTCTTTACTGAGAAAGTTCACAAAACTTTTCTCTTGTGTGAGTTTTGATAAATCATCCTGTTTGGCCCTGATTAATCCAACCTGCTTCACTCACTTTAATAAGAGTTCTTTGTATGATAAAAAGCTCAATTATTCCAATAATCTGTAAAGATTTGCACAAACTTGAAAATGGATTAAAAGAAAATCTCTTTTTCTACAGGGAAGAGAGAGGTCAACATGGGAGAAAATAAACCTAGGAATGCGCAGGAAAGAAATTTCATGGTGTGACATACTGTTGCTGCAAACAACTAAGCAGCCTGACCAGCATGAGAACAGCATTGAATTTCCAGGCTTCCCTCCTGGTGGCTGAATAATCCTTCTTGCATTTTTACTTGGTCCGATGTACTGGTTATGTTCTATTTCTTGGTGAAATCTGTCTTTGACTGTTACTCCTGAGTGTGCTTAAAAGATGGTAAGGCAGCTGCAGCCTCAAAGCATTTTGCCTTTGGAGCATCCATATCAAAATTTAGGCTGAACTGCACAGAACACAGAGTAGCAAAAGACCAGGAACAAAATGTAAAATGTTGACTCATGGTGAGGACTGCATCTTCTCTGGATTTGTTCAGAAAGGAATGATTATCAGTGGCCTAACAGCTCAGCAGAGGAGAAAAAGGCCATAGTTCTCTTCTTCATGGACTAAGATACTCACGTTCACAGAACAACTAACTTTCTGGCCATATCAACAGAAAAAGAGTGGATAGTGTCATGGCTAAACCTACCACATTTCTTGCCCCCTTGCTTCATTATTCTACTTTAAGGCTGGCATCCAAACTGGAAAAAAGGCTTGTATGGGAAAAAGTAATCACATAAGAGTTATCACGATTCAGCTGAAATTTAGTTATGTCCCTATAAAAGCAAATTCCTTTCTAAATAAACAGGCAAACACTTAATTTAAAAGTTCTGGACAGTGAGAAGGGTCAATTCATGCAGGAGGAGAAACTGATCAAAGCTAGCTAAGTGAAAGCTAGTGTTTTGCAAGTCTGTCAGATGACTGAATGTTTGATGTATTTGTGTAGTACCTTGAGTCTGCTTTCCAGTGTCATCCAATGTGAGTGCTACAATATCTGTCGCTGTTAGTGGTGTATCTCATATCACAGCAAACGACACAAAAATATGACTAAACTTATAAAGCTGTCCTAGCTGCTACCAAATGCATGAAGTATAAATTGCAAAATGCCAAGCACTTTCTCTGCCCCTGCCAAACAATCTCGTCAGGCATAATGAGATTTCTGTTCACACTCTGTAACCTCATGTAACCTGGACTGATTGGATTTGTATTATCCTTGTCAGTGCTGCGTGGACCTTTCGTTGGGCTTTTTGCCCTGAGGGGACTTGAGAACACTTGCTAGCCTGCTTCCCAAATCTTTTGGGTCACTCTTTAGCCACCCAGGCACCTGAGCAGCCCAAGCACAGGGGAACCCTCAGACCATTTCTAACCCACCCCAGTCACCTGGATCTCTGCTCCAGCTGCTTCTTCCATGTCATTCCTTCTGGGTTGGCAGTGAGGAGGAGCAATGTGTAACAGATGTTTGTTACACATTTCATAAACCAGATATTTGGTTTCTACTGTGCTTACCAGGCTCCTTCATGTTTTATATGCTGTGCAAAGAGTAACAAAACACAAATGCGCCTTTTGCTTCCTATACCTGAAGTTTATCTGCTTCCCTTTTCACACTGGTTTGGACCAATAAAAAAGATACTTTTTCCCTTTACTTATTTTTCTCTTCCAAAGACCGTTTAGAAATGAAATAATGAAACAATTAAAGTTCTTTTTTGTTGGGTTAAAATAATAAGTAAGCCTCTACAAATTCAGCAAGATCCAAGGTTGCAAGGCGTTGCCTGTAAACAAGCACGAGTCACAATTAAGGAATTTAATAGCAGCTGATAAAAGACATCTGAGATGTTACATGGTGATTTTTAATGACAAAGAAGTATCTTTGAAAATTTCTAAACATTAAATTTTCCAAAATTGAAACCAGTAAATATTGAAGTGCCATAAAACAATGGGCAAAGGATCTTTTGCTGATGCCAGAGAAAAACGATGGGAAGGATCTTTGTGATTACATGAAGAGATGCTTTTTCTCATACAGCTACATGTGGGCCATTCAGACGTGTATTGATTAGATGCCTTTTTTGGTCTTTCATTAAGAACTCAATTACCTAAGTATTAGAAACTCCAGCCCAAAAGAAACTTTTGGGATAGGGAGGAGAAATAAAAAATACATGCTTAATTCAGATGTTTTTACTTATTCATATTGGCAGCTCTCACAATTCTGTAACCTGTGATTTTTTTTCTGTTTCCTTGAGAGTTTTTGTTTTATAAATGGAAATGGTTTGGTAGTTTCATTTTGAACAAGGTATTCTTGTAATTTTTTCTTTCTTCTGGTTCTCAAGTTGAGACACAGAGAGCTAACCAGTACCTTTGTGTCCTCTCAGTGTTTGTGTTGGGCTTGCTCAGCAAAGGATTGAATACTCTGGCCAGATCATATCATGATTCCTGTGTTCTATTTTATATGTGACACCTCTGCTTCCTCTGCTGAGAAATTGTATAGTGAAACTCCCTTTTCAGCTTGTCATGCTACACTACAACAGGATCAATATGTCAATGACAATATTCCTTCGTGCAAATGTTAAAGCCTCTCAATCTATGTTTCCTCTCACTCTTTTTTTTTCAATTCTCTTTCTTTGCTCAGAAAGAGAGTGGATGAGTTTTGAGGGGTCATAAAAAAAGATGCAATAAAACTAATGAAGAGTCATATTTATTTCCTTTGGTCTTATCACCAGCAAAAATTTGGCATCTTAAAAAAATTGCCAAAGACTACCAGAATGTTGGTAATCTGGCTAGAAAAATTAACCATATTGGGCAGAAAATCAAGTTACTCACTGTCTGAAATGAAAATAGAACTGTGTTATACCTAGCTATTAAAAATGTTTTCAGATAACTTTTAGCGAGTGATCAGAATTTTGAACATTTAACACCTGAACTGTCTGAGACATCAGGAGGTGTTTGAATGAAATACTGAGGACACGTATATATGAATGAAATACTGAGGACATTTCTCAACGACATGTCAGTAGAATTTGAAGTCAATCTTCTGCCCATTGGTTGTGGCATCAGGATACTGATCCTGACTTTGCTGAAGGAAAAGCCCACCCATGACTTACAAAGAATCAGAAAAGTACCACATTTTTCTGCAGTAGTGAAGAAATGTTTGTGAAATGCTTTTTTACTCTTTCACTTGATTGGTCACTGGTCACAGTTTCTTTGGTGCTGCTCAATACTCTGTGGAAAAGGGTCTGAATCAAAGAAAATATATGGAACCATGGGTAGGTACTGTGTCACATCCTTTGGTCATCTCCATCCCTGAGGCACTGGGAACAGTGAAATTGCAACAGTAATTGCTGCTCAATGTTACCAAAATTTCTGTGCCTTTTCTGTGTTTCTATTAATTAGAAATATAAAGTGAAATGATGAAGTCTTTGCTGTACATTCAGAACAGGCTCTATCTAAGATGTCTTATTCTATTGTTGTAGTCTTTGCTGTCTTTTTCCCCTGAAGGTATTTATTTTAATATTCTGAATTGTGGCTTTTATCATTCATTCTTTTTTGACATAAAACTATGCTCAACTGACACGAATGAACCTATAAACTTTGTTCATGCTGTCACATTTTCCTGCTCTCGTCAGAGAAAAGTGAGTAATCTCCGGTGAATAATTTGTTAAATTTAGCCTCTTTTTCCTCTCAAACTGTATGAGTTCCTCAAATGCTTCTATTATTAGACAATGTGGCACAAACACTCTGGGCTGTATTCCATTTAGTGAATATGAATATTCAAAATCTGAGCTATTTAGTTTGGTTGAAAGAGGTCAGTAAGAGGACAGCATAGTATTTCTCATTATTATTATTTTTCAAAACCATCTTAGCCAGTTAAAAGCTTAAGTTGTCATTGTGGTTTTTATGGTGAGGACTGAAATTAAATTTCTTTTCTAGGAAGCATTGTTTATGTGCTATTAACATTCCTAAAATAATTGCTTTGATGACTTTTTACCCTGGGTTTCCTGAACATAACACTGGTAGCTGCAGCTTGTATACCTTACACAGCCTATTCAAGTTTTTTTTAGTTTCTCACTTGTACTTTTTTTGGTTTGTGTGGAATCCTGGTTTCCATCACCTGATGTATGGAGATTTGGGAAATTCTTATTCCAAGACTCAAATTAAAGCATGGTAATGATGATTATTTTATGACAATGTTGTAAAACTATATAAAAAGTCAACACAAATTGTGAAGGCAGCTTAGCACAGTGAGAAGATACACATTTTTTAAAAATGCTTTTTTATTCAGAAAAGGAGACTGCTGCATTTCAGCTTATGCTTGCTTCTTTATCTTTCTCAAGCAATGATTACCTGGAAAATGAAGACTTGAAGAAAACTATTCCACAACTGCTCAACTTGTCATATTTGTAGGAACAGAGATCTAGGATTTACTGCACCTATTTGAATAAATACAATTGTTGTCTCAGTTGCTCTATTTAGTGAGCAAAATGAATGCTGTGTTTGCAGAACTATTTGATTTTTTTCCATACAAAAAAATTGGAAACCATGTTCCTGCATTTTACATGCATTTGACTGCTGTAAGATATTCTGAAAGTTACAACTCTGAAAATTCTTCCCAGCTCTCTCTCCTGTCACTTGAGTGCAGGAACATACCCAAGTTCATTGACATACTTTGTTATGAAGAAGATAAATATATGTAGTTCTGCTTTTCACCTTATTTAATCTGGGAGAGAAATGAAAAAACACCCAAACAACTGGCCAACCAAAACTCATGAAAACCAGTATCACTTGAAGTTCTAAAGCACCTGCAGAAGAACTGAAGATGAAGTCTAATTTGGGAATGAAATCAATAGCCCAGCAGAGATGCATCTACACCAATGCACACAGTGTGGGTAAGAAACAGGAAGAGCTGGAGTGCAGCAGGAAATCCATGACATAGTCACCACCATGGAAACACAGTCTGTTGACTTGAATGACTGGTGTGCTGCATCGGATGGCTGCAAGTTCTTCACAAGGGACGGGCAAGGAGGGAGAGGTGTTGGAGTGTCTCTGTCCTTAGGAAGCGTTTCAACTCTATAGTGCTCAAGACTAGGGATGATGAGGTTGAGTATCTTTTGTGTAATAATCAAAGAGGAGGTTGGCAAGGCAAGAATTTTTAGAAAGAACAGGTCAGGGAGGTGAAGTGGTGGAATTCCTCTTTATGTGAGAGAGCAACTACACTGTGTCAAACTTGGTCCAGGTACAGATGATGAGTTGAGAGCTTATGGGTAAGTACTAAGCGACAGGGTAAAATGGGTGACACTGTTGTGGATGTTTACTACAGACCACCTAATTAGGAGGAGGAAGCTGACAAGGATTTCTATCGGCAGCTGGAAGCAGCCTTGAGATCACACGCCCTGGTTCTGGGGGTCTTCAAACACCCTGATACTTGTTGTTAGGACAACACCACTTGGCAGACACAGTCCAGAAAGTTCCTGCAGGTTATTGATAATAGATTTTGATGCAAGTGGTGTAGAAGCCAATGAGGAAAGATGTACAGCAAACATTTGTACTAACAAACCAGGAGGGACTGCTTGAAGACATGAACATTGGTGGCAGCCTTGGATGCAGTGACTACCAGATGGTGGAACTCAGGATCCTGCATGGAGGAAGCAAAGCAGTGAGCAGGACTAGGTCCCTGAACTTCCAGGCAGCTAACCTAGGCCTCTTGAAAGACCTACTTAGAGGAATCCCATGGGATAGAGATCTAGATGAGGAAAGGATCCAAGACAGCTGGACAACTGGAAGGGTATCAGCAGCAGTACATAAGCACCAAAAGGAAAATTATGGAAAATGTAGGGCTGCTGCTGAATCAAAGGCGTGTTTTGGTAACAGAAGATGCAGAGAAGGCAGAATTACTGAATGCTTTTTTTCCTCAGCCTTCACTGATGAGACTGGGCTTCAGGACTCCCAGACCTCAGAAGCAAGAGAAGAAAGCTGGAAAAAGGAAAACTCCCTGGGCTGCAGAGGATTTGGTTAGAGATTGGCTAGGCAGATGTAACATCCATAAATCCAAGGGCTCTGATGGATTGCACCCACAGGTGCTGATGGAGTTGGCAGGTGTTTTTACATTCTCCACCATCTGTGAAAAATTATGGAGGAGAGGTGCCTGGTGACAGGATGAGGGAAAATTTTGGCACGGCATTAACAGGATGGGTCTACAAGGGAAAAGCAAGTGTATGTTGTCTATCTTGACTTCAGCAAGGCTTTTGATGCTTTCTCTCATAATATCCTCATAGGTAAGCTCAGGAAATGTGGGTTAGAAGAAAGGGCCCTGAGGTGGATTGAGAATTGGCTGAATGGCAGACCTTAGAGGTTGTGATCAGCTGAGCAGAGTCCAGCAAGAGGCCTACAGTCAGTGGTGTTCCGCAGTGATCAATATATTTGAATGATGTTAGTACTTTCTGTGTCTACTTGAAATATATAGACTAATATAATTAGGACCCAATTTGCCTTCTTTCTTAGCAGGATATATTGAAAGTACAACATGAATTGTGCTCATTCATAAATAAAGATATTTCCACTCTTTTATTGTTGCAATATTATAAGTAGAAGTTGCTACTAATCACTTTGCTATTCTGATACTAAATTTTCTCCAGATCTTATGCACGATGCTACAAAGGGATACGCTGGAGGGAACTTTCCAGCCTGGAGTGCCCTAGAGTGCCCTGTTGGTGATGAGTGCCGAGGCCTTGAGGTGAAGGGGAAAATGATCTATTTGTGAAAGTCTGTTGACTGGAGATGTTCAGGAATTGAAGCTGTACAAGTTCTGCAGCTAAGGGAGAAGTAGAGTGGGCCTAGCTCCAAACCCCCCACTCAGGTCACAGCTCCTGGGAAGTAGTGATGCCTTGGGAAGGTTGACCTGAAACAGACACCGGACAGAGCTAGAACATAAAGTAGGTATTCATTGAAAGGCCTTTAGGATACACCTTGGGCAGGACAAGAGCCTAACCAGGGGTACACCCAAGGTGGACTAAGAATGGACACAAAATTGACAACCGGTCACAAGGTCTTACACTTTTATAAGTTTTGGTCCATTTGCATATTGGGGTTTAATTGTCCAATTGCAGCTTTGGGTTATGAGGTCTCATCCTTCTTGTTTCTCTCTTCAGTCCACTGTTTTTCGTGCTTTTGGGCCTGAAAGATGTCCTTGGTCTTCAGCAGGAAAAGGATTTGTTTTGTCTCCCTACTCTATGAAGAGAGCTTACTAGCACTTAATATGAGGTTCAGAACTACAGGCCTAGGCAGCACCGAATTTGAAAAACATGAAAGCTAAAATTTAAGGCATCAGTAATACCCTGGATTTCTCTCAGGTGTGGGTGGACACCTAGTGTCCATGACAGCCAGCTCTACAACGCACTTGCTAGTCATCCTGCCTGTGCTGGAGAATTTTTGTGGAGCCCCAATGTTTTTGGGAATATCAGCTCCTTGGGCAGGGTGTTCCAGCTGCGCAGCCTCGGGTGGGGAACTTGCTGCTTTGTGTTCTCTTGGCACTGTTTTCTTTGGGTGATAGAAAAAGGGCAAGTGACAAATCTTGTTGTCATCAGAGAGTAGGAGGGGAAAGATATACCACCGATACTTGAACCACCAGGGAGCTGCTCTGTATCTAGTACATGATCAATATATTCTCCACAGAGAATTGCAAGTTGTGGGGCTATTTTCATCTGGTGTGTGGGTCTGCAAGAGAACTTGTGCAGGTCTTAGCACCATTCCCCTTTGGCAGCTCAGATTACCCTGTCCACTTGAAAAGCTGATATTAATTTCAAAACTAGTTTGCCTAGAAAATGAGTTAAAAATGGTTCCTGTGACTACATATGTCTCCAGGTCCTTCTGGTGTTTTAAGTCTCCAGGTCCTTCTGGTGTTTTAAATCTCTTTTTTATTCTTGTTTTAAACTGTGCTGTTCTGTTTCATGCACTGGTTTGAATGACCTATACAAAAAAACAGGTGAAGCTAGTTAAAATGAGGAAAATCATAAAACTAGCTGCAGAAGAAAAGACTTTCAAGTTTACAAAGTAAAGAAAATGAAAGCGTAATTCTCTCTAGTCCCTTTTGATTCTATATACATTCGGTGTTATTTGTAACAGTAGGAGTTGAAAAGCATGTAGACAGAGTGTGATCTTTAAGATCATGGTGTCTCAAATGAAGGGTCTTGAAGCCCATAAAGAGTCTTGAATATGACCAGGTACAAGATGCAGATAATAGAAAAAGAAAGACAAAAACTGAAAAAAAAAAAAAAAAAGGAAATAGTACAAGTCTCTAGAGGCCAGAGAAATAACTAATGCAATACTCCAATTACTTTTGAAAAGGATCTAAAAGAATTCCAGGAAATTAGACCAGTCAGTTTGACATTGATTTTTTAAGTCTCAGAAGTATTTTTAAAGGATCACATGTGGATATATTCAAAAGCACAGCTTGTGAATAGACAATCAGTGTGGCATAAGGATGGGGTAATGAGGTTTAAGTAATTTGTTTATATGAATATGCACATATCTGTTTTAAAAATATTGCCATGTGAAAGAGTGAGAGAGCAATAAACAATATGAAACAATGCAACTATCTGAAAAGGTCTCCTTTTGATTTAAGAACTAAGTTATGAAGTCCTCAGAATAGAGGAGAATATGGCAAGTACAACTGACAACTGAATAAGGCAAACAGAAGAATAGATGTCTTATCTTTGTCCCTTGCAGAAGTAGTTCCAGTTCACAAGACATCAATACCAGAAAGCTGTGGCATGCACCTGATATGGTTTCAGAAGCTCTTGGTGATCTTGTGTGAAGGATTTGCCCTTGTGTGTCAGGTACCAGAGTACCAGAAAAATAGTGCTTTTTGTTACAAAGGATTGAGAAACAACTGTGCATCTAAAACAAGTTTTCTGATATTAAAAGCATTCAGCTTAATGTGTGGGCTATGCATATGGTTGGTGGAGCATGGAGAGGAGAACTGAAGGAACTGGAAGTGGTAGAGAAGCAAGTGCATAAGAAAAGGATGGATCTGAATGTTTGAATGATGTAATTATTTGGTATTTGCATAAAAAGAATATGTGGCCATACAGAATTTTTGGAAGCAATGCCCAGGTCTTAATAGGCATGGCTGAGAGCAGGGAAGAAGGGCATAATCAGAGGAAGCATTTCAGTGAAGTGTAAGACCCCCTATAGGGATTACAATGAGACACATATGTCTGATATAAAATTCACTCCTGTATGCTGAGAGGAATGAAGAGAAGGTTTATGTGCTTTTAGATGCTGATGGATTAGAAGCCATAGGACTCTGTACGAAGATGAGAAAACAATTCTGTCACATACATAGATAGTATGCTCTTCAGGTAATATTCAAGTCACAAAACTGGGATGAAGATCTGCATTTTAAACATTCTAAAGCTTTACTATGTAGATAGAAAACATTTACAGAAATTCAGAATTCAGTTCAGGTTTTTCAAACTCAACCAATAATCAATCTTTCTCTAAAAGCTGGGGAGCACGCACGACTGTAGTGATGGCAAATGACATACACCAGTAAATGTAAGTTGATCATATTAACCTTCTGCAGCATTTGTCATCAGAATGATTAGATTATTCTATTTTGATAGAATCATAGAATGGCTTGAATTGGAAGGGACCTTAAAAACTAGCTTGTTCTAATCTCCCTGCCATGGGCAGGGACACCTTCCACTACACCAGAATCCCATCCAACTTGTCCTTTAACACTTTGAAGAATGTGGATGCACAATGTCTCTGGGTAGCCAGCACCAGTGTGTAGTGGTTTGGAAGCAAAACAAATCAGAGGCTCCAAGTCAGAGATACAATTTAATAAGAAGAAAGGAAAAAAAAAAAGTAAAATAAAATATATGCAATAATACAAAAGACCACTGACAGAGTCAAAATACAACCTGAGCAGGGTGATGGAAGCAGTCTAGATGTGGTAGTCTTCCTGAAGCAGTGATCCTGTAGAAAGGTCTGGTAGCTCTGGTCCTCTGGGAATCCAGTGGGTGGCTTGTACTGTCCCAAACCCCAGATTATATCCAGGTGAGAATGCTGGGTTCCTCCCCCTGGGCGGAGCATCTCACAATGGGATGATGAGTCATGCAGTGGGTCCCTGATGGCCCATTAAACAGAGATAGCTCCCGGAGGGAGTTATCTATGAGTCATGCAGCAAGGCATTTGATGG
>VXBN01012374.1:0-60403 GCA_013397395.1 Sinosuthora webbiana
TGGAAATGAAGCCAGAGACAGGGATAGGTGGAAACAGGGAAGCAGAGGAGAGGCACCTGAGCATGGTCTTCTCTTTTGGGACCAGCTCTTGAACCTGGCACCCCAGAGTGGGAAGAGGTGGGAAATCCAGCTGGAGGGAGGGGCTGTTCTTTAATCCTGCAGGGAGGAGCTTTTATCTCTGCTACCCTGATGGGTCTGCTCCATCTGGGATCTGTGCTGGAGATGGGGCTTTGTTGAGCTCCTCATGGAATCAGAGCATTATCTAGGTTGGAAAAGACCTTTAAGATGAAGTCCAACCATTCCCCCATCACTGCCAAGCCCACCACTAAGCCGTGTCCCAAGTGTCACATCCACGTGGCTTTTAAATCCCCCCAGGGATGAGGACTCCAGCCTGTTCCAGAGGTGCACCGTGCAAAGTTTGGCCATTGGTATTTCATCAAGAGATCAAAAGTTCCTGACTAATTAAGACAATTAAGTAAGACAAATACACTCTTATTTCTGCTCTGTGAGAGACCCGAGTTTGGCCCTCCCTCTCCCTGGCTCTTTAACAGCATCCCCAATCCCATGGATGCCTCACATTATCCCAGGGAAACAGCAGGGAACCTCCTTGTTGCTGAAAGCTGCTGGAAACCCCCTCACTGAGAGCCCTTCCAGCCCAAACCACTACCCAAAGGCATTGAGCTCTTCCCAACCATGACCCTCGGAAGCCAAATGTTGTTCTTGCTACAGACAGATGTGCTGCCCATCCATCCATGCCCTGTCTGGGGCTCCTGGGGCCCATCTGGGGCTGGGAGGCCAGCAGGAATGGGAAGGACACATGAAAGGCATTCCCAAGAAATGGGAAATTGCTCCTTCACACCCTGCTCAGAAGTGGGTGGCAGAGCCCTCTGACCCTCATCATCCTTCAGAGGGGATGTTGGGTGAAATCCAACAGTTTTCTGCCGAAGTGGAGCTGGTTTTGTTCCCTTCAGAGCCGAGGTTGGCCTAACCCTAACCCAAAATCCCCGAGCTCATCCCCACTCCCGAACTGTCCCCACGCTGTGGTTGGCTGAGGAGGATTTAAAAACTCCTCACTGGCTCCTCCAGCGCCGGGCTGGGGTGGGGAATTGGGAAGGGATTACGTTTCCTGACAATCCCGAGGTGGCAGCCTGCCCCAGGCCGGGATTTGCAGGCGAGGCAGATGTGCTGCGGGCACACCCCGCTGCGCACACCGGCTGCCAAGCGCTGGGAGTAATGGGATTTTTCAGCTCAGTGGGTGGAACCCAAGGACCGGGGAGAAAAGCTTTTCTACACGGATCCAAAATGTACTTCTTCTTCTTTTTTTTTTTTTTTTTTTTTTTTTTTTCCTCCTTCTCCAGGCGAAAAGAGTGGAAAAAGAAAGTGAAAATCCGTGGTTTGGGTTAGTTGGAATGCCTGTCACTGAGATGTGGAAGTGGGAACAATTCTGCCCCGTTCTGATGTTATTTAGCTATAAAAGGAAGTATGAATTTTAATTTTAAAAAAATTATTTATTTTATTTCATTGGATGAGTTTATGCTCTTTAAAACCAAATCTGGCATTTTTCAATAGTTTTTTTTCCCCCTCACTGAATCCATTAATTGAATTTGACCTCTGCTTGTAAAAAATATTGAAAATTCATCTTGTAGAATGGGGAATAAACCAACCCACAAATCTTTCTCTGAAGACCATCTTGGAATCAATAAAGGAACTTTTCTGGTGGGATGTTTGACATCCCTGCCTTTTTTTCCCTGGCATTCCTGCAGCAATATCTCCCCTGCAAAGCAATCTAGCGTGTCCACTACGGGATATTATGGGACAGGGGACAACAAACCACAAACAAACATGGAATCACTTGTCTGGCCTGTGCCAGAAATCCTCATTTTTTTACAGTTTTGCTCCTCTTTCTACCTATGGGATCAGCAGCCAGCTTTGAGGAGCTGCTTGTGGCAATGAGGAGAGGATGGGTTCTGGCTACCTCTTCCCAAGTAAGTGGTTTTCATCGCCCAGTCCTCCAGGTAGCCGTGAATTATTGATGTCTCCAGGCTCCCTAACGGGGAATTTGCTTGGGGTGGAGGGTCTGATGAAGAGGAATCAGTGATGTCTCTCAAACTTCTGCAATATGAAGGATGGATTTATGCCTTCCCCACCCCAACTCCAGCCTGGGAGAGGAGAAAGAGGAGGAGGAGAAGAATGAAAAGATGAAAAGGGGAGAAGAAGAAAGGAGAGCAAGCAAAAAGCAGGAGCATGGAGCCATGATCCATTATTCATCCACTCTGCACCCAGGATTGGTTGTTATTATGAGGCACCACTACAGAATCTGGTCTCCTAATTTTTAATCACGTAGCTATGGAAGCGCTAGCCTTCGTGATTAAACCAGGGATATAAATAGGAAGGGTTGTTTGGGGTTGCAGGGTGGTTATTCCTGACAGCAAAGCAAATGGAGTTAACCCGCACACGCCCGGGAAGATTAAAATGATGGAGAAGGGATCCAGGACAGCTCAAGCCCCCAGGAACAGAAAGCTGGATGGAAAGGGCCTCAAGGTGCACCAGGGGAGGTGCAGTTGGGATATTAGGGAAAAATTCTTCACTGAAAGGGTGGCCAGGTGGGAACAGGCTGCCCAAGGCAGGGGTGGAATTCCCATCCCTGGATGTGGCACCTGGGGACAGGGTTAGTGGTGAACATGGTGGCAGTGCTGGGGGGATGGCTGGACTCGATGGGCTTGCAGGCCCTTTCTGACCTGAATGATTCCATCAGTCTAGGACATGCAGCTTTTTATGGGGTGGGAGTCCCCATAAATTCTCCCCAAATGGGCACATGATAGTGAGACATTCTGAGGTGGAGGTGGATCACCCCAGCAGAAGGTCTCCTGTTCCCCACGTTGCCCTCAAGACCTCAGCTGGACACTTGTCCCTCCCTTCACTGCAGACAAAACTTTCCAAAGAAATGCTGACAAGCTTCTCCCTGCCAAACCCCTCATTTTCTGTCAAAATACAGGAATTGCTGAATATTTTTAAACCAGTCTTGGCCGGGCTTAAATCCATTCTCCGTAGCTCTGGGCTGTCTGGCTGAGAGGGGACAGCTTGGGGTCTCTGCTCCCTGCCCTTTGGAAAAGTGCACTCACAGCACATCATCATAAAGAAACACAACTAAATGATGGTGCTCTTAGTGCATTCTTCAGCTTTTAAAATGAGTTGTTAATCACCCTGCACGCTGTGATTAATTAGTGACCCCGCAGAATTGTTCAGCGCTGGGCTGAGACCCCAGGCTAAGGCTGCCTTTGAGCAGGAATGACGTGAATGTCTCTAAATGCTCCCGGCAGCTGGACAAGGATGTGGCGAGCAAACAGAGCCTCAGTCATTAGCAGTATTTACTGAGACAACGGGATCCTCCAGCAGCCAGGTCCTGGAAGTGGAGGAAGCAAAAAGCCCTGCAGCCATCAGCACATTTTCCCTAATTAAGGCTGGTTTTCTGTGTTGTTGTGGCTGGTACCTGACTGCTGCCGGGTTTGTGTAACCAGCCTCCTCTTCTTGGGGCCAACCTCTTCTTGAGTGTTAAGTGATTCAACCCCAACACCTGCTGGTGGGCAAGGGCCACCCGGCTGCTGGGCTGGAGAGGCAGACACTGAGCAGCCCCTGAGGGTTGCCCTGAGCCAAATATCTGCAAGGAATGCTCAGCTGGTGTTAGACTCAGCACAAGAGTCCCCTTGGATAAGGCCCTGCTGGGGCATTGCTCATCTTCATGGTTCCCCTTCCCCAGGGGCTCTGTGGCACTCGGGGCTCTGGGCCCAGCTCATGTGGGAGTTAAACAAATAACAGTGACCAGAGGATGCTCCTGGTGATCACAATGTGCCATGAACCACTGGAAGGTGCTTCCTGGCCCCAAAGCTGAGAGAACAAGGGTAAATCATTTCAGTGTGTTCAGCCTGGAGAGGGGAAGGCTCTGGGGAGACCTGAGAGCTGTTTCCAGGGCATAAAGGGGCTCCAGCAGAGCTGGAGAGGGGCTTGGGACAAGGGATGGAGGGACGGGAGAAGGGAGAATGGCTTCCCACTGTCAGAGGGCAGGGATGGATGGGATATTGGAAGGTGTCCCTGCCTGTGGCAGGGGTGGCACTGGATGGGCTTTAGGGTCCCTTCCAAACCTATTCTGTGATTCTGTGATGAATCAAGAGCATCCCCAGCCTCCCCAGCGGGGGCAGCTGCCTCGCAGTGAGAACACGAGGCCCTGTGGAGATGAAGAAGCCAAGCTGAACACAGGTACCTCTGCTCCTGTATTTTGTCCCTGCAGTGAGGGAAGCCCTGGGGAGCCAGCCCAGAGGGATTCAGCTGCCTCAGCGGAGCCTTTGTGCAGCCAGGGTGGATGTGGGGGCTTTGCTGTGCTGTGGCGAAGCGTTTGTGCATTCAGACACGGCATTGCAGCTTGTCAGGGAGGCATGTTCAGCTCTTGTAGACAAGTCAGGCTTATGAGGCATCACAGAGGAGTTGCTGGGCCTGACCGGCTCCGGCGCTGCCCTGACCCGCACAAGGCGCTCGCCCTCGGGGAGGGTTTGGAATACAAACCCTGCAAACAGAGCTTGCCTTTGCAAATCCCACCTCTGCTCCACGCTGGGGCGTTCAGAGTCCAGATTTGCTGGCTGGCAAGGCACTTGTGAAAGAAGCAGGATTCAACCTGCAGCCTCTGGAAGGTGCTTGGGTGGAAGATGGTGATCCTCTGATCTAGTGGAAGGTGGGGTTGGACTAGGTGGCTTTCCAACCCCACACATCCTGTGTATTATTATCCTGTCCTGGTCCAAAAGGTGGTCAATGTATCAAGACTTGGGGCATGTGAGTTTGGCAGTAAGCTCTTGCTGATGATGTTCAGCAGAATGAAGAGTTAATTGGCTGTGGTATCATTTCTGTGCATCATTTGGGATCAGAGCATCCTCTTCTCTGCTTGAGAACTGCAGGGAGCTGCCTCCTCTTCCCAGACAGTGTCTGCTTCCCCCACCAGCCTTGGGGGCGTTTTGGAGCTTTAGTGGTGTTGCTCTGCACGATGCTTTTGAGATTCTGGGGGGTTTTGGCCACAGTCATGGATGCTGAACTCCCTGGAGCTGATCAAAGGGAAAGAGCAGCCCCCCTACCAGGCGGAATCAGCAGAGGTTGGCTTGTTTAATTGGCAAAAATGAAGGCTGGGAGGCTTCACCGGGATGAGTTACAGTGAAAGAACCAGGAGAAGGTTGGGAGAAGACAACGGAAAAAGCAGGAAAATTTGGATGCTGGGGAAGAAAGAAGGTTCTCTGTTTCATCAAGTGTGTAGGAAAGCTTTCCAAGGGGAGGAAAAGGGTCAGAACACAAAACTGCTTTTAGGATGAAGCTTGCTACACTGGATAAGAGAATCCCCTTACAGGGATTGTGTTTCTGGCACAGTTTTCCAGCAGACTGCTCAGGGTCTTGCTGTATTATCAACCCTGAAGGCTGCGAATTGTGAGGGCCTAAACCACTGCAGAGCAGCTTACAGCTCCAGGAGTGTTTAGCTTTCCATTTATCAGGCCTTCACACATTTAGGATTCAGATTTCCAGCAGCTCTTCAGAGCTAGGAAGGATATAAACAGACTCTTAGGTTTTGTCCAACACTTGAAAGGCTGGGATTTTGCTGTCTGAGCATTGTCATGGGCTGGGCTCCTCAGGGCAGCACCAAGTGGGGACTTGGGGCAGGGCTGTGGGGCTTGGTGACCTAAAATCTGGAGGAAACCTAGCCCTGGATGCCAATTGCATCCTCCCCTCCACTGTGTTGATGTACATCCATTCTACCTCTCCCCTTTCCTGATGCAATTAGGATTTCAATCCTTTTGTTTTGGCAGGTAAGGAAAAATGAACAACACAGAGCTAGTGGTCTGAATTTAAATGGGGTCAGCACAGGGCTCAGAGCCCTTCCTGACTGCAGTGTGTGATATTCCCCCTCCAAGTGTGACTGATCAGACCTTCCTTTGCATCCTACATCTGAAACCTGGAAACCATTCCTGTCTGCAGCTGCTCAGCAGGAGGAGGCTCCACTCTTCTTATCCTTGACATCCTGGGCTCATTCCCAGCAGTGAGGGCAGCAGGATGAGGGAGGGGATTCTGCCCTTCTGCTCTGCCCTTGCGAGACCCCATCCACAGAGCTGAGTCCAGCTCTGGAGTCCTCAGCACAGGAAGGACATGGAGTTGCTGGAGTGAGTCCATGGAAATGCTCCAAGGCTGGAGACCCTCTGCTCTGGAGCCAGGCTGGGAGAGCTGGGGGTGCTCACCTGGAGAGGAGAAGGCTCCAGGGAGAGCTCAGAGTCCCTTCCAGGGCCTAAAGGGGCTCCAGGAGAGCTGGAGAGGGACTGGGACAAGGGCCTGGAGGGACAGGACCAAGGGGAAGGGCTCCCACTGCCAGAGGGCAGGGCTAGATTGGATATTGGGAGGGAATTTTTCCCTGTGAGGCTGGGGAGGCCCTGGCACAGGGTGCCCAGAGCAGCTGTGGCTGCCCCTGGATCCCTGGCAGTGTCCAAGGCCAGGCTGGACACTGGGGCTTGGAGCAGCCTGGGATCGGGGAAGGTGTCCCTGCCCATGGCAGGGGGTGGAACAAGATGAGCTTTAAGGTCCCTTCCAAGCTAAACCATTCCATGATTCTGTGACTCTGCAAAACAATCCCTGGAGCTGTCTGCACCTTCCCTACACGAGACAGGCTGCAAACAACCCAGCCCGTGTTGTCCACGGTCAATTTGCAGAGGCCACACTGGCTCTGGGATGAGCTCTGGCGTTGTTTCCAAGCATCCAGCCCCCTCTGTGTGCTGCCAGCCCCTGGCCCTGCTGAGATTGGCACGGCATGGAAGGGGAAGGCTGGTGCCCTGTGGGCCACCTGCATGACTGGCCCCCTTCCTGCATCAATCCCAGGCCAAGCCCTGGGACGGGTGGCAGTGGGATGGGATTCTTGTTCTGGAGCTGTCCCCTCATCCTTGCTCAGTCAGGGATGGATGGGAAAAGGAAGATGTCGTGTCTACAGATCCCCTGTTGTCCCTGCTGTGTCCTGGCCACAGCCTGATGCTGCTCTGCTGCCTCATTCCTCCTGCCTACCCCTGGGAGCTGAGCCTGGACAGCCTGACAAATGCTGGGCAGCCCCTGGTGCCCCGGAACGGCGCCGGCTGCTGCCGGGAGAAGAAGGAGAGGAAAGAGATGCAGGCGAACAGCACAGCCTGGGGAAAACACGCTAAAAAATAAATCAAAAGAAACAAGGCGAGCCAGGGAGAAAAATAGTGATGAAAGTTTAAATAGTGCATCTCTCTCTGGGTCCTATTTGTCTTGTGGCACTTCAGTGTGTGTGTGTGTGTGTGAGCAGGAGGGGCCCGGGCAGCTGCCAGGAGTGCTGCCTCCTCTCCATCCCAAGCAGACACCTGTATCCCTGTTTCCCTCCTGTCCCTGCAGCTGAGCCTCAGTCACGGGCCTTCCTCACATTAAGGAGCTCATGAGAAACAAACCACTAATATTTCCTAAAATTCCTCTCCCTTTTATTTTTTTTTTCTATTTTCTGCTAATGATTTGTCTCTTTTTTCTGCTGGAAGTCTCACACGTTCCACATTTCTAGGGCCAGCAGGATGGATTTCTCGAGTGGAACAGTGTCTTGCTGGAGAATGCAGATCCCTAAAATTCAGAAATGATTCCTAGGGATGGTTTCATCTCACTGCAGCAAAGCTCAGCTCTGCTTTCCCACTCAGTGCCCTGGAGGAGCTGATTTTCCTCCATCTAAGCCCTCTCCAGGTCATTTCGAGGAATATCACAGGAACACTCTGCTTTTTCGTGCTGAAGAGGGGTTTGCTCCCAGATTCTTGGCTAGAGAGCGTTTTAAATATTCAGTTCTCACAATGGATTGGAATTAAACCAAATGTCAAAGTTCTGAAATCCTTTGTGAGAGCTGGCTCCGGGCAGGATCCATTTTGGAGAGCACACAAGCAGATCTGTCATGGGATAAGTGAGCGTTTGTATTCTGCTGAAAAGCCTTCTGTGCAAGGGGAAAGAAGTTTTGGCAGCCCCCTTCCACACTTTAACAAAGAGCCAGCTGCTGTGCAGGCAGGTAGCTGGCCAGGTATGGATTGTTTGCTTGGAACGTTCACTCTGCAAAGAGTGAAAAACTTAAAATTTGCTCTCCCGGCTGAAAGGGCAACACAGTGCCAAAGAATAGATTGCATTTGTCAGGTCCTCGTTCGATTCTCCCCACCAAGGCAGTGTTTTTGGATGGATCATGTCAGCAGCCACTGCCAAGCCCTCACTCAAGGTGGGGGGATTCAGAGGGAGCTGTTTTGCTTCGCTGTGTCTGCTCTGGCTGCCCGTAAAGTGAAGAGTGTTGCCCACAACTGAGAGAGGTGGGTCCGTGATTCGGGACAACCGTGATTAATGGTTCCAATTCTGCCTGTCAGGATGGTGGAAAGTCAGGGTAAAGCTTCCCAGATGTGTCAGCAGGGATGGCAGAGGAATGGAGGAAAAATTACCTGCCCACCCAGCCTTGTTACCACAGATGTAATCAAATTTACTGATAAGAGCCCCTATCACACACAGGATCCCTGTGTTGGGGATGCTCCTCTCCAGCACAGGCAGCTGAGTATAAAATCATGGAATTGTGGAACAGTTTGAGCTGGAAGGGACCTTGTTCCACCCTCTGCTATGGGCAGGGACACCTTCTACTATCCCAGGTTGCTCCAAGCCCTGTCCAACCTGGCCTTGGCCACTTGCAGGGATGGGGCAGCCACGGCTTCTCTGGGCACAGGGGAAACTGAGGCACAGACAGATCAGGTGTTCTGAATCCCAGGCTTTCCCAGCTGGAATATCCTTTCACCCCTGCTGTTGTGCAAGCCTCCTGCTCTGCCCAGATGCCCTGCACCACGACCTGTGCCAGCCCCGTGCAAAACCCCCACCTGCTTTGGAGGGATGGCAGGGGCTGAGCCACATTTGGGCATCCCACGTAGGACCTTCTCTGAGAAAAGGAGGCCCAGGGGGGACAACTCCCTGACAGGAGCGTGGAACCAGGTGAAGATCTGGCTCTGCTCCCAGAGAACAGACAGGACAAGAGGAATCAGGCTCAGACTTCATGAGGGGAGTGTCAGGTGGGACATCAGGAGGAATTTCCCCATGGAAAGGGTGCTCAGGCATTGGCAGGGGCTGCCCAGGGTGGTGTTGGAGTCCCCACCTCTGGAGGTTTTCAAGGAACAACTGGATGTGGCACTCAGTGCTCTGGGCTGACAAGGGGGGATTGGTCACAGGTTTGACTTGATGGTCTGGGAGTCTTTCCCAGCCAAAATGCTTCTGGAACTCTCCAAATGACTCTGGGACTCCACAGAGCCTGCAGCATCCTCACTAATCCTACACTGAATTGGTTAGAGGTGCTTTTGGGGCAGATGCTGAAACTAAAGAGCACAGCCCTGGGTCAATCTCCTTTGGAGGCAGCAGGGACCTGGATCCAGTGGAGCCCCTGGGAATCAGGGAAGAGCCCACGAGACTGCAGAGACGCTCCAAGCACATCTCGCTTTGCTGTAGCTACAAACACCCTCCCACAAAGAGAAATGCAAAGCTGAGGGAAAAGGCTGTGGCATACCCCGGCTCTCCTCAGCTGCAGGACATGCCTGAACCTTCTCCTGGGAGGGGGATCAGCAGGAACATCATTATCTCCCCAATGTAGGCCAGCACCCCTGCCTCCTCCTCCCCCTGCGCGCGGCTCCCGGGTGCAGACTGACAGATCAGAGAACGCAGGCAAAAAACCGAATTCATTATTTTTTCCCATATGTCAGATAGTTTCAAATTGTTAAAAAAAAAAAAAAAGAAAGAAAAAAAAAGAGAGAGAGAAAAAAAAAAAAAAAAGAGGGGGGTTATTACTGTTCATTAAAATATAGGGAAAAAAGGAAAAGAGGAGCAAAACCCTGAGCTGGTCCCTTCTTCTGGTGAGAGCTGCTCTTAGATCCCCCCTCTTGCAGGATATGGGGGGGAGAACTCCTGCCTGCCTCCTCCCAGGAGGTGCCATGGAAATTCAGTGATGCAGGATGACATGGGAGACCAGGACCTGGTCATTAAGGTTTGGGCCTTGATTATCTGGATCTGTTTTGAGGCTGCACGTGCCTCGAGCTCATTAGCCAACACCTCTTCTGTTAATTAGCCGTGGTATTTACTATCCGAACAGCGCCTTACAGGCCTGGGAGCCTCAGCAGAGCTGAATCCTGCATTTCCCTTGGGATGGGCTTGGCAGGGAGCCTGGGACACCAACCCATATGTAAAGGAGCTGGAAGGGTGTGGGAGCAAGGCAGGCACCCCTCCCACTGTGCAGCAGCTCCCCATCTCAGCCTACATCCAGGGCAGACGGTGGGTGGGTGATCCCAGGGATGAGCACAGCCCTTCCCAACGCCCTGCAGGCTGAGGAGAGGGAGGGGAGGTTTGTATTTTGAGCCTTGCTGCATCTCTAGCATCATCCCGGGCTCCTGTCTGGTGCTTAGGGACAAGAAGACGGAACGACAAGAAGCTGTGAGTTTCCAGCTCAGGAGCTCATTTTCACCGTTGTGGCCCCGGTGCTGATGCACTTGCTCAGTGCCAGAGGCTTTGCCCTCCCCTCTCCCGTGGCATTTCCCTGCCTGGCCCCGCTGGGATGTGCAGGTACCTGGTCTGATCCAGCTATTCCAGACTTGGATGACAGAGAAGAACCTGCCCTCACCAATGGCAGGCACTCCAGCACGGGATGGAGACATCAGAGGGGTGCTTTGTCATTCCCAAACTGCACTTTGAAGGGTGGAGGGATTCTACCTTCCTTTGGGTCTGGAAGGACTGATTTTATTTATTTGTTTTTAAGGTGAAAGGTTGATTTTCCCCTTTTTTCTCCTCTTTCCTTTAAAGGCCACAGCTTTGTCATGTGCTCCCCTTTAAACCATTCCCTGCCCCAAAGCCATGGCTATTGCTGCTTTTCCCAGCTGCAGCCCAGGGCTGGAGAAAACCCAGATCTGGCTGCTGGGATGTGTCACTGAGGAAACTGGGAACAGGAAAGGGTGAGAAGAGACAAGACTTCAGGCCAGGCTGGGAAAAATCTCCCTGGCACTTCCTGTGCCTAGGATTTGAAGTGTGACTGCCATTTCAAGGAAGAAGGATGCCTTTTCATTTGTAGAATCTCAGAACAGGTTTGGGTTGGAAGGGACCTTAAAGACCATCTCATTCCACCCCCTGCCATAGGCAAGGACACCTTCCACTATCCCAGCCTGCTCCAAGCTCTGTCCAACCTGGCCTTGCACTCAAGAGATGGAGCAGCCACAGCTTCTCTGGGCACCCTGTGCCAGAGCCTCAGCACCCTCACAGGGAAGGATTTGTCCCTGTGGTCTCTCTGTCCATGCCTGTTTGCACACAGAAGGAAAGGATGAAGATTTTTCACACCTGTTCAATTTGGGTCACTAGGAGGGGTGGAGATTCCTGAGGATTTTAGGCTGTTGCCTTTTGCTGCTCTCCATGGGCACATTGGGATGGACCCACCAGGGCTGGGAAGGCTCCTACCCCACTCTGCAGGAAAAATGAGGAGATTTCTTGACCCAATTACCCTTCCTTGGGCATGGATCCTTGTTCCTAAGTGCTGAGCACCTGACATCAGCACAGACTGAGTTTGGAGGGATGGAGACGTTTCCAAGAGCTGAGAGCATGGCTGACTCTGATGGAGATGGGCTAATGTGGGATCAGAGGAAGATGTGGAGTGTTGCCTACAGCTCATGTCTATGCTGTGGCTGTTGGAAACAAAGGACAACCGTGACAGATCTGTGCCTTTCCAGCACCCATTCCAGGCCATAGCAGTGAAGCCCTGGCACAGGGTGCCCAGAGCAGCTGTGGCTGCCCCTGGATCCCTGGAAGTGTCCAAGGCCAGGCTGGACAGGGCTTGGAGCAACCTGGGGTAGTGGGAGGTGTCCCTGCTCATGGCAGGAGGGGATGGAATGGGATGAACTTTAGGGTTCCTTCCAACTCAAACCGTTGTTGGATTCTGTGAATGCTCCCATTTGCAGGTCACCAGGTGGAAGTTCTTGCATCCCTCCTTCCTTGGCAGGAACAGGCTGTGTCATCGTGTTGAGTGATGCTCTTTCCAGCCTCCACCAGGAGACATTCCCACTCAGACCCCTGGCTGTGCTGCTACAGAGGAATCAAGGGCAGCTCCCACCAGGGAGCCCACAGGGACATGGAAATTTGGTGCTTTGCTCTTGCCTTGTGGTGGCACCGAGATGGACGAGGCAGGAAGGGCTGGGCTGGGCTGGGAGCTTTGATCTGGGTACCAGCCAAACCCTCCCAGGTATAAGACACCACCAGAAATAACAAATGAAGGCCTTAGAAAGAGACTTATCCCATGTCCCAAATCTGCCTTGCTTCCCTCTCCTCTCCCCAGCACCACAGCTGGACTCAACCCCCCTGTGGCATCTGGTCCGGCAGCTCCAGCTGGACAAAAACACTCCCTGTTCAACACACCTGGCCTGAGGCACCTCAGGCCTCTCACACCCCACATCCTCCCCCTGCTGGGCTGGACAGGGCCCTAAACCCTCTCCCTCATTCAGGACTCCCAGGGATGCCATGCTAACCATCTCCTCAGGGAAAAGCGTAGCTGGAGCTGGACATCCAGCTCTGGCAAACAAGGAACAACCCCCAGCTCTGCTGTAAGCACCGTGCAGAGCATTTAAAGATCAAACAGACCCAGCCACTGATGATGTTGTGGCAGATCCCACGGGAGCTTGCTGGATGCCGGGGATGTGTTCCCTGAGCTGCAGGGGTCACGGCTCTGCAGACCTTCAGCTGCTCTGCAGTGAGGGCTGAGCAAATCCCCACGGACGAATCCAGCATCCATCAGCTGAGTTCGATCAATGCCGTGCAATTCCTTATCTCCAGTGTGGCTGGGCCACACATTTCTAAGGAAACCAAACCCAGCCCATCCAGGAGGGAGCACGATCAATCCCAATGTCCCAGCACTGACACATGTCTGGGTTTGGTCTGAATCCCTTATCAGGCAGCAGCACAGCTCCACAAGGGAAAGGCTCAGCCTCACAGACACTTCAGTGCCCATGTCTCCCCTCCAGTCCCGCAGCCTTTCCCAGGATCATTCATCCTGCACAGATCATTAGCACACCCCCATTTTAAGATAAATTACCCAAATCTTTAAACCTCCGCTCGGAGGGAATCCCCTGGGGTGGCTGTTGACAGTCAAGTCCCTCTGTGAAGGCATCCCTATGGAGCCAGAGCCATTAATACAGCATTCCCAGAGAGCCTGCAAATTACACAGTAGCAGGAAAATGGGGCTGGAAGAGCAGGAATCCTGCTGAAAGCCATGACACAAGGATCCTGAGAATACTGGCTTGGGATTGCTCTGCCTCCGTGATCTGCCAAAGATTTTTAATTGAGGGGAGCACAAATATAGAGGTGTCACCCATCCTTAGGGACACAGTGCCTGTGCACAGGACCCTGCAGGGAAACAGGCAGGTTTCCTGGGATTCATCCTCTAGAAATGGTGACAACCCTACCAGAAATGGTGGGATTTGTAGGAAAAGTCCAGAGGAAAGGACGCCAGTGGAGAGAAGAGGGACCGGAGAGCACGGGAAGGCAGAGCAAACAGGACTCATTAGAGAAGGGAGTAGATATACTACCTGGGGCCACTCCAAAATCTGCTCCCAAATGTGTTTTGGTTTTTTTAAAATAAGATATTGATTTTGCTTCCTCTTATTTTCTTTTTTTTTTTTTTTTTTTTTTTATTTTGACTGATGGAGTGTTGCGGAGAAATGTCTGCTTTGGTGGAATTTTATTCTTTTTTAATTAAGGAATCAATAGCAAAAAAAAGGCAGCAACATGTCAATAGGGGAAATGTTTTGGTCTCGTTCCTCTTGAAAGGTGATGGCAAATCTGAGCAGGTTTGGTCTGACCTGGGAAATGAGGCGAGGAAAGAGCAGGGGAGGGAGCACCAGGTATCTGAGTGATGGCTCCCAGGAGCTTCTGCAGAGAAATAGTTCTGTTTCCTTCTGACTTTTTTTGCTTGATTTTTTTTCTTATTGTTTTCTCTTTCCTGGCAGTTCTCATTATTGTTCTCCATCCAACACCTCTGAAATGTTATTGGCTGAGAGGCAGCAGCTCCCCTAGGGCTGCTCCCCTCCTTAGACTGAGACATGCACAAAGCAATTAAGACAGCACCGACATCCCAGCTCCTGGTTCCTGCTCACCAATCCCAGCTCCCACCACAGCAGGCTCCTGCTCACCAATCCCACCACACCCAGTCCCTGCTCACCAGGTTTGGCTCTACCAGGCTGAAGCAGAAATGACCCTGCTCAGTCACAGCAAAGGAGCCTCCAAGGACACAGAACAAGCTGGGAGGTGATGCTGCTGTTGGTAATGGGGCATCAGCTTTTCATTCCATGGGGAAGCCCACTTTGAGGGGTTCTACCATACCTTTTCCCATTATTCCCACTATCCAAGTACATGAGGAGCTCTTGCTCAGTTTGACTCACAAACTGATCCCAAAGTTTATACATCATAAACCCGTAAATGGTAACAGATAAATAAACACCATCATTGTACCCCTGGTCTGGAGCCCCAAGGTGATGCCCGTGGGATGCTCCAGCTCTCTGGCTCTGAGCTGTTTTGGATCTCTTCCCAAAGCAGCCATGGACAGCACGAACAGCTGGAGCTGCTGCCAGGCCATTGGTGGCCACAGCTCTTTTTCCTGGTGGCAGAGACAGCCCAGCCGAGACCTGCAGGGTTTGGGATGCATTCCTGGCCTGCTGGCAGCCGGACATCCTGCTGCACGCTGCTCCTGTGGGATGGGACGTGAGCTATCCCATCCCATCTGCCCCAGGGAGAGGTGGATCTGCTCCCACTGCCGTGGGGAGCCCACTGGAAATGCTCAGCTTGTACCAACCCTCGGGGTGGGTTGGTTCTGGGGAGATGGATTTCCCTGCTGGGGAGCACAGAGAGAGATGCCACTGGCACTACCCAAAGCATCCATCACCTCCTGCCTCCTGAGGGTCTGACCTGTTGGGTCTTGGCTGCCAAAAGGAAGAGAAAAGGAAGAGAGATGAGAAAGCCCAAAATTAGTTGGCCCAAGGGGCAGAAGGGCAGAACCCTGCTGTGTCACAGCTGAAGGGAGAAGGAGGGACAGAAACTCTGCTGGATGGGAAGGGAGCAGAAAGTAAATACTACTCAGGAATTATTTTTTTTTTAAATTTTTAAACAAGAAGTGCTGAGTTAGCACAAAAGGAGATGTTTGAAAGGTGTCAAAACATGGGTTTTGGGTTTTTCCCTGCCTGCCTTTCATTTTGGAAAGGCTCGTGTGAAATTTGTGGCTGCTTTCAGGAACATAAACACCCCTGCTGCCCTGTCCCAGCTGGAATGTTTTCCCAGCTTTGACTCACACAACAAACAGCTCCCAGTGAGTTTTAATGGAAGACAAATCACCCAGCCCTGGACCACTGGCTCCATCACTTTATGAGCTCTCCTTTTGGGACAAGCTGTGCCTGACCAGAGAGACAGGGCATGCAGGCCTGGAGGTGGTGGGTTAAATAGAATAGACTGAGGAAAAAGAGGCAAGAAGCTGGGAGAAGGGGGATCCAAGTAGTGGTTGGTGGGAAACAGGCTGAAAAAGATGAGGTCCTGTCAGGACATGTGGGCTTGGAAGGCAGGGGAGTGACACAAAGCTCCTTCCTGAGCTCCCCACTCATCCCTGTAGCCCATGGAGGCAGTCCCCAACCCTGTCCCTGAACCCTCACCGTTATTCATGACAGCCCAATGGTGCCATTTAACAAGCCTAATAATTAGAAAATACCACGAGGTTCAAAAGCAGAGAGGCTGCTCAGAGGCTGATGAAGGAGGGAAGAGACAGCGGGATCCAAGTCCTGCCTGCAGCAGGAGGGGACAGCCAAAGCCTGGCTCGTCCCTGTGTGACCCACCTCCTCTGGCAGCAGCAGATTTAGGGGCAGCAGCCCAGGATGCAGCCCCTGCCGAGGCAGCTGGGCCCTGTGTGGAGGCTGGAGTGACTCCCCGAGTTCCCCTCAGCCCATCCCATTCCCACAGATCCGGCAGCATCCGCCGCCCCGGGCTGGCTCCCGGCAGAAGAGAAAGGGATGCTTTCAAAGCGCTGCAGATGAGGATGGCACATCGGGGGAACTCCCAGCCCCTGGGTACTTGTCAATTATCCCTGAGATGCTCCAGCTAATTATTTTTATCCTTCACGAGCCGTGTGGCATTCCGGAGGTGTGGAAAATAGGACATTCTCGGCATCTCTCCCTCTCTCTGGCGTGGGCTAATGGTGCCCGTAAATTGCTGCTCCGTGTCAGGGGATCACTGCTCCTAATCAGGCTGAGATTTCTGATGGGCTCCACGCTGACCACACTGCTTCCTCCCCTGCTTTGCTTCAGGGTGTTTTTTCCAGTGACAGAAGATTTTCCTTCCCCTTTTGCCCTCTCAGTCCATTACGGGCTTGCAGGACTCTGGCAGGAGGGAGGCAGGAGTCTCTGGGGAGGGATGTATGGACTGGAATGCCATTCCTTTTTTGGCCTGCAGACCACCAAAACCATCTGAAAAGTGTCTCACAAGGAGGCAAACGACTGCCTTGGCTCTGCAAGCACATGGTTGTCTCCTGTTCCTGTCTTTTTGTGAGAAGGCGGAAGGCGGTAAAGACCGGAAGGTGAATTTGTGCTTTCCCTGGGCTCATTCCTCCTGAGTACTGAAGACCTTTGGCCCTGAGGGCTGTGAATGGCACAGAGCTTTTCAGGAATGGGGGGCAGGTGGTGGAGGTGAGGCTCTTATACCCCGAGAGCCTCCAAGGTGTGTTGGGCCCACGGCATTGCACGTTCTGGGTGAGGATGGTGGTCACAGACCCGGCGGTACCGCAGCGATGTGGGAGCTCTGCCCACACACAGGAATTTGGGTGGTGAAAAACAAGGCAGGGGAGAAGGTGTTTGTTTCCAATCAAACAAACAAACCAACCAACCAGATCTGCTTGTGACTATCTTCCAGCTACAGAGGAGTTGGTCTGTTGTTTACCCACTCGGAGAGGAGATAAGGTCAGGAAATCATAGTCGGCTTCTGCAATCCTAAGGGGGAGAGCAAAGCTCAATCTGGAGGATGAATCACTCGCTATTGACTGCTCTTCTTCTCAGTTATTCCTCCATTTCACCAGAAACCTCCAAAACACACACAAGTATTTCCACCCAGGCCACAGCAATGCTCGATGCTCTCCCACAAATCCCACCTCTGCCTCACCAGGAGCTGCTGCAAGTCCTGTTGCACGTTCTGGGTCAGGGCAGGTCCCAAGACAACCTCCTGGAGAAGATTTTTGGAAGTCAGTGACTGCCATGGGACAGGTAGGAGATGCCAGGCCTCAGCACAGGCTGCCTCGTCACAGCTGGATGCAAACTACCATTTGCATTAGGTTAAAATCTTGAGTAAATTGAAATCACAGCAACATCTGCTGCTTTTTCATTAAGCTTGTGTTGACACCAGAGGAGGAGGACCATGGAAAGACAGATGGAAAGGAGGGGGAAAGGTGGATTGACTCAGCACAGGCTCTTGAATTGCCTCTGGCAGGAGCCCTGGGCTGGTCCCAGGCTGGGCACTGCATTTTGGGAAAAATGACCTCAAACAAGAAGGTCTCTCCACCTTGGGCTCTGCTTTCCACCCCAGAGGGGGATCAGGGAACGCAGGGCGCAGCTGTCCACCTAAGGAATCACCCCCTTCCCAGAAATGGGGCCTGTGGCACTGCCAAGAGAGCTCCCAGGGGTCTGGGATTGGTTTTGAGAGAGCTTTGCTCGACTTCTGCAGAGCAGAAGGGATGGGGGAGAACATCTGCCAGCAAACTGAGCGTCACCAAATCCACAGCAGCTGTGCCCTGCTTGTCACATCATCTCTCACTCTTCTTCCAGCCCAGATTCTAAAACCATCAGAGGCGAGGAGGAGCGAAGCTTTTCATCGCGGAAAAACCAACATGTTGCTCGTCCTCAGCACTGCAAAGCTTCAGAACATGACCCTGGCATGTTCCACCAATAACAGAGGCAAAGCAGTTTTATTTTCACTAGAAATCCCCTCACTTCTTCATGCAGTTTCAAGGCTTTGGGGACCTGACATCTGATTCTGGAGTGCCACTTGTGCAGCGCAGCTGTTTCTAAGCCTCATACCGGGGCCTCACAACAGCAGCTTCCCAAACAAACCCAGCTCAAATAAAAAGGGTTATACACGTCTGCAAACAGCCACCCTGGTGTCAGAGCTTGTTTGGAGGATTGTTTGTGGAGAAAAAAAAAAACAGCACACTGAGGAGCATTTGTTGGGCTGTCCATCTCTAGTCACTGTAACCACGGACATGGGGCTGCCCCCATGGCCGCTGTTCCCACTGTGTTCCATGCTGGGACAGCACCCATGGCACACTCCAGGGTCCTGGCTGTGGCACTGCCAGGACTTTTACAACATCTGCAGCCATGGAAGGGAGGGAAAGCCTTGTCTGTGAGGGAAGTTATGGGCTAGCACTGGTTTTTGGGGAGCATGATTCTGCAGGAGCCAGGGGCAAGAATGTGCTGCAGGTTTGGATGGGTCCCCTGAGAGCACAGAAGGGATGGACTCACAGTCCCAATCCCAAGAACCAGCATACTGGGATCATGCTGAGGACCACAGGTGCCATTTTCACCTGCTGGAGAAACACCAGCAAGTGCCAGTGGCCACCTCAGCCACTCAGGTCACTGCACTCCAGGGCTGGAACCAGCACCACGCCAGCTCATGGCACAAAACCAGGAGCATCCTCAGAGCCTGTGGCTTTGCCCCACACACAGAGCTCTCCCTGCAGGTCCCTCCCTCACACTGTGCCACCCACCAGCATCATTCCATGATTTCCCAGACTGTGGCTCATCCTGGCCATGCCAAGTCCTGCCAGCTCCTCTCAGGGGGGCTCACACAAGCTCATTAGGACTGTGGTTCACACCGGGATTTGCCACCTGAGGTGATAAATTGGATTCTCATTTCTCTGGTGATTTTGTTCTCCAACATCCCGAAGAGAAAGGGATGACTGTTCCCATTTGTCCAAGGGGAGTGTCCACTTGGCTGTCGGGTGCCCCAGCAAAGCCAGGGATTAACACACCAATTCCTCTGTCCTTGCTCTGCTCTTGTCCATATGGGGCCCAAGCAGACAGCAATTAGAGCTGACAATGAGCTGCAGAGATCGTCTGGAGATCCTGACCAGGATGAGCAGCACTGCGAGGTCAGGAGAGCAGGAATACTTCAGAAGAAATGACTCATCCAGAGAAAAGGATGCTGCTGCTCCTGCCCTGGGCTCGTTTTGTACCAATTCAATTCACCATTTGCTGTGCTGCACTAACGCAAAGGCAGGACGAGGGGCAGGGCAGGGAGAACACTTGACACGGGGGTTCAGCTCTGCCCTCCCGGGGCAGGGTTGGTTTCTCCTTTGTTGGGTCCTCAAATGGGTCGAATAGATTTAGAAGCCTAAAGGCTTGAGGTGGCTGCCTGTTCCCGACAAACCCTGAGTGCTCTCTGCAAATAAAACCCCCAACACTTGCCAGATTTCAAAAGCGATTTGGATGAAGGAATTGTCCCCAAAGCAAGAAGTGCTGTTAATTTTCTCCTTCACTGCAGCAAGGCTGCTGGAGGAATGGGGTGGGGCTCCAGGCAGACGTCCCAGCCCTGCCCGGGTGGCATAGCTGGATAATTCACAGCTCTCGTGAATATTCAGGTGTGATGTGAATAAAGAACACCCACTTTCCTTCTCTGATTCCCCAGGGCAGGACCTGCAGGGGGGGAAAATCCTCTAACACAACCTTTGCCAGCCCCACAGGGCAAACGAGTGGGGTGCAGGAATGGGAGCAGCACAAACACCCTCGGAGGGTTCTGCCCTTCCCACCTCCCTCTTGGTACCTGTCCCTCCACCCTGGTACTACTGAGGCATCACACGTGCCCCCAGTGGAACACTGCCAGCACCAGCCCCTCCAGTCCTGCCACCCTGTGAGCAGGACAGGGGTCCCTGCTGGCTGCCAGCTCTGCAGGTGCTGAGAGGACCAGGAAAAACCCCACCAGAAGTCATCATGCCTGCATAGAATGAACAATAAACTCCAACACTTCATTCTGGACAGACAAGGTGGAATTTTTCAGTTTTCCAATGAGAAAAAACCTGAAAAATGAAGGTTATTCACCTAATTTTAACTCAGTCGTTTCTTTTCTTTCTTCCTCTCTGGAGGAAAGAAATGGAAGAAAGAAGAGGACAAAGCTTAAAACCTTATCAACGACTTCACATGAGTGTCTTCCACTGAAATCAAGGAGGAAAAAGAGCATCTTGGCCTGTTCACTGATAAACTTTTCATCCCAGCTGCTGCATCTTCCCAAAGTGTCTCCCCAAAGGCCATGGGAAGCATGCCCTGTGTCCATCTCCCTCCCATGCTGATGGCATTGTCTGTATTAACAGCATCCTTAGCACTGCAGAAGTGCCACCACTCCCTGCCTGTGGCCTGGGTTTGGCCATCTAGAGTCCAACTGGGAATCCCAGTTCAAAGTGGAGCTGCCTGGATGGAGGCTCAGCCTGCAGGAACTGCAGGTGGAGGGCTAAACCAGAACTGGGGTGGAGCTCCTGGATTAAGGGACAAACCAGGACTGGCTAAAGATGCAATAAAGGCCCCCACGTCCAGTGGGGCTTTGATATGAGGATTAGGGATGAAGCCATCAGGTAAAGGTGGAGAAGTTGGTAAAACTGTAATAAGACACAATTTTCAAGCACTGTCAGATTCATGGGTTTGAACTGGAAGAATGATTTATCCAAAGGCTTGGGTCAGAGACTGTGCTATTTATTCCCTCCAGCAGCCCCTGCTACACTATTCTTTAGGATGATTCAGCCTCCTACTCAGGAGAAGCAAAGCAACAGTTCATGTACCCACCCCACGCTGCCACTGCCAAAAGTCTGATCATCCGTTTTCTGGAGCCCTACGGACAGAGCTGACCCTCCCAGAAACCACACTCTGCTCATCAGTAACTCCCTTCGTGCTGAAAAAGGAATGAAAAACCCTCAAACCACCTGATGATTATTTTGTTTGGCCCATTGCTACTAAAAAAAAAATCTCCCAATTCCTCGTTGGATGATTGTTGGTAACGCTGAGCACCAACCTTGGTTTTGGAGCCATTAAGCCGCGTGTTAAATGTGAGCGAGCGTTGGGTTTAGGATCGCTGGGGGAAATCCACCCCATTTCTGCTATTGCTCTGAGCACAGCCGTGCCCTGAGCAGGAAGTGTGGGATGAGCACTTTGGGATGCTCTCGGCATGGCAGAGACTCACAGGCAGAGCTCATTGAAGCTGGGGGGGAGGCTGAAACACCACAGGTTTGGGTCTGGCCTTGTAGTTTCATAGAATATCCTGAGCTGGAAGGGATCCACAAGGATCATCGAGTCCAGATCCTGCACAGACACCCAACAACCCCACCCTGTGCTTGGGAGCACTGAGCTCCTTGAGCTTTGGCAGGCTTCAAGCCTGAGCTTTCGTGGAGCAGGAGGAGGTGGATGAGTGAGGAGAGATGCGAATGCAGATTTCACTCTGAGGCAAACCAGAGAAATGAGCTGCAGCCACTTTCTGTGCTTTTTTGCCCAAATACCACAATCAACACTCAAGAGCATTATAACCAACCCAGAGGCAACTCTGTGGGATAAAATAAAGGGAAGCAGATGAAAGAAACCCTCTTATTCTTAATTTACTCCAGTTAATTTTAGTCTAATTTGATCACAATGTTCTTCTGTAAATATCAGCCCTTCTTTAATAAGGCAGCGTTGGCCACAGAGGCTGTGATTGCGATGTAATCACCCGGTGTGTCGTAATAGACTTTCTCTGTTAATTGTTAGGAGGAACTGGAGCTATTCTGAAGCAGGTATGGGATTGCAAAGAGAGATAATTATAACCCGATCTAATTAGTAATTATAGCAGACCTCTCCTAGAAATTATTTTTTTACTCAAATATTCCCCTGGTCCTCCTAAACAGCCGTCTGTGCTGCTGTCAGGAGGTCCCTGGGTGACACTGGTGCCGGGACAGGGTTTGAGCACTGGGCTGCTGTGTCTCTGTCCCCATGGCCTCACCCCGGGATGAAATGGAGCCTCGGCCCTGGCATCTGCCAGGGGAGGGAGCAGGGACACAGGCAGACAGGCAGAGCTGTGACAGGAGAGGGTGCTCTCGCCGCAGCAATGGAGACCTGGAGGGACACGGGGTGTCCTGGGGGCTTGCAGGGTGAGGGGCCCTGCTGCCTCGACCCACATCCCAGGAATGCTGCTACTCCCGGAGTCTGCAACAGCAGGAGAAACCAGAAAGGGTTTAGGGGAGATGGGAAGACAGGAGAGGCTACACAGAAAGCTGGGAGCCGGCTGGGAATGGCTCCCGTTTCGTTTTTTCAGTTGTGTTAATGGGCACAATCACCCCAAACCCTCCTGTGACACAGGACAGAGCCCGGGGCTCTCGGCCACTGAGACATGTCGAGCACATCACGGGAGACGTTCAGGTCCAGGGAGACAGAGGGGCACAGGCACACCCAGGGTGTGGCATCTTTCCAGGTGGGTGGGATTGGACGAACTGGTTTTGTCCCAGTGGAGGTCTGCCCGAATCAATTGTTTTTCAGTTCAGTTCAGTTGTAGCAGAATCCTTCATTCCAAAAGGGAAACTTTTCAAACCTCTGCAATTTTCCTTTCCCACTCTTCTTGCTTCCTCTGCACCAGCCAAAGCTGTCTCTGAACAGCAAAATAACTCCTGGAGAGCTGAGACAGAAACCAACAGCGCCAGGAAATGGAGCAGCATGACCTGAGGAGCCTCTGCATAGAAATCCTTGCCCCAGGATGTTTCCTGAACCTGTATCCCCTTTTTCAGCTCTTCCAGAGGCACCACCCAGAGCAGTGGGTGCTCCCTTTCCTCCCCACCCCAATGCCATCCTACTGTGGACCCTTGTGATGCCCTGGGACCACCCAACATGCTTTGGAGGAGTTGCCCAGCTCAGCCCCCGCAGCACGGACAGGCAGGATTTTGCTGCCAATCCGCCCAGACTGCCAAGAAATGGTGCAACCTCAGGAATTAGGCAGAAAAGAATCAACAAGCAGGAAACCTCAGTGGTGGAGCGGGAGCTGTCCTGACACGGTCCTTTCTGCGAAGACAGGGCTGGGAGACGCGAGGTGTAATTAAACACTGCTACTGAAAGCTGGCCTTAAAGGATTTAATCTCTGAAATCCAGGCTCTAATTACCGGGCTGCACCAATTCTGACCCTGAACTGATGCTCCATTTTTTAATCTAGTTATTTCCTCCAAGCAGAGCCGTCTCCGGGGCCTCGCCTGGGCAGCAGCGTTAGCTCTCAGCTGGGAACGGGCTAACTAGGCCAGCACTGCGGGAATTCTCTGGGATTGTTTTTTTTCTGCACGTCTCAGTATCATTCCAGCAGGGAACATCCGCAGACAGGAACCTGTGAGCAGCACACGTGTGTGTGGTGGGGGGGACCACGGCGAGGGGAGCAGGAGGCAGCAGGCGAGGAGGCAAGGGGCTCACGGTGCCACCGTGTCCAGAGAGATGCTGCTCTGAGAGCAGGATGCTAAACCTGAAGCAGGATGTTAATTCGAGAGCACAATGCTAATCGGAGAGTGGGATGCTGCTCTGAGAGCGGGATGCTAATCTGAGAGTCACAAGATGAACTAAATCTGGGATGCTAAACCAGGAGTGGGATGCTAATCCAAGAGTGGGATGCTAATCTGAGAGCAGGGAGCTAATCTGAGAGTGGCATGCTAATCTAAATCTGGGATGCTAAACCAGGAGCAGGATGCTAATCTGAGAGCAGGATGTTAATTTTAGAGTGGGATGGCAATCTGAGATCAGGATGTTTATCTGAGAGCAGAATACTAATCTGAGAGCGGGATGTTCCGTTGAGAGCAGGATGCCAGCCCAAGAACAGGATGTTAATCCAAGACTGGGATGATAATCCAAGCACAGAGATGCCCATTTCCCACCCCACAGTGCCATCCCTGAAACAAAAGAAACCCCCCTGAAGCACCTGGCTGTGGTTCAGCTGCTGTTGCTGGGTGTGGATGGACAGACCACCACCTCCACCTCCATCCCGAGCTGGCCTGGAGCGGGATGTGCTGCATCCCGCTGCGTTATCACCATGGCTCCCACCTCTCTAATCAGGGCTTCTCGCTCCCAGACAGAGCTGCTGACCTTGATCCCTTCCAGTTCGAGGCCCCTCCATGGAAAAGCGATTCAATTAAGCCCTGGTTCACAGAGAGGGCTAAAAACAAGGAGGGAGGAAAAAAGAAGTGCCCAAGAACAACAAAAATCCGCACTCCTGAGAACAATTTCCTTCTATGGATTTTTAAGACCAGCGGCTGGAGAATCACTTTCTCGTTTCTGTGCTGTCTCTCCAGTCAATAAATAAGAGGGAAATAAAGGATTTCAGAGAAAATAGAATGCAGTCAAAAGGTAAATTGTGGTCTTAAAAGCCCCTAAGAGACTGTCACCGACTTTGAAATGTTTCCTAGTTTGAGACCATTTCTTCCTGACTACATGGTTTCCGCTCCTTTATTTGCATCTCTGGGAGGTAATCTTTAAAACTGATTTTCCCCTGGTTGCATTTCATTGGCAAAGAAACTAAACAGGCTGCTGCATTACAGTAATAACATCAACACTGCAGCCACCTTCGCCTTAATTATTTCTCTGTCTTGCCAACAGAACCAGTTAAACGAGATTTATATTTGGGTGGGGAGGAGGGGGGGTGAAGTGGCAAGTGTGTGGATGGGTGAGATAACCTGGAAAAAACCGATTTCTCCCTTGTTATGTGTCACCAGCAGTTAAAAAAAGGTAAAACAATAATAAAAAATACACAAGGTAAAAGGTTTGGGCCATTTAAGTAATAATAATGTCAGCGTTTCACCTGTCTCTTGCTTAATTATTTCCTTCTCTCAGCTCTGCCACCTGAACCAGTTTAGATAAGATTTCAGTGTGGATAAAGACGAAGAACCTGTATTCTCCAAAGCAGATAAGCTGCTTTTTCCAGTCAAAAGGAAGAGAATACGTCACTAAAGCCTTCCCGCTGCCTACTCCAGATTTATCAACAGCCTCTTAGCAAAAGTCTTGCCACTAAAAGCTTGTGAAGTTTTGCAAAATACTACCAGATAAGAGAGAAGCACTTGTAAAGACAAGAAAGAGGCTGGATGTGCAAAGTAGCTCGTCACAATCCGTGTCCTGCCAACACACACTCAAGGTCACCCCAAAAAGCTCCAGGGAGGGGGAAACCTTTGTTTAAGGAGAGTCCACAGGCTCTGTGAAGGTCTCCCTGCACATGCAGGATGTCCAAGCTGCCTTGTGAACTGTGCTTAAAACTGAACTTCCAGAGCTCCTTCTCCGTCCTTTGAGGTCTCCCTCCTTTCCAAGCCATCCACATCCACCTTTGTCCATCACCAAGGGGCTTTGGAACAGCGCTGACTTGCCAGGAAAAGAGCTTGGTGGAACCTAAACCCATAGAATCATGGAATCCCAGAATGGTTTGGGTTGGAAGGGACCTTAAAGATCACCTTGTCCCAACCCCCTGCCATGGGCAGGGACCCCTTCTACCCAACCAGGTTGCTCCAAGCCTCAAGCTCCAGAGAATTCCAAGGCCACCATCCCTCCTATCCACCTTCACCATAAATACAGCTTTGATCTTCCATCTGGTTCTCTCTCTTTAGTGACATCACAGAGATCACAGAATCTCAGAATCCCAGACTGGTTTGGGTTGGAAAGAACTTTAAAACCCATCCAGTTCCACCCCCTGCCATGGGCAGAGACACCTTCCACCAGACCAAGTTGCTCCAAGCCCCATCCAACCTGGCCTTGGACACTTCCAGGGACGGGGCAGCTGCTCTGGGAAATCCTCACAAGGAGGAATTTCTTCCCAATATCCAATCCAAATCTCTCTCAGTTTAAAGCCATCCCCCCCCCGGTGCCCTTGCAGCCAGGGAGAGGAGGTGGGGCACTCCTGCTGCAGGGCTGTGGGTCCGCCAGGCTGCCAGGGGCCCGGCGGGTCGGGATCCACGGCTCTGGATGCCTGTGCCCGCTGCTCCCGCAGCACTTCCAGCCAAACCCTGCCGAGCCACGTGCTCCGCTGCTGCCGAGGCACCCGGCGCTGCAGATGGGCCTCGAGGGCCTGTGTGCAAACATTCCCCCACACCTCAGGCACCCGCGAAGCCGCGGCTGGAACCCGTCCATCCGCGGGAGAGGCGCGGCCGTGGGAGCGCCGGGCTGGGCGGGAGCCGCTGCCGGCGGAGGGTGAGACACTCTTGGCTGCTCTGCGCTGCACGACACCTCTGGTAGTGCAGAGAAGCATTTTAAAAGGGAGAGAAGCAGCTCCCCAGTACAAAGCCAAGAGTTTTTCCTCCGCTTGTACTGCAGAGTTTACTTTTATTATACAATTTTCACCCTTCACGGCTCAGATGTTTTGCCCGTGTTTCATTGCTGACCCGCAGGCCAATCCTCAAAGCAGTGTTTGCTCAGGGTTTTGTGTCTATGTGGCTTTAAAGTTCTTTTTTTTTTTAAAAATAAATTCAGTGCGTGCAAAACTTTTTTTCTTGGTTTATAACAGGCAGGGAAGTGATGGTGGATTTTTGTCCTAGAAGGCAGGAGAGAAGATGAGGAGGGTGAACCTGAGCAGCCTGGGATAGTGGAAGGTGTCAATGCCCTGGCAGAAGGTTGGAATGAGGAACATTTAAGGTGCCTTCCAACCCAAACCCTTGTGGGATTCTGTGACTCTGTGGTGCTTCCTGGGCTGTGATGTTTGTGCAGGATGGAGAAAAGCCCTCCCTGCAGGAATGGTGCTTGTCCTTGTGCACTGCCTGTTCTCAGCTGCTAACCCAGGAGGGCTGAGAAACTTCCCCCAGGAGCCACCTCCCAGCTCTGTGCTCTCCTTCTCACCCCAAAGCTGGAAGCTAATTGGCTGCTCCTGCTGCATCCAGCAGTGGGGCTGGATTTGGCCCCGTGGCTCTTCCCACAGAGCCACCCTGCTGCTGTTTTTGCTTCTGAGCTCCTCCGGCTTCCCTTCCCCGGCCTTGCCTTCCTACCCTGCCTCGTGCCTGATTATATTGGGTCTGCATGTGTAAGTACAGCCTCCTGCCATCCTAATCATCCAAAGTGGCTATTTGAATAACAGTTGTTGGTGCCTGTAGCTTCCTGTAATTTTCCAAAGGAAACAAATCCATGCAGACTGCAATTTTGCGCCTATGAATTTTGAATGAATGTCTCTGAGAGCCTCGATTTCTCTCTGCCTTCCGTCCTCCCCTCCCCTCGCCTGCCTCCCAGCCCCAGCTGAGCCAGAGGCTGCCACCAAAAGGGGCATAAGTGAGTGGTACCTTTCAGATGGAGGGTTTTGGGCTGGGAAGGCTTCATACCTCCCAAGGACAGGCACCAAAACACGGTGGCATGGGCAGAGCTTGCTGCGGGACGGCTGAGTTGCACCCTGCCCATGGGAACAGATTTGCTCCACAGCAGGACAAAGCAGAGCATGGAAGAAGAAGCGTAATTTGAGCATCAGGTGTCAGGATTTTTTCTTGTGTTGTTACCTCCAAAGTAATTTTGGGAGGCCCCTGACTACCCAGCTCTGGTGGTACCTGTGCATTGGAGCTGTTCTTGTTGGCCAAGCTCTTCACCTTCTAACTCAGAGAAGCTGGATGAAATTTCTCCTCCAGAGCTGATCTTCCTGATGGCAACTGCCCCCATTTATTGTGGAATCATGGAATGGTTTGCGTTGGTAGGGACCTTAAAGCTCATCTCATTCCACTCCCCTGCCATGGGCAGGGATGCCTTACAATATCCCAGGTTGCTCTAAGTCCTGTCCAACCTGGCCTTGGACACTTCCAGGGATTAGGCAGCTACTCTGGACAATCTCTGCCAGGGCCTTCCCACCTCACAGGGAAGAATTCCTTCCCAATATCCAACCCAAACCTACTCTGCTTTATTTTAAAATCATTATAACCTTCTCCCTCTCAAGTTTCCCCTCCTGTTCCTCTGCATGCCGTTTTATGACACTGAAGGTTCTCCTTTTTTTTATGACATTGTTGTTTTTAAAGTGTTTTTATCACCTGGTTTTATTACTAAATTACCTTAGAGCACCCCAAGTGCTGTAGGAGCGAAGAGGGAGAGCGGCTCTGGAAATGCAGCAACTCCTTCCTGAACAGCTTGCAGCCTCGCCAGGGAAGGGGCTGTGATTTGGTGATGGATGGAGTGCTTGTTATCCAGTATATTTTTATCCATACATATATAAAGCACTTTGTGATCCCAGCGGATACAAGGCACTATATAAATGTAAATCATTATCATTATCATTAAACACCTTCTGTATCTTTTAAACCTACCCGTTGGAATCTGATGTGTATGGGGCAGCTGCTCTCTGGGTTTTGTTGGGGAACCAAATGTGAGAGCTGTGATTTTTGTCTTCGTTAGCAATTAAATGGGATCTCATGAAAGGCTCTTATTTTTCCGTCGCAATTTTTTTTCATGCTGCCACTGATTTGAAAGTCACTTCTCACCCACTAAGAGAAATCTCTGCAGAATTCCCTAGCAACAACCTGAATAAGAAACAGCCACCTCGGGTATGAGGACGTTCCCGGGATTATCCAAACCCACCGCAGGCTGTCCGGCGCTCATCGCCACGAGGACGGGGAGAGGATCCACGGGGTCACGGGGAGGAGAGTTCAGCTCCTCCATGATTTATGACTCAGTGGTGATTACAGACACTTGTCTCCACAACTGTGACTCTGCAGTGTTGCTGCTTGGCTGCTGCCCAACCCCAGGAGTGAGTGACTGCACCAAGCTCCTGGACGCCCTCCTGCAGCAGCCGGAGCTGCAGGGAGTGCAGGTACCATACCTGTGACCCAAAGGTTCCTGTTCCTGCCTCACCCTGCTCCTTTTTCCTGTTCTTTAATGGAAGGATTTGAGCCTGAGGGACCTGAAGGATTGCGCATGGAGGCTTTGGCGCCAGAGTAATGACCTCAGGCCGTGTGTGTTTCCACTGAGGCCGTAAATGACCAGATTCCCTTTCTGCCCATATGACAAGCCAAGCAAGCAGCACTCTGAGAGCCTCTTCTCCAATTTTCCTCCCCTATTTGGTTGCTAAAGCCTGTCTTCTTTCCTGCACTTCCAGGAAAGCCACCCAGTGACAGCTACTGACAGCTTCTCCCTTGAGGAATTAATCTCCAGCTGCATCATCCTAGAGTTGTAAAATCCTGGAATGGCTTGGGTTGGAAGGGACCTTAGAGATCATCTCATTCCACCCCCCTGCCACAGGCAGGGACACATTCCACCAGACCAGGTTGCTTCAAGCCCTGTCCAACCTGGCCTTAAACCTCATGTTTGGGAGCCAGGAGCCTGGTCTAAGATAAAAGTGAACTTTCCAGTGCAATTTTTTTATCCTTCCGATGCTCCATTGGCATTTCCTACAGGGAGATGACTGAAGCAGGGTCAGGCTACACTTAGAACGTAGTGAAGGGCAGGTCCTGGCCCCAGAGACAGGGGATCAGTTGTTCTGAGCCCCCAAGGGACCATCAGTATTTCATTTCCCCTTGTCATGACAACCAAGGGGATGGATTTGGAAACCTTGGATGTGTCACAGGTCTGAGCCCTGGCCTTTAAACCCCACTAACCTGCAAGCAGTGGCTTGCAAGGGTTTTGCAATATTTAGTTAATGGAACAAGGTTTTTCCTAGTTCTCTATTTTTTCCCTTTTTTTTTTTTTTCATTCTATTTTCCTCAGCCTCTCAGGAGCTGCAGCCTCCTGCTGCCCAGGGGAAATCTTCCATTTAGCTACATTTTCCTTTCTCATTTCATGCTGTAATGGGGATTCATCATAGGTGTTAAATCCATAATTTGCCATGAATCCCTTGTCTCTCTCTGTGGAGGTCAGAGTTGAGTTTAAAGGAACCCGATATTGTGGCTTTGTGGCTGTCCCTGCGGGAGAGCACCAGCCCAATTCCACAGGGCAGGAGGAGGCTGGAGAGTCCTCGGTGGGTCATCCAATGCCATGTCCATGCTTCCCACCTCTCTTTGCTTACTGAAGGGGGCAAATTTGAGCACATCAGGCCCCTTTAATGTCAAAAAAGGTGTAATAGCCCCTTCCAGAGGGTCATTTGTCCATCTTCGCGTGTGAGAAATATCCTGAGGCAGGAGAGTTATTCTCCTGTTAATTACCAACGACACGCACAGGTCAGTCATTAAGACATGACTATCCAGTTTTCCAGCCCATTTGGAGCCAAAAGGAATGCCACAGCTCCGGACCCATCCCAGTGCTCCTGCTGGATGGGAGGGTGGCATCCACCACGCTGACAGGGGCACCAAAAGCAAGCGGCACCGGCAACGCACCGTGATGGATGGGTAACAGAGAGACCCATCACGGGGCTCCCAACCCTTCCCACCACGAGCTGGGAGATGCTGGCTGAGCTGGGAGCTGTGCTGGGAGCTGGGAGATGCTGGGAGCTCTGCTGGGGAGCCTGAACCATCCAGTGGATGTCAGAGAAGCTCAGGCACAGTGCGGCAAGGCTGGGCAACACGCGGCGGAGCAGGGAAACGCAAGACAAGCAAAAAGGGCTGGCCAAGCTCTTGGAAGCAGGAAACAACATCCCTGCGGGCTGGGCACGGGCCGAGGGCTGGGGTCCCTTCGGGCAGCCTCTCCCAGAGCGGCTCCTCCGCTTTCGCGGCCGGTCCTGCCCTGCCAAGCCGCCGGTTCATTTGTCACCGGGGCGATCGATGGCAAAGCGGGGGCTGTCGCTCAGGTGATGTCACGCTCCGAGAGCCTCGTTCTTCTCTGCCGGCTGACAAGGGGAGAGCGAGTCGATACTTGTGTCAGGTCACTAACAACCCGCCGAGCTCCCGGCGGCGGCGGCTCCCGGCGTGGGAGATGCTGGCGCATCCGTGCGCGCAGCTGGGAGAGGCACAAAAGGGGCTGCTGCGAGCACAGATGCAGATGCAGAGGAGCACAGGCAGGATGCAGATGGGGGAGCTGGGTCTCGATTGGCAAGAGGGAGAATCGTGCGTAGGAGTGAAAGCAAAGCGAGGTTTGCACGTGCGGGGGGTCTGGCCGGTGCAGAACGCGAGGTGTCAGCGATTCAGAAGCGCGTGAAGCAAAAGAATGCCTGCTGTCCACATGCAGCCCTGGGAGATGCTGGGTGCAGCAGAGGGAAAGGCGCATCTGATGTCGAGGGAGGCGCTGGCCCGCAGATGGTTTATGCAGACCGGGGGAGCTGCAGTGAGGTGCAGAGGGGTCGTGCCCAGAGCAGAGAGGGTGCAGGCACGGGAACGAGTGGCGAGCACAGCGGCACAGAGGAGTCCTGACACGCAGCACTGCCACATCATTTCACAGCACCCTCATGGCCATCAGAGCCCCGAGTAACGGGGGGCCAGGGCAGTGGCAGAGCCAGCAGAAGGGGCTGGGAAGAGATGAAGGGATGACTAAAAATCAGGAAGGTTTTTTTTTATCAGCCCTCTGTGCTTTGCATCCATCAGGTCAGCCCAGCCCAGCCCAGCAGACTGCAGAGAGAAACCAAATGCTTCGTGTTCGATAAAACCAGGGGTCAGAACCACGATGCCCTCCCTGCATCGAGACAAGGAATCACAGATTGGCACAGGAACACGAACATTAATCATTTCTATCCGTGTCTCTTCCTATTTACTCTGTGGTACTTCAGCCTTCAGTGTGCAGGGAGGAATGCTGGTGTGGCTCTGAGGGCTTAGGGAAGGGAAGCTTTGATGGGAGAGGCGGCATCAGTCAACCCCAGGGCCCAAGGCATTAAGAAAACACAAAGTTTGTAAGAACTGTGTGAGCCCATCTGGGGCAGGGTTTGAGGGAGCAGAGACAGCATCTGCTTAGTGCTGGCCTGGCCCTGCTGACCTTCCCCCGATGTGACTGAACACCAGCCCCTGCTCAGACACAACCCTGTCCTGGGGGAAGGGACATGGACCTGTCAGGGTGGGCCCAGAGGAGCCCATGGAGATGCTTCAGGGCTGGAGCCCCTCTGCTCTGGAGCCAGGCTGGGAGAGCTGGGGGTGCTCACCTGGAGAAGAGAAGGCTCCAGGGAGAGCTCAGAGCCCCTGCCAGGGCCTAAATGGGCTCCAAGAGAGATGGGGAGGGGTTTTGGATGAGGGCCTGGAGGGACAGGACACAGGGAATGGCTTCCCACTGCCAGAGGGCAGGGATGGATGGGATATTGGGAAGGATTTGTTCCCTATGAGAGTGGGGAGGCCCTGGCACAGGGTGCCCAGAGAAGCCGTGGCTGCCCCTGGATCCCTGGCAGTGCCCAAGACCAGGCTGGACAAGGCTTGGAGCAGCCTGGGATAGTGGAAGAGCAGGGAAGCAGAGCTAAAGGATCTTTAATATCCCTTCCAAGCCAAAGCATTCAATGGTTCTATGATATTTATAATTTTTAATGTCTGAAAGGTGAAACAACCCCCTTCCTTAGCTTTCTTCTCCCCATGTTTGTACGACTGCGAAGTTGTTACTCCACTGCTACGACCCTGGCAGAGCCCCAGGTGGGTGGCTCTGTCCCATGGAGTGTTTCATCCTGGCACCCACCACCAGCACAGATGGATTTACTGGGGATGTGAAGACGTCATTTTGCTTGTCTCCTTCAAAGTAAGGAGAACAGTGCTCATGTAGATGCCCTTCTTGTCCTTCACCTCCTCCTCTTCCTCCACCTTCTCCTCACAGACAGGGGGCAAACCCCTCCAGAATGGGGGAAGCAGCACTTCCCAACACCCAGGTGAACCCCACCTTGGGAGGACCCATCTCAAGACCCATTTTTTTAGCCCACAGTCCCTCTCTGGGGTCTGTTTTCCAGGTCTAGACTGCTTGAGGCAGCGGCTGCCTTCCACCTCTGAGCCCTTGGGTTTGCCTGGCAGCAATGGTCAATCCCATGGAGATGCCTTCCCACCCCAGAGCCACACGGGGACGTGAGCAAGGAAACCCGGCCACCCTCTGCTATCAAAAGGAGCCAGCTCAGAGAGCTGTAAACTTAAGCTGCTCAGACATGACATCAAATATTTAGGTTATTTGGGATTTGCGCTCGATTGTTTGATGTTTCTGTTTCATTCCCAGTAGAGCCAGTTGCTGTTTTGCCACTGAAAATATTCCCAGCAGAAAATGCAGCTTTGTGAAGACCCAAAGTTGTTCAAGGAGAAGAGACTGTCTGGAAGAAAATGATCACATTTTCATCACTTCTTTCTTTTTTTTTGTTCTGAATTGACATCCCAGCTCTACATGCTCTGAATTTTGCATTCAGAGGATTGAATTCTATTAAAAAGTGTGGAAAAAGGGTTCCAAGCTGAACTATTTCTGGATTTGAAACATCACCTCCTCACATTTTCTCCTTGCTGCTCAGCATTACAAACAAATGTTGAGAAAGGGCCTTACCCAGGACATAACCTCTTTATTTTCTGATCAAACTCCACTGAAGAGCTTGAAAGCTGGGAAATGCAGATGTCTCAAGCTGCCAACCATCATTTTGGTAATGGAAATGCTTACTCTGCTCTGCAGGGGAGGACTGGGAAGACTTGGCAAGAATGAAGATTGGAATAAAATAAAAATATCAAATAAAAAGAGGAAAATGGCTGTGATTGAATGAGGATGCACTTGACACCCCAGTGACCCGCCTCCTGTCCCTGCCTTGTGCCATTGTAGGAGAGACAGGAGCTCTCACTTCAAATTAACTTAATCTGTAGAGTTAAATAATTCATGTTGATTTAAGAAAGCTTTATTCCTAATGGGACACACGTGAAGACAGAGTTAATATTAGAAGAGGCCGTGGAGGGGAGGAGAGAGAGAATTAGACTATAAAAGGTGAAGGTACAAGTTAATTGCCTATCAATTATTCACCTAAAGTCTCTGGAAGTAGCTCCCCTGCCTCCCTCCTCACACCCTCAGATTCCCTTTTCCTGTTTGTGGCTGATTTCCCACTGGCACCTCTGGGACCAGCCTTTTCCCTGTGCCAAGCAAGAGGTGCCTGGGAGCTTCCTGGGACAGCCCAAGGGACATGGCTGGGATGGAGGTGTCACATCTCCCGTGGGGAGGGCAGACCAGGACAGCCTTGGGATCCTCCTGCCAAGGTGCCATGACGGAGAGGAGCCATCCAGTTTCCCAACACCTCGTCATCCATCTGCTTCACTGTCCTGGTTCCTCCATCCTCCGGGCACGGCGGGTCCTGCCAGCCCTGGTCACTGCAGGCCGAGGTGCCACCACAGGCCGAGGTGTCACTGCAGGCCAAGGTGTCACTGCAGGCCGAGGTGACACCGCATGCAGAGGTGTCACCATAGGCTGAGGTGTCACTGCAGGCCAAGGTGTCACTGCAGGCCGAGGTGACACCACAGACCAAGGTATCACCACAGACCGAGGTGCCACCACAGGCTGAGGTGTCACTGCANAAGGTGCCACTGCAGGCCGAGGTGACACCACAGGCCGAGGTGTCACTGCAGGCCAAGGTGTCACTGCAGGCCGAGGTGTCACCACAGGCTGATGTCACTTCACCGTGGCCATGTTGGCACCGCGAGCCGGGGCTCCCCTCTCCCTCCTCGCTCCCTCCCAGGGAAACCAAAGCTCTCTTCAAAGTTTCCCCTCGCTTGGCTGCCTCCGAGATCTGGGAACTCAACACTAATTAACGTGTCTGCAAATCCCAGCTCGGCTGCCGGGGCCTCAAATTCCTTCACGGTCCCGCGAGTGCAGAAGGATCCACGAGCGATCCCTCTGGCTCCTGAAGCTACACGGCTGGCAGATGCATATTTTAACAACACACATCTGTTGGCAATATAATCTCTTGTATTTGCCCTCCCTGCTCTGAGCTTTGATGGAAGACCGGAGGGAACTCTCCAGTGGTTACAGCCAAAGTGTTTGCTTTGCAATTTCGCTCGATTGCTGCCTGATTTTATTTTTAAATTTCTCCAAGTCCTAATCAGGCTCTTACTTTATTTAATTAATACCCTGGCTTAGTTAAATAGATCATAAATTAAGCAGCCCTGCCATTAGAGATGTACCAGGTATCAAATAGCCCTCCAGTGGCTTCCCAGAGCCTGCCTGGTTTGGGCTCCCCTGCCAAGCTGCTTTGACATCCTTTGCTTGCAGAAAATCTGGATGCCTCCATATGTCTCAAATCCCATCCCATCAGATTTATCAACCTTTCCTGCTTGGGGCGGTAATCCTGAGGAGATTGGGCAGTGAATCCTTCCCCAGAGTTTGGGCAATGGTAGGAGGGAAGGTGAGGGAGACCTGAAGAAGGGGAACCCTGCAGCTTTGGGATGCATTAACAACATTTTCCAGCAATATTCGTCCCTGGAACTCCACAAAGGAAAGATATTCCCTGATGCTGATGACATTAATAGGCTCGTCTCTTTGAGTGTTTGGACTTCCAAGGCTATGGAATGATCTGTTCCACTACATTTAACCATGTAGATTTGAAAACAATGTGACAAAACCTTAAATATTTAATTAAAATATGGTGTAGCTCTGCATCTGAGCAGGGAAGTAGGAGGCATCAGCCCCATAAAGCTGTTGTCAGACATGAATGACAGCAGTTGGAGCCGGAATCGGGAGGCATTAGGGGATTTCTTGATACCAAGGAAGTGGAAGAGCTGGCAGGGACAGACAAGGCAGCACCAAGCCATACAAAAACCAGGCAGGGTTATTTTTCCAGAGACAAGGCTGGGGGATGATAGAGCGGGGTAGAATTCCCCAGAACTACCTCTAACACCCAGCTGGCTGAAGAGCTCTTGAGTCACCAAGAAAGCAGCAGCAGATGTTGGGCTCCCAGCCACCAGAGCCTCTCAGCCCTGCCTCAGCTGTGATCCATCGCTTCCTTGGGAGTTGCATGGTTTGCACCTGGCTCCAGGGATGCCTTAGGGATCCTTTCTTGCCCAGGGGAAGTCTGCAGCCTCAGGCGAAGCTGGGCAGACTGGGAGGAAGGAACACGCCCCAGGCATCTCCCTGTGAGCAGCTCAGGCAGCCTGGCACATCCATTCCCTACCCAAGGAGATGAAATCTGGGAGATCCAGCTTCCTCCAGACACAGCTGCTTAGCTCATGACTACAGCAGGCTCACACGCTGCATGCTAAGAGCAGAGATGTCTGCACAGCTGGTGGTGCTGCACATCTGGAAACACCAGAAATGTCTCTCCCCCTTCCCAGACACGTGTTACCCCCCTGTCAGGCCATGAGTTCAGCCTGAAAGGCTGCACATTGTCCCCAGCTGTCAGAAACACCGGGGCTTAAGGCTTCTACTCTTCATGTGCCACTTCTGTCCCTTCCACTGGGGTGGCTAAAACACAGAGCACAGATCCCACAGCAGCCCTGCCCTCGCTGCCAGCACAGGACACCCCATCCCAAAGGAATAGTGTGAGCTGCTTATCACCAGCCCCCTGCAAAGGTGGGATCATCACTCGCACCTCCCCAACCAGCCTGAAATGCCACAGAATCACACAATCTCCTGAGCTGGAAGGGACCCACAAGGATCATTGAATCCAACCCCAACAATCCCACCCTCCTGAGCTGGAAGGGACCCACAAGGATCATTGAATCCAACCCCAACAATCCCACCCTGTGCCTGAAAGTGTTGTCCAAACGATCCTGGAGCTCTGGCATCCTTGGGGACGTGACCACTTTTCCTCCCTCAGAACGTCTGCATAAATAGCCCTAAAGTTAAAGATGAGCTACCAGTGGGTTCCAAACCCACACTGGCTCATCGATTGGGCCTAAATTGAACACTCTGTAACTTTAATTTTCTTAAAAGGAAAACACTCTGCAAATATAAGTCGCTGAACATCTTAGGTAAATGTACCAATTAGCAACTACCATGTATATCCACATAAACATTAACTACCAGCTATTCAACACATTCCATAACCCCAAAGATAATAACGATTTCCTTTTGATCCATAAAAACATCTCTCTGCTCAATCAACGCTTCGCAGCAGCTCTGACGTACGCCCTGGGACTAAATTAGTTTTGAAATCTTTAGCTCTAATTAAATAACATTATTTCTTTTGTCTGGCTCCCGCGATGTATTCTGCTTTCACAACAGAAGGAGGGAGCACAGGCAAAGGAGGGGTTGTCGGTGAGCAAGACAACGCTCCCCTTTCCCATTCATTTCCAGGATTATTTCATGTACGGGCACATGTCAGAGCTCTGAGCTGCTGCCAAGGGTTGATTGAGGAGAGGGAGGAATCAAAGGAAAATCATCATTATTGTCAGGGTCAGGGAAGGAAGGGCTGGCAGCTGTGAAAGTTTGGGTGTAGGGAACATTGTAGGGTTGTAGAGGGAGGAAAACAAGTGCAGAGGAAATTGCAAACCAGGAATTTGAACTCATTTTCATAGTGCAGATTCCTGTGTGGGGCACCTTCAACCACAGCTGGTACCTTAATTCACTTTTCTTGTCTGCTTAAAGCTAATCAGTGTTGATCCGACTAAAAGCATCGAAATTCTTGATTTGGATCTTTTTAAAAGGTTTGTTTTTTTTTTTTTTCTCCCTAGAAACTAACCAGGAATAAAAACAACAAGGAAAAAAAAAAGAAATCCAATCTTCAATTTAAACAAACTTAAATATGCAAATGGTTTCACTTTGAGGGTTGAATAATCAGGCTGAATCTGGTAGCAGCAAAACAGACTGGGTTTTGTCCAAGCTGTTCAAGAAAAATACCATTTTCATTAACTTCTCTGAAGCCACGTCCATGCCGGGAAGCCTCGCTGACGTGCCTGCCTTTTCCCAGCACTCCTGTGGGGAGAGCCTCCCTCCCGCTCTGCCAGACAGCCAACAAAGCCCTCCAGCTCCCCACCCTTCTCCTACACAAAAAAGGTCCTCTACATGATTTTGGGAGCCACTTCCAGTTTGCAATCCCAGGCAATATCCTCCTGTGCTGCTCGTGGGAAAGATTAATTACTGAGAAACACAGGTGATAAAATATGAGTATGTAGATAATGTAAAAATACTGCAATAGTAGGAAACCAGCCTTTCCTCATGGGATGGAGCTGTCCCGGTCCTGTGGGCAGGGTAATGCATAAGTGATGACACTGACACTCTTCATATCCTTAAATTTATGGACAGACTCTCTCGAACTGGGGCATAAATCCATAAAGCTGAAGTGCCAAACACTTAGTGCCTCTGTTACTCCTGGAACTGTCATACTCCACCCCAGAACTGCTTCCCTCCCCAGGCAGCTTCCTTTGATCCTGTTCTCAGGACGGAGCTGCTCCCCCCCACTGCTCTCACGATGGATTCATTCCCAGTCCTCTTGATCCAGCAACAAAACATTTTGTCAAAAGCCATTCAGTGTGACCACGAAGGCAGAGAAACCCCCAACAAATCCCCTGAGGGTGTGAGGAGCCGGGACTCACCGAGGACAGTCAGCCGGGCAGGTCTGGACCGGATGGCGGCTTGGATGGCCTGGCACTCGTACACGGCGTCATCCTGCAGGTCAGCTCGCAGGATTTTCAAGTGGTGCTGACCCGACAGATGGTCTCCTACGACCAGATAGCGTGGATAACCTGCCGAAGGCAAAGTGTGGGTTAGGAGGCGGCTGGAGCCAAGAGCCCAGGGATGAGGAGAGCAGAGCATGGGTCCAGAGCCCCAGCAGCCCACAGCAATTCCCAGCATTCAGGCAGCTTCCTCCCCTCATTAGCAGCCAGCCCGAAGACAGAGAGAGAAAGAACCTGCCAAATTCAGGAAAGAGACCGCACATTTTGCTCTACAGGTTCAAAAAAGAAGTGCTGATGAAGGACCATTAACTGAAATCCCAAGGAATCATGGGATCATAGAATGTTAAGTATTGGAAGGTTTGGTTTTGACCTTAAAGATCATTGGGACCCAAGTCCCCCTGCCATGGGCAGGGACAGCTCCCACTAGATCAGGTTGCTCAAGGCTTTCTCCAACCTGGCTTTGAACCCTCCCAGGGCTGGGGCATTCCCAACCTCCCTGGGCAAGAAAAAGGGATGAGCCCTTCCACCAGGAAACCCAGCACCTCCTGCTCCTCTGCAACCCATCATGGAATATCCTCAGTTCCTAACGTCAGCTGTGGTGACACCCTGGAATACAACCACGGTTTAGCTCTGTGTAAAGCCTGGGCAGGGGTCTGGGGGCACCAGCAGCCCTGGTCAGCCTGGCTGGACACACAGGATGGACAGACAGGAGGAAAGGCACCATCCCCCCACCCCGCCGGTGCCCGATGCCCTGTGTAACACAGCCCTGGCACACACTTGTGCTTCTGTTGTTTCTCGAGTTATCAACAGCAGGATTTGCTCTCCTGAACCGTGAGAAGTACAAATGATGGGTTTGTTTGTATTGTGCTAATTAGACACTGGCTGAGCTGGTATCACGCGAGCTGGCAGCTCCTGTGGCTTCCAGCAGCCCCGGCTCCGTTAATTGTGGAAGTCATTCACATCAGCTCCCTACTTCACTGGAGCTCTTGTTACCCAGTCGTGTTGCAAGGTCTTGCATGGAAAGCTCAGCTCTCTAATAGATGCAAAAATTGTGGCTCAGAGCTTTGAAAAACAGGCGAAGATGGGGCTGCTCACTCGGGCACGGCTGTAAATGAGCAATTATATGTATTAATAAAAAACAGAGGAGAAGAAGAGGCAGGCACTGCACTTTAGGGAAGAGCAGGGTCCCTGGAGACCAAAAAGCATGGAGCCTCTCCTGGTTTCTGAATGCTGCTTCTTGCCTTGGGGAAAAATCTCTCAGGTCACCAGGAGCTGAGCAGTGTCACACTTTGCAGAGCCTGGGGGGGACACTGCAGCTCCTGAAGGGCTCCACGTCCTCCCAGGCTGTTTCTAGCAAAACACTCTCCTTACTCATATGAAATATTTCAGTTCCAAATCAGTGTTTTCCAGCAAAGTAAACAAAATAAATTCTAAACTTCCCCAGTTTTGCACCAGTCTTCACCAGCTGCAATTAACCCTCAATCACAGTGTGGGATTAAGGAATGTGAGTTCTGAGGAATTTGGTCACCAAACTATAATTTGCCAGAACTAAAGCTTGAGGAAACCACAAACACTTGTCCAAAGCAAACAGAGGCTTGTGGGTCCCTTCAAACACAGGATATTCTATGCTTCTCTTCATTTTTGAGAATGTTAAAACAGGCACCTTCAACATTTATAAAACATTTTATCCCATATTTTGGAAAGGTGACATTAGTTTTCAAGGAAATCAAACCAGGGCTTTCCAAAGGGTCAGGCGACATCTGTGGGAGCCAGAAGTTTTGTTTTGGTCAGAGTGGAACAGATTTTGGTTCATTCCAAACATCAGTGCCTGTATTTGGGCGGACTGGAAGGTGTTGGAGTTGAAATGAAAATATCATTCCCCGAGCAAATGTTGGGCAAGGTTTATGGGTGGTGTCGTGACTTACTTGAGAGATCCCGCCCGACTCCAAGGGCCAGCCCGTCCTTGATCCAGAGCACGATGCCATTGTACTCGGGGATGGCGCAGAGCAGCGTCACCGGCTGCCCCGCGATCACCACCTGGTCCTGCGGCTGCTGCGTGAACGACGACGCCTGGCCTGCACAGGGGAACGAGAGAGGAACAGGGCACTGTCAGCTCTCCTGTGGTTTCCAGCACAGTGAAGCTCTTTGGGATGCAACAGCCCAGGATGCTCCTGGCACAGCACAAATGGGAGGCTGAGCCCTGCCGCTCTTAGTTATGTGATTGCTTAATTTCGTGATTGCCCCGTGGAATGATGGAATGTTTTGGGTTGGAGGGGATCTTAAAGCTCATCCTGTTCACAGGGAGCAATTCCTTCCCAATATCCCATCTAGCCCTGCCCTCTGGCAGTGGGAAGCCATTCCCTGTGTACTGTCTCTCCATCCCTTGTCCCCTGTCCCTCCCCAGATCTCCTGGAACCCCTTTAGGCCCTGGAAGGGGCTCTGAGTTCTCCCTGGAGCCTTCTCCAGGTGAGCACCCCCAGCTCTCCCAGCTTGGCTCCAGCCCTGGAGCATCTCTGTGGCTCCTCTGGACTCATTCCAGAAGCTCCACATCTTTCCTGTGCTGAGGACCCAGAGGTGGACACAGCACTTAGTGACAAATATTTGCAATATGTTTTGCTCCCTGGGGGAAAAAAAAGGCTCCAACCAAGAGGCACCAGCATTTCCTGTAACTGTTTTATTCCACATTGTGGTGGTAGTGTTTCAGCCACAATGATCACAGACAGAGAAGCAGCAGGATGTCCAGCAGCAGCAATATTTTATATTACACATAATAAAAGAGGATGCTGGTCCTCTGCTTCTGAGCCTTGCTCCTACCTCGTGTGCTCTCTGAAATCAGGATGTGCAGATAACAACCAGCTATAAAACATGCAGGGAAACAACCAACTGCTGCTGCTCTCCTCCCTCCCCAGGTGTAACCTCCTGGCATTTGCTGGGAGCTTCCCACACATCTGGAGGGGAGAGGAAGGCCCAGCTCTGCCTCAGCATTGCTTTTCGCCAAAGCTGCGTCGTCAAACTCGCAAATCTCTCTCCTCACCCTTCCCTACCTGGAATGCTCCAATAACAAATCCCAGCCCCAGGTCATCTCCTGCCACGATGAGATGTCCCACACCTCAGGTGTGACACGGCACTTCTCGTTTTCCATGGGAAGTACTCCAGTCAGCATAACCTCTTCCACAGCAGGATTTCCTGAGCATTATGTTTTATTTTCACCTTCCCTTGGCTTTGCCATGATTGAAAATCATTCAGAGAAGCAGAGAATGCCAGGATGGTTTGGGTTGGGAGGGATCTTAAAGACCATTTCATCCCACCCCCTGCCATGGGCAGGGACACCTTCCACTATCCCTGGGTGCTTCAAGCCCCATCCAACCTGGCCTTGGACACTCCAGGCATTCAGTGTTCCAGGGATTCAAAGGGTAAAATCCTGCTATTTTTTTTTCTTTCCATAATAAGCGAATAGGACAACCCCCAAATCCCCCTACAGACCCATAGTCCAAAGCTGGAAGATCCTAAATGTGGGGCCATTTCAGGCAGATCTGCTGATACCTGGGCTCCTGTGAGTACAGGCTTTTGTGTGAGTTGGTTGTGGAGCATTGCAGTTGCTCTGCCACCACTTAGTCTGATTCTGATTCTCTGATTCTGGATTCAGGAGGTGATCTGGGAAGGAGAGGTTTTGGGGGAAAGGCAGAACCACTGAATTGCCCCTCACTGAGTTACCTGTGGGGTTTGTAAGACCAGGAGCCTCTCTGGGTGGGAATTACGGCCCTGCATCAGGCAGGATTTCGGAGCCTGTGCCCTTCACTGAGTGTCTGCTCAGTCCGTGGAAGGGGACTGGGCTGGAGGAAAAATTGCTCTTTAAGACCAATTTGTCAAAGAGGGACAGTCTCCATGTGATCCACCCCAAATCAATTCAATCCTAATTTACACCGACTCCATTTAATCACTGACTGATGATTAATCCGGAACCAAGGTTAAGTGTGACACGAGTTCTTGCATCTGAGCTTGTTTCCAGATGAGCTGCTGGGCCTTTCCTACAGGGCAAGGCTCCAAAGCTCCATCATTTCCCAACTCATGCTGTTGAACAAACGTGTGCCCCCACATGAGTGCTTATATTTCAATTTAATTTATTATAGCTTCAGCTCGCTCTCAGCCACCTAAAGGAGCACAGGGAAAAGCAGAGATGTCCTTTCTAAATTCCAGAGGCTTTACATTTTACAGGAAGGCAAAAAGCCCAGCTGAAATTTTTGCAGATCTTTAGGAGCACCTTGGGCTCCTCATTCCCGGGTATTTCAGAGATTCCAGGTCTCCCAGCACCCACATATCTCCAAGGAACTCTGATTTTCACCCCAGATATTCCATAAGACCACAGTGGTGGGTCTTGGCATTGTACTGCCTGCAAAACAGGGCAGGTTAATTCTAGAGGAGATTCCAGATTTTCCTGCTGAGAGACATTAACTAGAAGTCACGGTGGCCTCTGACACCAGCACAAACCCTTGTGTTGAGATTTAAATATTTGATTTCAAAGGGAATATGAATCAGCTCTGTATTTTTTGTTTGTGGATTCATAAAGGACAAGCACTCATAGGAGAGCAGGGAAAAGTGGGATGAGAGAGCAAACTCAGAAAGCAGAAAAAGTGGGTGTTTTGCTTTGTTGTTTTGTTGTTTTATTTTAATATATACCTTCCACCCACTAACTGGGTTTTCACAGCTCACTCTGTAATCCTGACAATTCTCAAGGCAGAGCCGGGCGAGCAGGGACAGCGCAGGAAGGCAGCAATAACCCAAAAAGATTTGTTTTATCAGTGAGAATTATCAGGTTGTCAGCTGGGAGCTGCACGAGCCCTAATGAGAACGCAGAGGCACAAAGTGGTGTCTGTGCCCTCTGCAAATGCCCATTAAGCACAGGCTTCATTTGGTAATTGCTGCTGGAAATGGAGCTCTTTTTATGTTTTATTTTCCCTTTTCCTCTTATTTCTTGATTTGTTTTAAAGACGAGCTGATAGCCACGGAAAATCAGAGCAGAAACATGGCATATGTCTCCTGTCTTTTTCCTTCTCTGTGTTTGTTCACTGTGAAGAATTGTCACTTAAACCCATTTTTTATTCATCCAAGGCTCCATTTCAACTACAAACAGCTCAGACTCAGTCACAGGAGAGGAAAGATGGGTGTAAGGACCTTAAGAGCATTACCTGGCCCAGTCCCTGCTCCACAGCAGGATCATCTCTCCCTAAATCACAGATAAAAAAAAAAAAAAAAAAGAANAAAGAAGAAGAAAGTACTGAAGGCAGAGCTCAACTCGCTTTCAAATCAGCTTAAAGTCTGATTACTGGGTTTAACTGGGTTTGGAAGATCAGAGACCCGTCCACGTTACAGCTTATGTCTTAATGTCAAAGGAACAAGTAATTTGCAGAAAAGTTTTAAGGGAGATAAGATACTTGACAGAAAATAACTGAAAATGGGGAGATTGGGAGAGGGTGATTTACAAATGCAGGCTGAGCGTTTTCAGCTACAAGAAAATGGGCTGAAAGATGTCAGTTGGGTATTTTTCCAGGAATGTTTAAAATGGTATTACAAAATGATGCTTTGGTTTCAAAGCAGGAGGTTTGACTCCAACCTGTTGGGCAAGCAGGAGCTTCCCAGTTTCTCCCCTTCCGCTATACAGAGTTCCAGAAAAAATACTGGTTAATCCAAATAACTGGCAAAAATAGGAGTTCATCATAGAATCATGGAATTGTTTGGGTGGGAAGAGAACTTCAAAGACCATCCACTTCCACACCTGCCTTGGGCTGGGACACCTTCCACTATCCCAGGATGCCCCAAGACCCTTCCAGCCTGGCCTTGGGCACTGCCAGGGATCCAGGGGCAGCCACAGCTGCTCTGGGCACCCTGTGCCAGGGCCTCCCCACCCTCACAGGGAGAAATTTCTTCCCAATATCCCATCCATCCCTGCCCTCTGGCAGTGGGAAGCCATTCCCTGTGTCCTGTCCCTCCACCTCTTGTCCAAGGTCTTTCTCAGCTCTCCTGGAGCCCCTTTNCCTCTTTAGGCCCAGGCAGAGGCCTCAAATTCCCCCCAGAGCCTTCTCTTCTCCAGGTGAACACTCCCATCTCTCCCAGCCTGGCTCCAGAGGGGCTCCAGCCCTCAGAGCATCTCCATGGGCTGCTCTGGACTTGCTCCCACATCCTCCCTCTGCTGAGACCCCAGAAGCAGATACAGTTCACCACATGAGCCCAACAGGAGTCCAGCATGGCACCCTCATCACCCATCTCCTTGTCACCTCCTGCTGTACAAAAAATCCCCAAATCCCCAAGGTGCATTTGGGACGTGCTGCACAGCAAAGCAGGGAGATGCAGCAGCATGTCCATATGCCTCCAGCCCTTCCACACCCCATCTTCCTTCAAGTGTAAAGACTTGGAATATTTTCAAAAACATTACTCAGTTGATGCCTGCCTTCCTGGGAGCTTCACTGGGAGTCACTGGGCACTGACTCTGCCCCTGAGAGCCTCCCTGTGAGGATCTGTTCACCCAGCACAGCCATGCTCCGAGCAGAAGCAAAGATCAGGGCTCTGAATCCATTGTTGTTTTTTTTTGCTTTTGTCTTAAAAGCAAACAGGTATGGAAATGAGATGCTAATGATGCCACTTGGCCATGGCCCAGCACAACCCCAGTGTCCCAGCTGCACTCTGGAGCTGCCCTGCGGCTGGAAGTGTGTTGTCACCACAGGTCACCTGCTGTTGTAGGTGCGGGTTTGGAGTCAGAGGAGCTCTTGATCCCGGAGCCTTCCCAGGTCCTCCTGGTTGCTGCTTTGCCCTGTTCCCCGAGGAACTGCCAGGCACCAGCGGGACCCCCTTGCTCCTGCCTTCCTCAAGGAGCCTCTCTCATGGGGGGCACTTCTGCAGCCACTGAAATCCCCAGGACAAGGGACAAAAGGGGACAATAAAAGCACCACAGTGAAGAGTGAGCAGGCAAGAACACTAACCCTGCTTTAAAAAACCCCAGGCAGGATCCTTGTGAAGTCACAAGCGTGTCATAAAAGCTAAAGGAATAAAAAAAGAGGAATAAAGAGAGAACCACTTTAGAAGTCTTTCTATTTCCTTAATGGATTTTACACCTGTGGCTCCTGTTTTTCAGTGTTTCTCTGTAACGTTGCCTTGTTCTTTCAAACAAAGGCTGAGACTCTTCTCTGTTTTTGACTTCCAAGGGAAATAACGCTGCCAGCGCCAGGGCATTGCTTTTCAGATGTCCCAACGCCCACGGATGGAGAGAAGGCCCAAAAATCCTGTTTTACAACCCAGAAAACAGAGGAAGGCACCTACACAGTGACATTGCCACGGTCTGTGCTGCAGCAGGACCTTGAAGCCCCTTCCACTGCTGAAGCCAGAGTCGGTGACAGGCTTTTAAAGCTCTCTGAAGACTGAAATCTGTTTGCATGAGTTCCTGGCTGAATTATTTCAGCTTGCAGCCTCCCGTGCCCAAACCAGCAAGCGGGAGCAGCAGAAAGTTAAATTTTCATTACCCAAGAGGAGTGAGTATTGTAGTAGGAAGCGAGGGACTCACTGAGGGAACAATGACTCATTAGAAATGGAGACATTGTGGCTGCTTTTATGTAAGTGAAGCTTTGAATGTCCATTGTGCTCTGAAAAGAATTAGTCCTTTTTGTTGAGGAGAGCACAGAAGTGGAGAAGGAGGACTATGAGCTCCTTGTCAAAATATTGCTGTTCTGAAATGAAAGGCCTGGTGATTAGGAGTGGTGGGACATTCTCCTTGTCCCTCAGCGGGAAGAGCTGATCCTTCCCTCAGCTCAGAGCTGTCACGACACGTGGTAGGAGGATGATCAAGGGGCTCTCGTGTGACATCGTAATCCTACACAACATCCCAGGAGGGTTCCTCTTCAGACCAAGCAGATCCCGCCTGATGGAAATCAGGGCATTTCAGCCCAGCTCGGGGCTGGTTTCTTGTGGCACGACGTCTGGAGATGGAGCCGTCTCTTGGCCGTGGAGAGGACTGGGAAGAGATGGCACCGTGCTCACACTTTCCCAGGGCCTGGCTCTGCACCACCCCACTCAGCTCCTGCCATGGCCCCGTGACAAACAGGCTGGTCCTCAGTGCTCCTTTGGGTCCCCTCCCTGGAGCCAAGGACACCGAGCCCCCTGCACAGGGCCCATCGTGCTCCGGAACACGCGCCCGCATTGATTTTCAGATGAGTAGGAAAAGCAAGCAGACAAAAGCCTTACATTATTTACAAAGCTCTCTGGAATTGTCAGTCATGGGGACGCACAGGGAAGAGCCGTGCAGGCGGCAGAGCTGCTCATTACCTGCCTGCATCCCAATTCCCTCCCTGCTGGGAGACAACACCCAGACCTGCACTGAGCTGGAGCCCAAGGCCTGGCCAAGTACAGAGCACAGGGAACAGGAAGGAAAGAGGGAGCCACGTGTTCCTAGGGGCAAGGATTTCTCCAGACAAGGACAGAGATGAGCTTTTCTTACACCATCAGAGAAGCTAAAGAGCTGTGGCTGCCCAGACAGGAGCAGCGAGGAGATGTGGGTCAGCCTCCCCATGGGAGAGCCCCTTGCTGCTGATGGCCACAGCCACGTCAGGCACTTCCTCGGGCTTCACGGCACAAATCAGAAAGAGAGGTAGCTTGAGTTCAGCCCTTGCATAAGATCTCCATTTTTTTAAATTTGGCTTCCTTGGGGAGAAAATAAAATCAAATCTGTTTGAACAAAAATGTCAGTCTGGCCTTTTTTACTGTGACTGCGTAAGTCCAGCTCACGTGGCCTCAGCGCTGAATTATTTGACTTGAAAGAAACCAAAGCACAACAGCCAAGGGATGACTCAGGTGTCTGGAATGGTGCTGGTCACCCACCAGCTGTGTGACCTGGCAGAGGTGTCCCCTCTCCAAGAGGGATGCAGGAGCTGAGCTCATGCCTTGCTCACCCACAAACATACGGGGAGATGAGACTTTCTCTGGAATTACAGCCTGGGGGGTCCCCACTGATTCCAGCCACCTGTGCAGCTCGGAGGGGAAGGTGTGGGATGCACTGAGGTGAAACCAAAGCCAAAGAGATGCCCAGGAAAAGCAATGAAAGGTAGGGCAGGGAATGGGGCAGGAGCACCAGGAAAGGCTGAGGGAGGCTGGAGGAAAGGAGGCTCAGGGGGGACCTTCTCCCTCTCTACAACTCCCTGACAGGAGGGTGCAGCCAGGTGGGGGTCAGACTCTGCTCCCAGGGAACAAGGGACAGGACAAGAGGAAATGGCCTCAAGTCACAGCAGAGGAGGTCTAGGTTGGATAATTTAGGAAAATGTTTGTCACAGAAAGGGTTGCAAAGCATTGGAAGGGGCTGTCCAGGGCAGTGGTGGGGTTCCTGTCCCTGGGGTGTCCACAATATGTGTGGATGTGGCACTTGGGGACATGGCTTAGTGGTGAATGTGCTGTGGGTGCTGGGTTGAGGGCTGGACTTCATGATCTTAAGTCTTTTTCAAACTAAATGATCCTGTGGTCCTAATGCCAGCTGCCAGAGTGGAGTTCTGGGTGCAAAGCCCGTGCTCTGCTCTCCTGCCTGGCCTCTTGGGAACATGTTGTCTCCTGGCCATGACCAGCTCTCAGCAAGCCCACGTGCTGAGCTGAGCTCATTCTGCAGTGATGTCAGATATTTTCCTAGCACTGCTCTGAGAGGAACCATCAACATCCCACTGTGTCCACTAAGTAGCTTCAAACAGGAAACAGGGAAATTTTGAGTAAGATATTAAACCTTTCAGAGATCTTTTTGTCTATTAGTCACACAGGCAAGAGATCTGAACTATCGAGTGTTCCGCTGGCTTTGATACCCACATGAATTCCCAGCACTGCTTTCAAAGTCACTGTGAGGAGTTTGATCAGCCATGCAGAAAGGGCTGAAATGTCATCGCCTGCTCTGTTATTAGCTGCCAATTGGGAAAGGTGTAAGAGTATCCTTTACCGTGGGATATTTATGAGCAAACTCTTCCCAGCAGCAGCTGGGAGAATTACCTCTTGTGAGATGAAACGCCTGTTCCTGGGACCTGCACTGATAGGAAACAAACTGATGTACTGCATCGAGGTGCCAAAAAGCAGTGTGTGAGTGACCTGACAGACTGGATCACGCTGAATATTCCGGCCCCGTGGATGGCTCCAGGCTCTGTTCATGGCTCCTGGCTGCCCCGCTCTCACAGCCTCACCTGCTGCCCAGATAACACCGAGCTCTGAGCAGGCAGAATTATCTCCTATTAGCCAGAGCTGGAATGTGTGCTTTGGGGCACACAGGACTTTTGCAGGGCTGGAGGTAGAGGCAGCAAACTGCATTAGGTGGTGTTTTACCCAGGGGCCTGCACAGGAGGAGGGAGGAAAGCAGGTGAGGTGTCGCAGGGGGGTGGCAGAGGAACTGAAGGGTCAGCAAAAGGCAAAGCTGGTGGTGTCACTGTAGCTGTGGCAGAGGGGAGAGATGTGAGAGCTTCCCCATGCCCTGGGCTGGGGCCAGCACCTCATCCCAGTGCCTGAGCTGCCGTGGCTCCCTCTCCAAGGGCAGCTGTAAGCTCTGAGCCTCTGCCAAGGCTGCTCAGAGCACAGGGTGCTGCCTGGTGGGACTGGGAACAAGGACAGTGGCACCAGCAGCTGTTCCAGAGGCACCGGAAACCCTGGGCAGGTGCTGAGCACCAATTCCTCGTGGAGACAAGAGCAGAGGGGAATAGATTTCCTCACATTGATCCACCTGCAGGCCTGGCTCCACTGAACACTGCCACTGCCTCCAAGAAATATTTTGTTACTGGCGCTCCTGAGGAAGCCGTGGCACAACAAGAAATCACCATTTGTTCTCCCACCAAGGTGCAATGTCCTGGCACAGCTCCCCAGGGCCAGGCCCATGGGCTCAGAGGGGGAGAACAGAGCAGGGGATGCTCCTGCTCCGGTAATTCCAGCCAAGCAGCTCTCTCTGGGGCAACTCCAGCTGCTTTTCGGATGATAACTATTTGTAGCTCAGAAAGCAGGTGGCGGGTCCCCAGCCACAGGAGCCTTGCACAGACACTCCTGGGACCTAAAACCTCCCACGTGAATCGGCAGAGAAGAAAAGGAACTTCTCCTTCTAAAAATAACAGCGACGTGCAAACCAGTGGGCAGCAGCCTGCCTGCACCAAGTCTCCCAGATAAAATCCTTAAGGATTTTATCCCTTGTGACCTTCTGAAATCTCTCAGGTGATCCCTCTTTCCTGGATTACAGTCAATCCAAGTGCATCCCCTCTGCCCACCCTTTGTTCGCAGGGCAGGGTTGCTCTTTTGAAATGGAGTCCTTTAAATCTCAGCTCATCTTTGAGTTAGAGGGCACAGAGGACACTCGTCCGTAGGAAAACGAGAAGGATGAATAATCCATTTCACAAACGATTTGGAGATTTCAAAGTCTGGCTCTGCTCCCAGGAAGAGCGGCAACTGGAAGTTGTGCAGTTCATGGGGTGGAAAATTAGAGCAAAGAGCTTGCTTTGGGTCGCACCATGTTTCACTTCCAGCCTCGTTTTTCAAAATCTGTTATCGCACGCTTTGAGGCGCGGAGAGAAATCAGAATGGAGATGCAGCTCAGAAGAGAAAATGCAGATATTTAATGTTACATTCCCTGCACACGGAAGGGGGTTGCGTGATCTTTAAGGCCCTCTCCAACCCAAACTGCTCTGGGATTCTATAATATTAAAATGAGTGGAAAATTCTGCTCCTTCTCAAAATAATTTTAACTAGTCTTGCTACAGACTGGTTAGACATGGTATAGATTGGAGAATTCACCCAAGGAATGGTTAAATGAATCTCTCTACAGGGTGTTTCCATCTCTGCAGGTGTTGGAAGTGCCACCATCGAAGATTCCCCTACCAGACACCACCCTGAACAAGGAACGTCTTGGTGGCACCAAAGCTCACGGATGGAGGGCAGAGAAGGCAGGAATAAACCTTATTATTGCCCTGGAAGGCTGAGAAGCTGCTGTCTGCATGAAACATCACCTGGGTGGCTTTTGGGGGAGCCCCTGGGCAGATGAGCTCTGGGATATTGCAGAGCAGGCTGAGGACTCGCTCCAGCTCCCGCTGTTTACCAGGGTGGGATTGCTCGGGGTTGTGCCGCGGGAATTATCAGCTCTGAAGATGAAGTGGAGTGAGAATTAGCAGGTTTCTGCCATAATTATTGTTTGTTTGGATTTTTACAAGTGGAAGTGATTGTAAATATGTGCATTTTTTCTTTTTTTTTTTTTTTACACATGCAAGATTCACATTTTAAATTAAAACAAATTATTCGGAAAAACAGCCTAAAGTGAAGTATATGCAATAGACACATAAAAAATGGCAGGGGGAAGGCAGGAGGGGTTGGAGATGCTGAGATGAACAGACAGGGAGCAGATCATCTCTGAGCAGGAAATGTTTCACACACGTGCCCATCTTGTTAACCCAGGAAGGTGCTTAAAAATTCACACACTTCTCTGTCTATAGGTGGAAGCCTAATAAAAGCTCCCCTCCGTGAAAATCGTGGCCACACTCTCCCCAGAGCCAAGGAAATGCCTAGAAAGTGCATCTATCCATCAGGGAAGAGGCCAGTGACCTGCACCACTGCCGACAACAACCAGCTGGTGCTTTTTACCTGGGTTTTACCCAGTGAAGCCAAGAACCATGAAAAATGAGAGACAACGTGAATCCAGTCAATATTTACAGCCCTGCAACTGCTTCATCAGCCCAGGTGCAGCCCTGGGAGAAGGCGCAGGGAAGGGGCTGTGCCTTGTCCCTGCCAACAGACCCCCTGGCTTCTCCCCTTCCCTGCTGGAGGAGAAGGGGTGGCTCAGAGGGGACTCGGGTTATTTAACACGGATTTTGCAGTTTGTTTTGTCACCGGCTCCTTCTCAATGGTCCCCACTCCAGAGTCAATGGCTGCCTGGTGCAAAAGCCCGGTCCAAGAGCAGGCTAGCACATTCCAGCCTGCTGTGTTAATTAGCAGGTAATGAGAGATGCTTGTCAATAAACTCAGCTGTGTCTGACCCCCCTCCTGGGCCGCTGCCTGCAGGGCTGGGGAATGACAAGCCCTGCTGGGGTCACTTAGGAGATGATGTGCTCTCAGCCCAGAGCAGAGGCAAAGCTTTGGGAGAGTTCACACAACCAGCACAGCAACAAACCCCCTTTCACTCAGGTTTTTGGGGGACAGCTGGAGGAAATGCTTTTCCACCTGGTTTGCCGGTAGAGGAGCCCCTGCTCAAGGTTCAGATCTGGTAGTATAAATCCGAGAATCAAAATGAAAGGAATTCATTATCATTAATAATCATAATAATATAATAACAATCATAATCATTAATAGACTCGGTGATCCTTGTAGATCCCTTCCAAGTCAGTGTATTCTAATATCGCATTATGCTCTAAGTATAGAATTACACTCTCTTGGAGTAAATCAGTGGAAATCTCTCCCCAACGTTTCCTCACTCCTGAGAGCTTATCCGCAGTGGGGATAAATATCCCTAAGGAAAAATAAACAAAAAAAACCCATAAATAAAAAAATAAGGCTCTTTTGTGGCTTAAATCAGAGCACACTTCAAATGCAGGTCCCTTCTCAAGCTGAAATCCTGACGAATGGTGAAAGTCCCCAAACAGTAACAGTTGCCTGTGTGCCACGTCCATTTCTGGCTTGAGGAAAAGCTCCCTGCCTTCTAGGAGGCAGGAAAATAACCTGTTTGAGGCTTTAGAGAGAGACACATAACCATCATCATCATTTTTAAGAAGCAATGTGCACCACGGTGCCTTACGGACACCTATAAATTACCCAGCACCCGCCTGCCAGCTCAGCCTAAGCTTGATATTGCCTGCAGTAATTATTTGGATCAAATGCAGTTTATCTGCTTCATATTTGTGTTTCTGTGCTCTCTGGTAACTTATAAATGTCATTGGAGTGTTTATTTGTTATAATGAAACTTAATGACGTTTGAAACCAATGGCTGTGGTTGCGGGCTGCAGGTTTGAAGTAATCTCTTCATCTTTGAAGCAGGAGGCCCCAAAGATAACATTAAATTATCCCACAGAAAAGGAAGATGTATGCAGACAGATATTCAGGCCTGTGTATTATTCATTGGAGAGATGACTAGCAATGAGCCACAGTGCCTAAGGCGACGGACTCAAAGCATTGTCACCCAGCGAAGGCAAATGTTCCTGTCCAAGGGGAGCCAGTTGTCAAGCCACAAGCCCAAGTGCATCTCAATCTGTTAGATTAAACCTTCGAAGGCATCCTGGGGCGGCTGGGTGCCAGACGCCCGTGTGAGATGGCTGGCAGGGAAGAAATGAGGTGGGGCTACCGTAGCTGTGTGAGGAGGGGGAGTATCCAGCTCTGTGAGGCATCAGAGGGGTGGGGAGCAGAGCAGGAGCTTGGCAGTGCTGGGACCCCATCCAGGTATTGAAGGCTGTTCTCCCTCCATGTAAGACCCAGAATAAACTTTTTCTAGCTTTGCTTCAGGCACCGCTCCTTGTCCTCCCTCCTTCTGAATAATTTCCTCCCTTGGTTTCTATTTCTGCGTGTATTTATAGACTCTGGTCGTGTCTCCCCTTGAGCCTCCTCCAGACTATATAAATTTACCTCCTCCACTCTCTCCTCTTACAACCTGCTCTCTAATCCCAGGGCCATTCCTGCCACCACAGTCAGAATTCTCCCTGGCTCTGCTCCGTGCTCCCCGGCTGCAGGGCCGGGCGCTGCTGCGGCGCCGGTCCCATCGCAGCCCACGTGGAGCTGCACAATTACCGCTGCCTTGTCACCTCGGGACCTGCTGAAGTGAAATGCCTGTGGCAACAGCCAGGAACATCTTTCCCTCAGCTCCCTCAGTGCTGTCAGGAGTGTGGAAGTTCCCAGCACTCAAAGAGCTTTAACCCCTGCAGCACAGCTCAGCTGTGGGGTGTCTGGTTTTTGAGCTGCTTTCCTTCAGGTGGGCTGGGCCGGTGCTCCCACGCCTCCTGCTCAGGCTGCTGCATCTCTCGGGAATATGGAATCAGCCTCACTAGGCCCCTCCTCACAAGGACAATGAGACTTCAGGGTCTGCAGGAAACTGGACCCCAGTGAAGTCTGGCTTTTTGTCTTCACCTGCTTCTCCTGCGCCGTGTCAGACAGGTCTGGAGACACACTGTGCTGCACCAACTGCCTCCAGCAGCAAAGATCCATCCTCAGGTCTGGCCCTGAGCAATGGGACTGTGTGGCCAGAGGGGGAGGGAAGAGGTTCTGCCTCGCTCAAATGAGACCCCACCAGCAGCTCTGCCTCCAGCTGTGGGGTCTTCATCATTGGAAGGACATGAACCAACTGGAGAGAGGCCAGAGGAGGCCATGGAGGTGCTCTGAGGGCTGGAGCCCCTCTGCTCTGGAGCCAGGCTAGGAGAGCCAGGGGTGCTCACCTGGAGAAGAGAAGGCTCTGGGGAGACCTTAGAGCCCCTTCTAGGGCCTAAAGGGGCTCCAGGAGAGCTGGAGAGGGACTTGGGACAAGAGAGTGGTGGGACAGGACACAGGGAATGGCTTCCCACTGCTAAAAGGCAGGGATGGATGGGATATTGGGCAGGAATTGTTCCCTGTGAGGGTGGGGAGCCCTGGCACAGGGTGCCCAGAGCAGCCGTGGCTGTCCCTGGATCCCTGGCAGTGCCCAAGTTCAGGCTGGACAGGGCTTGGAGCAAACTCGGAGGTGGCCCTGCTCATTGCGGAGGATTGGAACAGGATGACCTTTAAGGCCCCTTCTGACCCAAACCATTCCATAATTCCTTGATTCTCTGATACCCTTCCTGCACTGCCAGGAGCCTCTCTTCTTCCCCTGGGCTGTTGTACGAAGCCATTCCAAATCCCAGAACAACCCCGAGACTGCCAATGTCCAGAGTTTCAGTTTCATGTGGTTGCAGGGCAAGATTGTTCCCCCCCAGACCCTCCAAGGACCAGCCCATGGGGCACATCCATCACTGGCATCTCTGGCACCAGCTGAGGTCCCTGCCCTGGGCACCTGCAGTGCAGGGAGGTGACCCCTGCAGAGGGCAAACCCTACAAGCAAACACTCATCAGTGCTTTGTTCACTGACCACCAGGAGTGCAGGAAAGCCTGGGTAACCCATTCACTTCACCCACCTGAACACCTGGGTTGGAACCAGAGGCTGTTACTGGCAGACAAGCTACCTGATGACAACTGACAGGAGAAATTCATCTTCATTACTCACAATCCTTACACAGCCAGACCTAGAGAACCCCCTGCAAGGATCTCACCACTGAGAGCTCATCCAAGGCCCCAGCTCTGATTTCCCTAAGAGCAGACCTCTTTTCCAGCTGGGAGCACCTTGGATTAACTAACACACCCATCCCTGGGTTCTGCAGCCCCCAGAGCCTGGGCAGGTCTCCCATCCACACTCCCACTGGAGCTCACATTGCTTAAAACCTCAGTGACATGAATTAATGAGGAGGAGAGAACTGTGCGGGGCCACCTGCAATGACCTTGATGGAAACCCTTGAGAAGGGAGTTAATTCCAGACTCTCGCCGCGCTCGGCTCGGAGGGGATGCGAGCTCTGCCGTCTCCCAGGCAGCTCTGGAAACAAACAAGTTGACAAATGAGGCTGCCTCTTAATGAAGCCGCAGCCAAAGTCAATACTCGGCCCTTCTATCAGGGCACAGATCAAAGATGGTCTCAAGGGCAAACGACCTCGGCAGGGGTGGGACAGCTGTCACTCGGAGGAGGGAAGGGATGGCTCGGAAATGAAAAGGAGCAGCCTCAGAAACGGAGGGAGACAAGGGCAACTTGCAGAAGCAGAAAGGAAAGGAATTTAGAAGAGGAGACATGCAGAAGATTGGGGAAGCCTTTCTTCCAGGCTTGGAGTGCTCTGTCCGCAGAGCACTTTGTTAATGTCCTGGTATTCTGTCTGTCTCCACCATCACTGCTGCACATCCAGAGCTACACCCTCACAAAGCTGTATTTCAGCTATTTCTCTGCAGAAGTTTTCCTTCTCCTCCCACCCAGCTGCCAAAAGACTGAGATGGGGAAGAATTAAGGTTCCCCCATCTATTTACAAGTATCTTGACAGGTTTAAAACTTCACCTTCAAGTGGGGTGATTTTCTGGGGACAGGGATGGACAAGAAGGAAGGAAAACAGCACAACAGATATGGAAACACCTCCCACCACGGCAAATCAGCTCCCCAACATCTACAGCTGTGTGCAGCTTGGAGGAGGGGTATTCTCACAGGCAGTTGAACCCTGCTGCTTTAGCTCCATCGATGTCCACTGCACCCTCCAAGCCACCACTTTAGGCCATCCCCTGTCCTAAGGAGCAGCCCCACTGCAGGGAATGGCTGGGACAGGAGCCCTTTGGTGGATAATGTGAGCTGGGACTCACCTGGGACAGGCCACACCTGATCCCAGCCTGGCTGTGGACAACTCCCCGGGATGCAATTCCATACCCTGGCTTTGGCTGGCTGAGGGAGCAGGTTCCTGCGGCAGGGATTGTTCCCTCCCCGTTTGGGAGGTGCCACAGCACCTGGCCCAGCGTGGACTTGACCCTCAGCTGAAGGGTTCTGCTGCTGTGTGGGCCCACCCAGTCCTTTCCTGTCTCCAGAAAAATCCACCAGCAGCTCGGCTCCCCCTTCGAAAGCTGCAGGATTGAACACTGGTCTGAGCTGACAGCAACAACGACCCAGCACACTTATCTCCAGGTCAAGCTAAATATTTTATTTAGCTTCTAAAGGAGTCAATGCCTTTCTCTCTTTCTTCCTTTATTTTAAATCTCAGAATGCTACTGACTCTCATGAATATTGATGAGGATCATTAGTCACTGAACATTTCACTTCCCTTCTATTTTCCCCGTCTATATAAAAGCTTCATCTTCGTTAAAGGGAAAAAAAAAAATCTATCTCAAGTTGTATCTCTGGATATGCTTTGAGATTAGCTCTATTAATACATTTCTAGAGGAGTAAATACTTATGGGAGCAAATCCTGGGTGTGAAAGGGCAGGGAGATACTGACCCCGAGACTGGAGCTGCGCTGGAGAGAACTGGGAAGCTTTGTGCCTGATGTTCTTTGCTCTGTGAAGGTTCATGGTGGCAGCCTTGGGTACTAAATAATCCTTGCACTGGCTGCCTGGCTGGGGGGATTCCACTCACCCACCCCCTCACACATGATCCCCACCCATCCTGCAGGTTTTTGACCATTCCCACTCCTTCCATCTTCATCAGCCTCAACCTGAAGGCTTCAATCACACTGAGTGAACACGGGTGGGTTGGGGAGAAGTTGGCCAGGTACAGCAAATAACTTGGGGCAAACATGAAAAGCAGGACTTGAAGCATTCAGCTGGATACTTCACAACCAGATTTCCCTATTTCCTTATGATGAGAAAGGATTTTTAGAAGGGTTTAAAAATCAAGTCAGCCCAAACACAGACACGTGCATTGCTGGGTGCTTGGCAGTGTCTTTCAGTCAAATCCAACACAGTCCCACTTCACTGAGGAATGGAAGCAGGATCATTTTGCTGGCCTGATACACGAAATTTCATCCCATTTTGTCATTACAGCAGTGAAACAGAGCTGCCTCACACTGCTCCTGTAAGAGAGGAGCTTCATGCTGCGGGCTGGGACTGCAGGGATGGGGTTATGTGACACACAGGGAAACCCTGGGGATGGAGCTTCCAAATGAGTTATTTAAGCCTTTTCCAAGCACAGCAAAGGCATCAGCTCCCCGGTGCCCAGAACACCAGAGGGTTTCATCTTCACACCAGTCTTAGCTCCCACCCCACAGCCTGTTGGGCTGGAAGTGCTCCAGCACTCCAGTTTCTGCTCACAATTGCACAGCAGATTTCCTCATGCTGGCTCGAGAGCCATTTCAATGGCAGGCCTGGCTGTTTGTCGATCCAGAGTGTGTCTCAGGGTGGGACTTACAAGGCTGCAGTGGTTTTAATTGATATTCTAAGTGACAGGAGCTTGGTACTGCTTCATTGCTCCAGTCTGGGCAGCAGAAAAACCATCTCTGCCTGCAAGAAAGCATGTGGCTGCCTCCAGGAGAGGGAGGTTGGAGATCCAGAGCAGCCAGGGACAATCCTGGTGTCTCCTTGCAGTCATGTGTGCATGTCTGTGCCCCAGAAGTGCCCCCCAAAATAGCAGAAATGATGCCCTCCCTTTCTCCAGCTTTGGGTAGAGATGTCCTGTCACAGTCTTGCCCCCTTTCTGACCAAAATCTGGATTGTTTTCTTGAAAGCAATATTCTTTCCAGATATCTTGAGGGCTGGAGATTTCCACACAGCCAGGCCATTGTGTCCATGTCAGGGGGGTTTACAGCATCATCAGCACCTCACTTGATGGCAGAGCCAGACCGGCCTGTCCAGGCTCTGCTCTGGTGGTCACCATGTCCTTTAGGGGTGGCCTGGCAGTGCTGAGTTATTGGTTGGATTCAGTGATCTCCGAGGTCTTTTCCAGCCTAAACAGCTCCATGATTCTGTGTCAGCAGTGTGACTGGGATCATTGATCACACTGCTGCCAGCAGCCTCCCTGGCAGGGCCCCCACGGACATGAGGGAGGAAAGCTAAATGACAGACCCCAGGCTGCAGCAGCAGCTCTGCAGAGAGGGGAAAACTATCAGCAGATGCAGCTCCAAGGGAAACTCAACCTGGAGCAGCGTGGAGGTGGGAAAGGCAGAGCTGCCATGGAGCCTTGGACCTCCTGTCATTCATGTCCCCCCACCTCCTGATTAAAAATAAACTGGCCCAAAGCCCACAGCACCAAAAGATGGCCAGGCAGCTGTGGTAGGGTGAGGCTCACAGCCTTATCTCTGCCTGCTTCCAGGGGCAGTTCACAGGACAAGCTTTTACCAACAGCTTGCTATATTCCTCGGGTGCACATCCCATTTCAGTGCCAGAAAGGATCTAAAGGGGCATGGCAAGGGCAATGGAATTCAAGTGGCTGAAATAATCTATATCCCACCCTAGGTATTGATCCATGTGTATAAATAATGGAATCCCGGAATGGTTTTGCTGGGAAGTGACCTTAAAGACCATCCTGTTCCACCCCCTGCCATGGGCAGGGACACCTTCCACTATCCTAGGTTTCTCCAAGCCCCGTCCTGCCTGGCCTGGAACACTCCCAGGGATGGGCCATCCACAGCTTCTTCTGGGAAACCTGTGCCAGGGCCTCAGCACCCTCACAAGGAAGAATTTTCTCCCAGTATCCCATCTAATGCTGCCCTCCTTCAGCTCTAGGCCATCTCCTCTTGTCCCACCACTACATTCCCTTGTGAAGAGTCCCTCTCCAGCCTAAGATTCCTGAAATGTTTTTAGTGGCCCCCCTCAAAGGAAGTCCCTGCAAAGGACCAGTGCACAGATTCCGCAGGATCCAGGTTCTCCTGCACACACCTGCAGGCTGAACAGCGACAGAAGCAGCTCCTGAAATGTCTGATGCTGGTACTCAGGGAGTGAGGAAGGATCGTATTCATTTATTTAAGACCACGCAGCAATAGTTTTCCACAGGGGACTGCTACTCAAATCAATAGATAAAATGATACCCTTCGACCATTAATTGCTACAACAACACCGTTACCGTAAAGCTCCCGAGCTTTGGGTCAGATTTATGACCAGCAGAGTTGTTCAGCCGCTCTGCAGACAACTGGAACATCATGGATGGAGCTCTCCTTCCCCTCTGCAAAGGAGCAGAGAGCAGCAGGAAGTTGGGGAGAATGAAGGGCAGATAACACAGGATCCCTCCCTCGGCAGCATCCTCGGGAATGTGTGTGCTGCCCCAGCCGGGACTGGGCTCATAGCCAGAGGGGTCCTGCCTTACCCAGTTTTCCAGCTGACCCACCCCAGGCACGGTTTCCCCCTGACACCAGACACAGGCGGATCTTACACTGGTTTTCCTCAGGTTTCACTTACATCCCTGCCTTGTTCAGCTCCCAGACACACAAAGCATCACGGAAATATCAATGAGACCTCTGAGATAACAACGCATCCCTAACAACTCCTTGGGAGTGGCTCTATCCACTCCCCTCTTCCTTCCCAATGCCTTTGTCAGATAAAGAACAAAAGGCTCAATGCATTTTACCCGGAGCTGCCGGCCCTGATCAATTGTGACAGTGTCTGCTGGGGACACGAGTGACAGCACTGGGAGAGGGGAGCGCAGAGCTGGGAGCCTCCCGGAGGGGGTGGCACCTTCGCTGGCAGTGACAGCAGAGTGAGCAATGCAAAGTTCCCACCACATCCCTCGGGGAGATCGGAGATCAGCTGATAACGGAGCCGCCACCACCGCAGCTCCCGGGGCAGTTTGTGCCAGGGATGCTGCAGCTTGGAGCAAAGCTCAGCATAAATCCCATTCCCAGGGCGCAAAGCCCAGATGGCAAAGCCGTGGGAAGATGCTGGGGTGCTGCTGGAGTTGTTTCTGGGCTCTTGAGCTCTGCTGTGTGCACAAGAGGCTGAGCAGAGCCAACACTGTTTGAACTGAACCAAGTGACATGTCACAGGTCTGTTCCAAAGGACGGACCCTCTCCACTGTCAGGCCAGAGAACCAAGAGAAGTTTGACCTTCTACAGCAGCACTGAGGTTGTTGGCATCTGGTAGAGGAGAAAGGTCACGTTTTACAGGGATAAGAGGGACTAGGTCCTATTTATCCTTGAGGCTCAGGGAGATTCATGCTCAGCCTGTGCTGCTGCAGATGTAAAAGTCACTTGCAAGATCCAGATTAAGTGTTCCCATAAATCCAAGTAATTCTGAGGCAGCGACTGCCTGGCTGGGCTGTTAATGGGTGGCACAAATATGCCACTGTGCCTCAGTGCCATGCTCTAATCAGAGGTTTTCCTGGCAGGAAGGGTTCACTGAACCCACTTTGAACTATGGCAGGGAGCAGAAGAGGCGGTCAGGCAGAGAGACACTTGGAGCAGAGGCACAGTCAGCTTCTCTGAACAAGCCATTTTTCCCCAAAAGAGCAGCAGGGACTCCATCCCAGAGCCCCAGCTGGTTTCTCTCCAGGCAGTAACA
>VXBN01012418.1:0-57080 GCA_013397395.1 Sinosuthora webbiana
CACAGCCTTCTGTGAACATACTACTTGTCTGGAGTCATTAATGCAGGTAACACTCCTGTGCTTCAGAAAAGCACCACTTTTGGTTCAGCTGCCTTGGTTGTCCTCAGTCATGTCCCTTACCTAGGAAGGAGAGGTTGGGCTTGAACTCAAAGCTAATTGCCCCTGTAAATTTGGTTCTTCATGGCCCCACTCCTCCTGAAAGGTGGCAGAAATCCCCCAGGATTTCTGGATTACACACCCCACCCACCACACTCCGAAGATTTGCTACTGGGGAACTGTAAGCACTCACTGCAATTGATGGTGAGTGAGAAGGAAGGCAAACCCTTTGCACTGGGCTTGGAGACAGTGGCAGCGTCATCCAGAAAGACACAGGGCCTGGAAAATCCCACTCTGGGGGTGCAGAGGATGCACCCACCCTGGGGAATGGGATACTCCCCCCCTGCTCCAGCAGGAAACACCTCTCTAAGTCACATCCATGCCACACTGAATCCTTCCCCTCCCTCTCCCCTCTGCGCCCACTGGTGCTGCATGATTAATATCACATCAAATTTGTCTTTGTAGACTATCCCACCAATCTTCCTTTGTGTAATGTTCGCTTTACACCAGGTGACAGTTTTAGTGATTCCTCCTTTATTTGCATGTCCCCTTGAAGAAGCTTCATTTCTCCTTCTAATCAAGTCATTAATTTTCAAGAAAATCGTTCCCACCCTGAGATGGCTGGATTCTAATTTGTCTCTGTCACACAAATGACAAGCATCACCTCATTGTCATGCTGTGATGTTCCTCCACATACCTGTGTTTGAGCAGGAAAAACACCAAAATTATTTTTCCACAGCTACAACTGCTTTTCTTTGTGGCAGTTTGAGTCTTTGATGATCCTTCCTTCAGGTACTTTGTAGCAGCATTATACAACTGGTTGCTTCTTATTTCAAAACACATCTTGCTCGTAATTTCTTTGTAATGGGAGAAGTAGAAATGACTGTGCCAAAATTACTTTCCTTTTTATCTTCTTTGCATCCTGTTTACCAACAGAGCTGACCACCTGGGATGCCAGTGCACACTCCCCTGCTGTCAGATTGATACTTCTTTCCAAAAGTTCTTTCCATGGTGCTGTCAGCACATGGATTTTCACATAACAAAAGCTGAACGCATCGTGGTAAAAACAGAGTTTATGCAATCTGAAATCACACCAGGCAGCTCCTCCTTTTCCTTGTGTTCTTCCAATTACACCCCTCGCTTTTCCTATAGCTCTTTTTCCTGGACCTCAAACTGCCCCCACTAATTCTGGGCCACCAGGAGAATCAAGAAATGCCTTTAGGAAAGGTAAGCTGCAGTGTGGCTGTAAAGGAAGACAGAGGACCACACAGTTTGCAACTCACACCTCCCTTTTTTCATCAAAACACCAAAACTACTGACTACATCTCTGATTTACTACAGCACTTGCACATGTCAGTCTTGAGTGTACCAGGAATATTTAGCAGAAAACAAAGGCTGAGAGCCAGAATTGTGGCCACTGGAGGATCCTTAGTCTCATGTCCATGAAACTTGCTTCCAACAAAGCGCACTGTGCCACCTATGAGCCTACCTGACAACCAACAGGGGCTTTTCCAGAGGAAAGACCTTCCTGATGTGCAGGGTATCTGGGATTTTCTTCTGCCATTTACTACAAGGCACTAACTTCATATTAAAATCAAAAAGCTGGCTTCTCATAGATCTTTAAGAACACTGATCGAATTCCTTCTCATCTCCCACTACTTCTCCTTGAGGAAATGTACTTGAGCCTCAGAACTACCCCTGAAATCATATTTAGAAAAAGGCTGTGGCTGCAACTCCTTTACTAGCTATTCCCAGCACACAGGATATTAGATATTAACAAGTTTCAATCCAATATAATTGAATAAATAAAATCTTTCTCCTAAAGACAGATTACTTTTGCTTCATTAAAGCATCAAGGTTGTACACAGACCCCCCTGAGGATTGTCCTGTCTTTTTGATTTCCTTTCTGTTGTGCTTACTGTACCACCTGGTGGAGAACACCACCAAAAGTGATGGCAAAACAGAAGCGGAATTATTCACAGAGCAACTGAAGACCTTGCAAGGGGTTTCTTTTCTTATTACTGACAGTTCAGTAAATAATTTCTGCTGATGGGCCTGGATTACCTGGTTATATATTCACACAGTAATACTGAGCACAGCACCCCAGGGAGAGGGTTATTCACCAAGGAAGTAGCCTGGTCCTTGCCCTCAAGGTTTTCCCTGGCAATGCTTCTCTTTCCTTATCAGTCCTTCTCCCTTATCACCTTTCCTTCTGCCCCTCGTCTCTCAGAAGTGCCTCAGTTTGTCCCTCAGTTGTCCTCTTGCTCACACCTCTTTGGAGCCAAAACCACACACCTGTGCAAGTGTGCAGGACTCAGGTGAGAGGAGTGAACTGTGACTGAGAGGATTGGTTTTGTGCAGTATCATCTCCCTCCCTCTCCCACTATCACGGGTTGTTGCCATGTTGTGTGCAAACAATGTGGTCGCATTTTTCCAACCTTATAATTGCAAAAACCATTGAAATTCTCAACCATAAAAAGGCAAATTAGCAGAGGAGTTTCCCGACACATTTCATTGTTGTTGGAAAAATCAGAGTAGATTAAATGAATCATTTTATTTGGGCACCATTTCAAAGCCCAACTTCAGGGAAGAAATTAATTAAATGCCTATTTTAACCTCTGAATTAAACTGACAACAAAAGTTGTGGTTTGCATTTCCACTGTAAAATTCTCCAAATGCATTTCAGTGTTTGATTTGAGAGGCAATGCAAGAGATGTAAAGCACATGTGCAGGAGGAAAGCACGTGTACTTTTTCATCCTCCTGAAATAAAACCTCTGCAAGTGACAGCTCAAAGAACAGCAGACAAAAACCTTTTTCTAGGTCTGGAGGTAACGCTGTTATTTGTAAAAGTTTGGTTGAACTTGGGGAAAAAAAAGTAAATGTATGAACTTTGGGAAATCTCTTTTTCCCAGCTGGAAGAAATTGCTACAACTCTTATAAAGTTTTATATATATATACATATATATATGTAGTAAGATATATACACAAAGTAAGAAATAATGTGAAGCAATATCAAGCAACACTACCCGGCAAAAATTCAGATTCATTTTGTTTGGCGAATTTATCTTGTTGGTCCCCTGACAAAAAGAAAAAAACCCTTTTCATTCAGTTCCAATTTACTCAGCCAGGCTCCTGATGTCACAGACACGCAGCAAACTGACACAAATAAATCACCTTGCAGAGAGCAGACCTGGAGCACACGACAGACCTTAAGCCTCTGCTCTGGTGCAAAAGCAAACAGGAAGAGAGATTTCCACGTTTTGCAGGCCATTGCATTTCATCAAAAAGAAGCTTAACTTAAAACTCAGACATCTTCTCTTTCTTTCTTTCCCAGAGCTGTTTGTTTCTTTCCCTAGCTATTGCTAGATCACTTGATTCTGAAGGAGTTTGTAACTCGGGGGAAAAGCACCCCTGGCAACAATTTTTTTTTTCATGTTAGGTTTATTCTGGGTGTAAATCTGTCAATTTTGCCTTCAGCCTCAAAACTACCAGAGAAGAGAGAGAGCTGCTGCAAAGGGGAGACTCATGGATCCATCACCTGGGGAAGAGTTCACAGGTAACTGGGATTCTCAGTACCAAATAACCAAAGATGGGGGATGTGCCAAAATGAGGAGGAAAATAAAAGCCAGTGGAGGAACACATGGTAAGGAAGAAAAATGGCAAGGTACAGGGCACCACCAAGTCTGAAATAAGAGCATTTTCATCACTGCTTTTGAAGTCTTTAATTCAGGGGTCTGGCAATCAGCAAGAGCAACAGGGTTTCGCTCCTTACTTTAAACAACATCAACTAAATTAACCTCCCCGTAAGAATTCACACCTAATTTTAAAGCTTCTCCCTGTACTTAAGGACCAGGCAGGCACTTAATCACTGCCTGGATCTCAGGCAGTGCAAAGCACTGAGTTCCAGAGATTGAAGCATCGCTTACCTGAAAAATACATTTTGACATGAAGCTTGGCAAAATATCGATTTTTTAATCCTATATTTAAAGTATCTGCTACCCAGGGTCAGATCTTAGAGCGTTATACAGGTGCAAGCATTTTCCACATATGGTGGAAAATCTCAGCAAAAGAAAGAAGACCTCTGAGAGAATCTGGGTGTCAACACATTCCTGAAATGAAAAAAAAAAAACCAAAAAAAAAACCAAAACCAAATCCAAGCTTACAATATTAAGTCTTAACTCCCTTTTAGGAAAGCAACAGAATTAAGTAAATTCCTGGAAATGTTCCAATTGCTGAAACTATTGAAAAACCCAAAAAGATCCCTAAAAAAAAAAAAAAATCCTCCTTGAATAGAAGCCATAGCATCTTGTGTTCAGGTCTGTAAAATGTTTCTTGGGGATTAATGTTACATTTTATTTTATGTTGTGTCAGTTCCCTGCTGTATATCGTATGCACAGCATTGCTGCAAACATCAGATAAGTAGGATCCCCCCTATTTTATTTTAGCTTCAGTTTCCCTGGCAAGTGGATAGAATAAGCAGTTTTTCCTCCACTGAGGATAATAATAAGAATACAAAAGTTTTCATCTTTGCTTGTGTCTGCATTTATGGGTTTTTTACTCGCTTTTGGGATGGCACAGCAGTAACACTGCCCAAGACGAAGTTGCAAGTCCTTTGTTGTGGGTCATGATCGATTTTTAACTCCACCAACTTCCAAATTCTCACGCCCTAAAGCCACGGCTTTTATGTTTTTCCTCTCTTCCTCAGCAGAAATCGTCCGGGGGAGAGAGTAAGGACTGGATTGAGATTGATCATCCTTCCCAGTGGCATTTGAAGATTCAAGCTGTGCCTTATCACCAGGCGCAGCAGGGAGGATGCAGCACAGCAGCTCTGCAGACGTCAGCGGGGGCTACCTGGTTCAGCTATTGACTTTCCAAGGGGCTTAAATGGCTTCTGAGCACCACTCATTAGCAGAGCAAGTACCCTCCACCGCAGTCCCTCTGGAGGCAAATAAAACCAACAACTCAAGGAGAGATCTAACAGCACTTGCTGACTCTCACCTGTTTAGGAGGGGATGTGGAAAGGAAAAAGATCAGACGGCTGTGGCTGTTTTATTGCTCAGACAATGTTATCAGCATGGTTTGGGGACACTGACAAGGCAAAGATGCTGGTTTTGGCTTTGAAGGAAGGCTGGACACACTCAAATAAGGGAATAAGCTTTTCAAAACTCGCTCCCAAACTGAAAGTGCACATTATTTTCTACGTTTCCAACAGAGGGAGAAAAGATCTTTTTCATGTAGTCCAGGCAATGCGTGAAGCCAATCACGCTGAATTGTCTGGTCAATTGGGTCGTGCACCTTGACCCCAAGTCAGGAGATGAACTTCCCTTACCAGATACTGCTGAGAGTCTAAGGGGAGATGGACTGAGAACAAGTAGAATACAAAGTGCATAAAAACTTTCTACTATCAGTTTGCCCCAGATTATTTCCTCATAAATCACAGCTCCCACCACCTGTCCTGGAACTTCATTAAGCAAAAGGCTCTGTCTAGCTGGCAGATGTCCACTGTGAGCTGCCAGGCCCAGGGTTCCAAGGCTAGTCTTGAATAAACTGCACATCTCCCATCTTTTTTGTGCTTTAAAACAAAATGCTCCTGCACCATTTACAGTCAAGGATACAGTTTACAGTCAGCAACAATAATTCCACAGCCCCCAAGTCGGAGACATGAGAAAACAGCGCCTCACTCATCTCTGCATCAAGGACAGAAGTCAGTTTGTTTTGGAACAGCATGTATTTTCATTTTGGGAATGTAACAAAGGTGAGCACCCTTGAACCGCCATGAACAAACCCTTTCCATTTTGAAATTTAGATTCAGACAAAAATCCAAGTGCAAGACTGCTGTATCTTCTGAATGATCCTGAAGTTGACACATACTTCATAGGAGCAGGAATATCTCAGCCTCCCTGAGCTGGTACCTTGGTGACACAGAGCAGACCGAGGCACTCAGCACTAAAGCTAAAGGGGCTGTTCGGGTGCACACAGAAGTGCAAGTAAAGTGACACAAACAAACCAGGGAGATCTAAAGCAAAATACTCTTAAAAAACTTTCCATCACAGAATCAAACCAGCAGGTCTGTAGGAAGCCCTGGGTGGCCACAGAGCCCTTCTCTCTGCCCAGCCACGTAATCTTACCTAATATAATTTCAAATTCTCCGTGTACTCTCACATACTGCTAAAGACTAAGACAGCTATTGGATACGGGTGTGTTATATGGCCACACAACTTCCTGAGGCCACCAAATTCTTGGTCAAAACAAACATTTATGCCCACATGTCTCTGCTGGAATCCTGCCACTTTCTTTTTCTGTCTCCTTTGTTCCTATTTACTTGTTGCTGTCCAAATAGTATCTGTGAGATCCTGAGGACTTGTACTTTATCTGCATTATTTGCATAGCACCTGTGACACCTTCAATCAGATTTCAATGTACCACAGCCTCAGTCAGAGGAACGATAACAAAACTGACTCTCTTCCTTCTGAAAATGTGAAGGAGAACACGCTGCCTGTTCTTCCCCTCCCCACACCCTCATGGCTTTTACACAGCTAACTTCTTACCAGTGGGAAAACAACTTTCTCCTGCATCTCCCATCCCTGGATTTTGTACAGGTGACTCATTACTGCAGGTCATACACAACAGCTAAGGACAGAAAGTGTCACATGCTTTTCACTGATGGTTCATGACAGCATCCCTCACCTCTCTGCAGCCACCCCAGCTGAACACTCAGCATGACAATCTCTTCTACAGGGTCAAGACCAGCTCCCTGCTTGAGGTGGGTAACAGCAGCAGCCTGTACACCCAGTCCTACATGCCCAAGTGCCCCCTTGATGGCTCTAGGGTCCATCAAGATAAGCAGTGACAGTTTTGTGGTCCAAAATAATGAAGAACAACGCCCTTTATTTCCTTTCTGTTTTCAAATAGTTTAGTATTTAACAGCTTCAGAGCCACAATAATTAAATTAAATGCTTATATGCCATTCCGTGACAGCCCTACCCAGGGTCACCAGAGGGGTTTTGACAAGGTGAGTTCAGCATGCCCAAACAGCTCATCCATTTCTTTCCCTTCTATACACGGAAAACCAAAAAAAATTAATCCCAGATAAAAACCATTTGGGTTAAAGGGGTGATCACCAGGATGTCTCAGCATAGCTGCATGTGCCTCCCAGTGCAGCCTGGTGCAACACTGTCACAGGTAACACCTGAAATTCATTCACACAAGGCCAGGATTTATTCCAGGCTGGAACCTTTCTGGGGAGTAAGAAGGGTGGGGAATCTCACCACTGAGATTCACTGCTATCTACCCAAACCACCTCTACCCATCGTTCACTGAAATAATGGAAAAACCACTCCAATCATCTCTACTTGAGCTGGGAGAACAAAAGTGAGTGACAGCCCACATCTAAACAAATAACTTGGAGCCAAAGGATGCCGGGGGAGCCTCTGGCAACTCCCTGGGGGATGCCTGTGGTGCATCCCTAAGTGCAGAGGATGGAGGCTGAGCTCTGCAGGACACAGGCAGGAGGTGGCTGTGCCTTCCATGTGCACGGCAGCAGGCGGGCAGGGGGAGCAGCAGGGAGATGTCTGAAGCCTTTCCCAGATAGCCGGGCAGATAAAAGACGACAACTACAAAGCGTGCAGCCTGAACAGTGAAGGTTAAATATGGGCTCCCACTGCCATCATTTATCCCCTGAAACAGCTGGGAAACTTCCAAAGTAGTTAATATATCACAGGAAGGGAGGAAGTGAGACCGACTGCATAAACACACCTCGGGGCCTGCTACTGTTCCCATTCCCGCCTGTCACCCAGGAGGGCTCTGCTGTTTGCCAGCCCCCTGTGCGGGACTCAACACTGCAGGAAGGCAAGGATTGGAGTGAAACACATCCTAAAAATGTCTCTCTTCAGGGCTTTTTCAGGAAAGCCAAATTTATGTGGCGATTTTGGGAGGGGCTGTAGCCACTCGAATGCTCGAGCCCTCGTTCTGTCTCCCTGCAAGTTCTCCCAGATGCAGAACAGGATGCAGTTGTGCTTTAAACACCATCCCATTCCAGTAAGGTTCAATCTGCAAAAGCCAACCCAGATACATGGTGAGGAATACATTGGATTTCACAGCAGACACACAGGTGAAAAATTACCAAGAGCTGATCTCCTAGGGGCCAGAATATGGCACACAAAAGTGTGCGGATGCTAGAAATATATTAGAAAAGTTTTATGGGCACAAGAATCTGAGACAGCTGAAAACCTTTTTTTTTTTGGTGTTACCAACATAATGCCTACAATGAAAGCGGGGGCAAAGCTTCAGAACTGCTCTCAGTTCAGTTTTGCTTTGGAGGAGAGATAACACTCCTGCACGCTGGAGCTGTGGACTCCAACACTGAAGTTTAATGTCGTTTGGGAAGGAAGCCCAATAAAATTATTGAAAACTATCTAATTTTTTGCACACCATAGTCTACAAGAGGAATCTGGTATCAGCAAAAGTGATACTTTTGTTTCCCAATCTCGCTTTTGTGGGGTTATTTTGCACCCTGTAAACTTCCTGTTGAATAGTTTGAGAACAAGTGAGCCCACAGGTTCACGTGACCAAGGTGCTTTATAGAGACAGAATACATGGTAGTATAATGTATTTAAGAGTAGCAAAGGCAAATCAAATGATGTCTGGAGATGCCACAGCTCTCTGTCCATCCAGCCCCTTGCCCTGGGCAGCTCCCAAGCAGCACAAACCACAGAGCCTTAAGCAAGCAGGTCTGTATCCATGCCAGCTCTCTTGAGGGCAAATTGGCAATCTGACTTGCCCAGAAGAAATGCCTGAAGCAATTCAAGCTAAAAAAAACCCCCGTACTCCACCAAGGTTCAAAGTACTTGAAACGAGCAGAATCCTCCCTCCAACCTGAACAATCACTGTCACTGTTATCTTCAGGAATAAAATGTAATGCAAATGGTAACACAACGCATCACGATGAGGGTGCATCAGACAGATGCCTTTGAAATGAAGAAATGGTGATAATTACAGTGCATAAGCAAAAAAATTGGTTTTACTGTTCAGAAATCTTCTTCCCTTTTATGTGGGGGGAATGCAGCATCTGCTCCTAATATAATGCACCAATAATTGAAGCATATAGTGTATACTCACGGGAACCATAAGGCTGTTTTATTTATTCTTGGCCAACTGCGAGGATAAACAGATTTCACCAAAAGCGGTGCATATGGAATCCTCTCTTCATGGAGAGCCCATATATTTCTGCAGGGAGACTGAAACGCAAGAGAATCTCAGTTGTGAATGCTAATGGGACTGGCAGAAAATGAGGTAGCACCATCAGGTTCGACCTTGAATCCTTCCCTCTGTGTTGAGGAGGGCCATCCAGGTTAGCCAAGTACCTCTGGAGGGAATGGCTTTTAGGGGGAGTTTAAGCTCAACAAAACAAAAAATGGAGCTGCAAAGTCCAAAACTACCAGGGGCACTTGCTTGAAACATTAGCAGAGGGACCTGGATTAAAGGTAAGCAAAGAGTGAATACAACTCCCATTCCCTGCCACACCACCTTCTGCACAAATAACATCCACAGACTGCCCGACCCTAACTACAGATGACCCAGGGAAAAAAAAGGAACAACAAACAAATCACAAATAGGTAATAAATATCCACACACACAAATAACTGCAAGTTCCTGAAGCCTGGCAGGTGGTCAGGACCACAGACGAGCAGTTAGCACTCAGTCCTCATGAATTTATCTTGCACACAGGTGTTTCATTTTGGATTTGACAGCCAGCCAAAAGCAGACATATTTTGGGGGGTTCCCTCACAGTTGCTGTGTGGAGAGACTGGAAAGGAGAGCTCTCCGTGTCAACCTGCATCCATTACAATAATCCTCCTTCTTCCTAATGGTTTCAGCGTTCTAGCCAGGTAGCTCACTTCGCACTCTCGCAAGGTGATTATAAACAAATCAGCCTGCCAAGCTGCACAGATCTTTTGGAAAACAACCCCAACACGGTACTTGCTCCTTCTCCTCGCTCTGCTAAGTTAAATCCAGCTGCCTTCATCGTTTAGGGAGAGCTGAGGATGATGACAGGAACTCCATCAGGTTCAGCCTTTTGATTAACTCCAGCACGTAACATTTAGCTTTTGGTGCCGTTTGTAAGCAGAGAGGAAAGCGACAACTTTGCCTAGGAAGATGCTAGATAAAAAAAGCCCTAAGAAACAACATTTCCATTGACTCCATAAAAGAGCTGTTTGGCTTTGCACAATCTTGAACTCCACTGAGTGTAGTGAACTGAAATCTGTGGTAGAAGCTTTCCAAGTACACACAGGAGAATATCCATTTCTCTGCCTGGGCTGTAAGCAAAAGATATATATCAGCTTGAAGAAGAAGAAGAAACTGCATCTGTTTATGAATGTGAACAGATTACAAGCAAGGGTTTTTTAAAAAAATCCTAACCTAGTAACTCAGCTTCCGTCACCAACTAGCTGAAGGAGAAGTAAATCCTGTCTCCTAAAAATGTTCATTGGCTACATTAGAACAAGCTCAAAATTATTTTACTGACTTGTGGTGACTCTTAAGCAACTTTGAAATGGTTACCAAGGACTGTGCCTGAAGTGAGAAGCAGTTTTTTCCTAACTCACATGTTGCTCAGGCTGTGTATAGCCAGACCTCATACCCCTCTACCTCTACAGGTTTCTGACACAGATATGCTGCATCTTTGAGATGAACACACAGCCCTATGGAATCATTTCTGTTCCCATGATGAAGCACCCGTGAGCTCTCCATTTTATTTATTGCAATGCTTTGTCATCCTCAGTGTTACAAAGATAGCCCCTAATTCCTACCTTCTGTCCTTCCTGCTGCCATTTAAGACCATGACTCATTCAATGTCCTTCTCTGCAGCACTTTTTATGCAGACACCAGTGATCTTCCTCTGCCTCAGGTCTCTTCTACACCACATTTTTCATCTTTCTTCTCTTTTTTCTTTCTGTCCAAAACTGGGGACAGTGCCAAGGGGCGACTTCACATCCCCTCATGAAGACAGTCATTTTCTAACACGAAATATGATAACTACCTTCACAGAAACTCACGCCTGCCTTTCAACTTACAATCCTCATAATCCCCGTATTAATGATGGCTGTTACAGGGAAATTCTTTGCTTCTGCACCCATTCCAACACAACGTGCTAAATGTTTTACAGCAAGGTCCTGCCACACGCAGGATTAGACTCCAATTCTGATATTTGCTCTGTGTAATAGCTTTTACCTCAGGTTACATTTGCAGCAGCAGTACCTGAATGAACCACTCCCATTAATGCAGTAAAGAACAGGAGATAAAGAATTTAACAGGTGAATCCCCCTGGGAGTGCTCCAAAACCGAATTTGAGCTGCCTGGTTTAGAGATGGTGCATTTGCTTACTCCAGCCTCACTGGAAAGTCAACAAGTTCCTTGCTGCCCAGAGCTGGAGAGGGAAGAGAAGGCAGAGAGCAGCCACCAGCACGGCCTCTCCTGTGCACCAGCAGGTCTGTCTGATTTACTGATCTTTTACCAATTTATATCAGGAGCTTCTCCAGGACAAAATTGAAGCCTGCGTCTCCATGAAAGGCTATAAAGAAACCCACACACATTCAAAATCATTATAGGGTGATATTTTACTCTGTTAGCCCATTAAACAACAGATGAAATATCCTGCTCCTGGAATCACAGCAGTGCTGTCATTTCTAAGACACAGCCTTTAGAAGGCCACATATCTTTTATTCTCAGGATTCTCAGAAACTGTATTTTTTTATATATGTATTTCAGAAGCCATCATCTGCAGAAAAGATTTTATCTTATTGCTTGGCAATAGCAAATCTGTTTTCAATAAAGAATGGGTGTTCAGAGGCTACTAGTATCACTCACTGCTGCTTGCAAATGTTGGCATTACAACTGTAATTTCTTCTGAGTGGAAGGATGAATTACATTTAGATTAATACCTGCTAGCCCAAAAAAACTTTGAAATGTATTTACCAGGCATTAGTTCCAAACTGGGTAGCAGCTTGGATGTTTTCTCCAGTCCCTGGAGTTGTCAAGGTCTGTCTATGCTGAGGAAGTGCTACACACTAAAGCAGAAATAATTTAATGCAGCCTAATTGTTTCATGAAAGCATCTTTAAAATGATGCATCGTTTGTTTCCCAGAAGTTCTGGGAAAATAGCTCAAGATAAATTGCAGTGCTGTTGTCAGCGCGGAGCAGGCAGGCGCTCCGCTCCTCGGTGCCAGTCTCCCTTCTGCCACAGCAGGGACAGCCCCTGAGCCCACGGGGGACTCACTCCAATGCCCCCCTGCACCCCTTGGCAAGGGGGGCACTTTGGGACGCTCAGGAGGACCCACAAAATTTATGGAGTCTGTGAAAAGCAAGAGCAGTTTTGGCTGCTTGCCACCACAGGCCGGCAAGAAGGCCTCAATCGCCCTCGGCACCCCACGGCATGCACTGAGCCTCCGAGAAGCTGGGTATCTCTGCCCTGCTTGGAAATTGGGACTATTTCCCACCGAGAGCAGGACTGGTTATACCCAGGATCAACCCAAACCATAAATGCATCACTTTCTTCACCAAATTCCTGCCAGAGCTCCTGAAGCTTGTAGGCCGCTGGTTTAGCACAGCAAACAAGGGATGTCCAGGAATGCTTAAATACCTCTAGGAAGGATTTATTTCAATAAGTTTTTGTACAAGCGACCTTTCTGCATTCCTTATCTCCCTGCCTCCTGGAAACTTTTGTCTGCTTAGATATGTTGCAGCAGTTATGTTTTGTGACTGACAATTATCTCATAATGAAAAACAAGTCACAATTAATAAAGCTCAAAACTAATACCTGCTAAACTCATTTAATGATTTAATGAAGTAGGAGAGAGTCTTATGAAAAGATTTTAAAAGCAAGGGAGTCAATTTCCAATTAGAGCCCACAATCGTTTGATAGCCTGCAGGCTCCCAAGGTAAGAGATGGGGAAGAAAGGAAAAGGGAGAAATCCAAACAGACATTTTCCTGGTGTTTTCCTTTGTATCCTTCTGAAGGGAAGACTGTCCTCTGCTGTTCATGCTGAACCAGCCCCTTCAGGTGCAAAGGCAACACAAGTTCAATTTACAGCCCCAAATCTGATTCTTGAATGATGATACACCTTTAAATATTTTTGCACTCGACCAGCTCTGCTAATAAGCCTAAAACTAATTTAATGTTGTGCTATTCATTAATCACTATTAAGGAAGAAAAATGCTGAATGCAGGGGACACGCTATAGAGGAGTTTTCATGGCATCAGAGTTCTACCAAGTGTACACCATCCAAACAACAGCCTAAATCAAAAGAAAATCCATAATGATTTCTAAAACAAAAGACTGGAGGAAAACACCACCACCAGGCTTTCGAACAACAAAACAAACAACAGGTGTTTAGGGAGGATATTTACTCCATCCAGTTTTCACACAAATTACATCAGACCCCAGTTTAGTTTATAAGACACTTAAAATTTTTTTTGGGGGGGAGAAAGAAAATTCACAGCAGCTTCAACAGGCTTTGCCAGAGGCTGACAACTGCAGGCAATGAAGAGAAGGGCAGACAGGCAGCTTGAAGTCAGTGGATGTGGAGAAGTCAGATCCAGCTTAGCACCCAGATTTAATGCAGAATGGGGTCACTTCCCTTTTTCAACCCATTATACCTGCAAGCACACTTGCTCTGGGATACCCCTTTTGCCATCTGCAGTAATAACCCTGGCATTTATCTACTTATTTTCCCAAAAAAACCTGATCACTAAGTAGTTCTGCTAATTAGATTGTAACATCTCATTTCTGGACCTGTCAGGCGGCACCTCTGCCACATCTCCAGCTCCAGGAAGAGTGACAGTTTCCAGTCAGGCTCCAGAAAGCTCACCTAAGGCTCTACACCCACAGGACTCCCCTGGGATTTCAGAGCAGCTAAATAGCTGAATCCTTCTCAGTAACCCCTGAAACTCTCTACAGCTGGGAAGTTTTTTTAGGTGAAAAATCCTCTAGTTTATGCCCAGGTAACATAAATTTAAGTCCAAGAGGATCTACAGAGGAACTGCGGGATTTTACAACGGCTGAAATAATGAATACTCAAATCTGCAGAGAGTTGGATCAAATCTCACCTTTCATTCTGAATACACTCACAAATATCTCTCTGTTTGCAGTTTACTATCGAGCTAATGCTGCTGTTATCCATGACTGTCACAGCTTCTCCCACTGTCACTCTGAGTGTAGCACCTGGACCAGGAGGGCAGGGACAGGTAGTGCTGCAGCAGCCCTCTTGTCAGAGTGTAGAAATGAGCACAGACACAGACTTCTTGTTTATCACAGCATGAAAAGGGCCCTGGTTTATTCCTCTTTACACCTCAGCCATCCTGACTCCAACCATTCACTGACTCTGCCTGCACCAAGCTCCTGCTGGAGGTTTCCCTTGCAGCCTCTGACTGCTGCTTCTTTCCTGCTGAACTCTGACTGCAGGGATCAGTTTGCAGCCTCTGACTGCAGCTTTTACCCAGCCAGACTGTGACTGCAGGCTCCAAAAACAGGCTCTGACTGCACACCCAGACTGACCTCACTGCAGGGATTCTCTCCCCAGAATCCTGCTTCTTCATGAACCACTCCATTCCTCACCAGCTCACCCACTCCCTTTTATCACACTTCTTTATTGGATACAGCTGTTACTTATCGGGGGCAGGTCACCTGTATTCCCTTCTCCTACAAGGACCACATGGCACAGATAGGAACAACCTGCAGGGTTGTTTATACTGGATTTCTCCTCTCCTTATGATTTTCAACAGTGAAACTATTTTATCTCCCTCAGCCACTAGCTCCCCCACAGTAGATGGACACACTGACACAAGGAGCAGCTGACAACCAAGTCAAACCCCACAGAGCAGTTCTCAACTGGCAACATGCTCTTCACCTGCCTTATGCCTGGGAGAGTTCTCTACCCAACAGAATATTACATTTACGAGCCACCTGTATTGTATATTAAATGAAAAAATCAAAAAATGAAAACATCATTCGACACTTCTTCATTTTGAGGCTGCTAAAGGTCACCCTGCCCTGAAAAAATTCTGGAGAGTGAAACAGAAATGGCAATTACAGCACAAGGTCCTCCCCTCCTGCCCACCCACATCCACCTTTTCTCATAAAAAAAAAAAAAGAATTCTAAAACACCAAGACCAGACAAAGAGTAGCTGAGTCACCTGCACTGCTGTAGCAATCACCAAACCAAGAATGACAGAGCTTCTTGCAGACCTGAGGGTGACCCAACTGGTGGCTGAACCAAGCTGTAAATTGCTGAAGTTGCATCTTCTTCCATTGTTCACCATCTGGCTCATCACTGGTTTACACTGGCTCCCATCTTGTCAAGCCAAACAGGATTTTTATTTTATTTTTACTGGACCTACAGAAGCGTCACAGAGCTAAAAATAAAAATCCTCCCATAATTTTGGCTGATGCCAACACATGTTCAGCTCCTGAAAATGTGTATTTCCAAGGCAGACAGTCTGCTTCCAAATGTATACAAACCAAACTGTGAAGCTGGTATCATTTTGCCCATTATTCCCTTTTATTAATTTTTTTTTTCCTCCATGCCCAGGGCTGTCACAAGGGTTTGCAATATAAGACAGAGCTGCCAAAAGAACAGATTTAATCTTTCAGTTTCTGGGCTCCAGAAATTTCACAGTGAAGGCTTGCAACTGTGTACAGAAAATGAATGTCTGTTAACAGCAAACCTCTTCTTTTCCTTGTGTTTTATGGACCTCCTCACAAAATGCACATAGGAGCTTAAGATGACAGATCACAATTTAAAAATCCTGTGCTAGAGGGATCCTGAGCTGTTTACCAGTCCCTGATATACTGAACTACATATCTTACATATGTAACTTTGATGCAAAGGGCTTATTTGTATGTAAGGCCCCAAACCCCACTTTTCTCTCCAAAGCCAGATGCTCTGCAGAAGAAAAGAACTATGAGCAAACTCAAAAGCTGTTTTGCAAAATCCCCATTAATTTTCCCAGCTCATTCAGCAGCTCAGCTCTGGGTACAACTACACTGGGTGGTGACGACATCAGATATCTTGGACCTCTGAGGCTCTGTGGGAGAAATAATCTCCCCCTGCTCAGTCTGTGAAAAAAAAAGACTCATCCAAGACTTTACATCCTTATTCTACACAGAACAGAACAGAACCACAAAACTATGCCATGCCAAGGGCCAGGCAGAGTGAGGAGGGACATGTGCCACATTCCTTGCTGCACCCACGAGCATCTCAGGCTCCCTTTGCCCATCCAGCAGGGCAGGTGTGTTCAGAAATTAGGAGCTCAAAGGGGTTTTCTCCACAGCTGTCACTGAACACAACAAATCAGTGCCACAAACCTCACGAGCAAGAGATTAGCATCACCACACCCTTTCATCTGATCCAAGCCGCTGGGATGCGAGAACACCATGATTTTAAACTACAAAATTCAGGTGTAACTTAGCCAGTGCTTACTTACAGCTTCATTGAATTGCTGAACCAGGATTGATTTAAGCTTCCATTGCCTTGTTTAATCTATGTCTATACTGGGTTGGAATTATTACAGAAGCACTTCTGTGGCACCCATACCCCCTGAAAAAAAAAAAAAGCACTGCCTTGATCTCCCTGTCTTCTCTTCCACAACCTGCCTGAGGAGCAACAGGAAATATTTAAAGACGCTATTCTCTTTCTCTTTTTAATAAAACATTCTCTCCCTCTACCCCCAAATCAAATTTAAATACACAACAATAAAACATGCATTAGTCTTCCTGTCAAAAATTGCAATCACATCTCAGGTAGAGCACAGCGACTCAGCCCCAAGGCTGTAGTTAGCCAGGTTTCATTTGACTATTATGTTCTCCAGGAAAAACAGAAAGAAATCTATCTATGCTGACACAATCAAGATTGCAACAGCCAAAAACACCACAGCTGTTCTTTGAATATTTCAGATGATGCTCTGCCATCACTGACAATACCAGGACCGCCTGTCTCTCCCAGAGCTCTGCTACAATAATCAGCCTGCCAATAGGAATATCTGCCACCCTCCCAGCTGCAGAGGATCCTCTAAACATTTAATCTTGGCTATTATTTCCTCCCTGCAAGGCTGTAGTTTTGCATCACAGGCACTAGGAACAGAGACTGGTCAAGAGAAATAAGGAATTTAGCTACCCCAGTGTAACTCAGACTCAGTTGTCGACCCCTTCAGGGCAGCAAGGTGTTCTACCACCAGCTTGCACTAAAGCTGTGTCTTTGTTGCTTCCTCCACAAAACCCTGGTCAAACTGAGAAAATGCAAATTTTAGAATAAGAAAAAAAAATTTAAGAAATCGTTTATTAGGCTGGCCTTCAGTAACAAAGGAAAAGTCAGGGAAAAGTAAGCATTTCATATTTTAACACACCTCTGAAAACTGAGTCTTCAAGATGAGATGTGTTTACGTCAGGCATTTTGAAAAGCCCAGATCTTTGGGACATCACTGGTATTTCTAGAAGTCCTGCCTCACACGCAGTATTTTCCTGAAGGGCATTCAAAACTTAACTGTGGAGCTTTCTGAGGCATAGGAAAGACTGACTTTTTGTCTTGAAATACCATGCTGTAGTACTCAAAAACGTGCTGACAGCATGGACAAAGCACACATGACAAAAAAATAAATACATGTATTTAAAGAAACACTAGTGTAAGATGTCTTTTTCAGATGCAAACCCTGGCAGCTCCAGTAAATAATTCTAAACTGACAGAAGACCATTTCCCTCAGCTATTCTCTATTGCACAAATGCCAATGAGCTCTCTGAACACAGAGCAGGAGAATCCCATATTTAAGGCATGGCTTAAGAGACCACAGAAACCCGCTAATATATTATTATAATCTATAAAGATTCAGTAAAGGAGCTAATTAGGGATTAAGCAGTCATGCTTACTTGTGTATCTTTAGTCTAGTGATTTTTAAAATGCTGTGATACAGGGAGATCTTAAAACCAGGAGGAGTGGGATTCCTCCTATGGATTTTTAGCCATCCAAACATGCAACATCTTGTCAGCAGTCTGGGACAGAGCCTGCTACTAAAAGGGGGCAGTCCTGCTGCAAATGACTGCTCCTGTTGGGATTAAATGACGCTTAGAGGCACCCATTTATAAGAGAGCGATCCTGGCATTGCTGTCTCAGTACTCAAGCAAAATTATATTTTGGCATCTTTTAAACCCAATTGAAGTCATCCTCTCTAGGTTTTGTATACAGGCTTACTTAGATTTCGGTTCTTTTGCTTCAAGAGACTTATCAGAGTTTTACAGCAGTTTGTAATTGATTTCGCCCTCACTGAAAACCATTATTAATTAGTATCCTGCAAACAGGGTTTTCCAAGTTGGACTCGCAGCAAACAAGGATATTTTCCCCAGAAGCTGATTTAACGCCCTGGTTTGACATTCATTGCCAGACTGGGAGGAATCCTGCATTCAGGGGACTGGCCAGCAACTGCTTCAGTAAATAAACTCTCTCAGACATGTGCTCAGCCCACAGAAATTTACTTTTTTAGTCCTAGGATGCCACAGTTTCTTTCTTGGTCAAGACAAAGACGGCTTTCATCACCCTGATGTTTTAATTTGGGATTCTACTGGCAAGCTAAAATACCAGTTAAACTAAGTAGCAGATTCAGTACTGGCAAGCTGAGATAGAAATAGAACAAGCCAAACACTCAAAAATTCCTCCTTGCCTGGAAGTAACACAACCCATAGGAAAGAAACTTCAGTTCTGGTGGGTTGCAGTCAAGAAAAGACAAGAGCCCAGTACCCCTCAGGTGATTCAAATTTCTTTAGACACCTACAGCTGCCCACATTCATTCTCAGGAGTGAAATTCGTGCAGCAAAATCAGTGCTGCTGCTGCCCTACCCTGCCTGCATTTTTTCCTGAAAACCAACCCTGTGGGCTGGGAAGGAATGTAACACGATCTGGAGTTAACGGTGGAGGACTAAGCCTCGCCTTCATAAATCATTCATTAATAAATACCAGAAAGCAAGGCTACAGACCTTAATCCCCGAAAAGCCCGGCGAGTGCCGTGCCTGTGATCTTGGGAGGGCTCTGGCCACACTGTGCAGAAAGAGTGCTCAAAACAAGTGTTAACAGCCCCCAGCACAGCTGGGTATCAGCACAGGGCAGCTCCTGGGGTTCCCCAGCTGCTCTGCCACAGGTGAATGGTCACACCCCAAAACAGCTCCAGATTTCTAAACCCCTCCTCATATCGAAGTGGGGAGGATGTGCTGGCCGAGGCAGCGATGCCTACAGTCATTTTGGAGGTGAAGTTTGCAAGGAGAGGAGGGGGAAATGTCTTTCGTAGCAGGATGTAAAAAGTTTAACCTTGACGAATAAATAAGAAATGAAACTGCCAGAGATTATTTCGGAAACCTCAAAGCAAAATGTTTTACTGATCCCCATACAACTACTCCACATATTTTAAACAGTCAAAGGGTCACTGTCCTTTTTTTTTCCCCAGCATTTTTCTTGACCTGGGGCTAAGGCTACTGCTGTTATTCCAGCTGGGGTTTCTCTCTTTTCATGACTTGTCCTGTGCCCATGGGTGGATTTCTTGAAACTGGCTTGTGACTTCCCTGAGAAACTCTTCTGATCTGAAAGAGGGAGAGAACTGGACAGAATCCATTAATGGAAGGAGAACCACAAGGCTGTGCTGGGAGAGGCATCCTGTGGCTGGCATTACCTCCCTCCCCACTCCTCCTCCGAAAGCCAGCCACTGTCTCACTTACAGCTGATCCCAGGAGGGCCAGACCCGACGCAGGCATGGCTTGCAGAGAGGCTCCATTTATATTCCCAGCTGGTTCACCTGTTTTCTGCAAATTTTGCAGTTACTCCGCTGACAGATCAATGCTGTGATTTGCTTCCAGCAGGGTGGTGGGAACCCCCTCTGGCACTTCCTATTTTTAAACAGCTGAAGTTGTTTTGTATTTCCTAAACCATATTGATCCACGAGGCTAATGATAGTTTTTCTCAAAGCTCTATTTTGTTCGCTCTGTCACAGAGGGAGCCCTAGAAATTACAATTAGTGATACAGGAAACGATTGAAATCTATTTTACTGCACGAGTCTGCTCCTGCTATGTGCAGAGCAGAACAGTAGCCACAAATTCAGTCGCTCCCAAATGGAATCACGGATGGATGACTAAACAAGCAATGAAAAAGGCTTATATGGGGTGCAATAGCCACCACATATCATTAATTTACACCATATTGTCCATTTCATGAATGAAAAATAAAAATAACATGGGCATAACACTACAGTTGGAATAGACTGAAATATATGCATGGCTCCTCCCCCAAAGTAATTTAATATTCATTGTGCCAGTGGAATGAGGAAATTAGTTTTGTTTTCAAAATAATTCCCTATCCTTAGTGGGAAAAAGTCACAGTCAGTCAAAGTCTCTTGTTAACATAAAGGGGATTTATCAAAATAAACATATCAGAAAGGGTCCTCATCTCTGACAGACAGACCTACGAAATAAATAAAAAAAAGAAAATCCCACCCAACCTGTGTTTGGAAGTGACAAAGTCTGACAGAAAGGAGAAGGAACGAGCAGGTTTGGGTCACCAAGAGGCTTTTTGTCATTCTCTCCCAGTGCACACATCGTGCTCGTGCCTGCCCAGAGCTCGGTCACGGTTCCCTGCTGGAGAGGACGACACCAGGTGCCCGCTCCATGTCACCTGGTGTTGTCACCTATATCTGTCACAAGCAATTCTAATGCTACAATAAAACAGTCAGTTTTGGAGATATAAAAATGAAGAATCATCCCCTCCCCCTGTAAAAAAAATCCAAAAACCAACAAACAAAAAAACACACCTCCGTGTTTTCATCATCTGGATCTAAACCACTGTTTCTCCTCTAGAAAAAAAAAAATTAATTCACATTTCCATAAAATGGTACTGCTGGGAATTAACAAGCTAATAAAAAGGACTTTAAGGATGCATAAAATTTGGGTTGGGGAACTCTAGTGCTTGCAGCATAAATGCTAATAAAATTATAAATCTGTTATTAACTTTTTACATCCCTGCCAAGTGATAAAGACTTTTTTAAAAAAGGCATTAAAAAGGCTAGAGATGTATATTTTACAACGAAAAACCAAGCCGTCCAGACAATACAAAAATTGTTTACAATATATGAATTCTCTGAACAGCCCTGAAAAAACACACATCTGTCTCCTCAGGGCAATCCAGGGCTCATATCTGATATACTGTGAAGGGAGGAGGGAAAAAAAAAAAAGGAGAAAAAAAAATTTTTTTTTCCTTTAAAATCTAAATAAAGCAGGATTCCACCATTGTTTGCCCCAGGGCCTAGACTTCCCCAGGCTTTGATTACCTGACAATAAGATGTTTATGTCAAGCCCTGGCTGACAACTCCTCACATTCAACCAGTAGAGCCCTACAACTTTCCTTCTGTACTCTATACTCCAACATGTTCAGCACACTCATTGTTTCAGCCAGTAACTACCCCCAGCTAATTGCTACACGTGGAAGGGAAATTAAAAGGATGGTCCTTGGAGACTGCTACGTCTGCTTCCAAATGAATATAATTAGCAGAGAAGGGGAAAAGACTGTAATTGCTTCAGATTTAGTGGTGTAAGGAGGGATTTAGGAATTAATATTTCGGGGAACAACCAGTCTGCCAGCTCAGTATTTGGGAATGCAGAGCAGTGACAGGCAAAAGGACCTTACACACAATCCACAATCTTTCAGGGTGGAAAACAAGGCAAAGGGGTCAGAGACAGGAGCAGGGAGGCTGACTGGTGAGATGACCTCCAGGCACTCCCAGGGAGCTGACACGAACCAAACACATCACAGGGAGGTCCCAGCCACTGGAAGAAGCAAGTCTGCCTTATCCAGTCTACAAAAACATACTGTCACAGGGAGAACCAAGAGTGTTCCTTGCAGAACTGAAAGGTGCTCGTGGTTGGTGGTTGAGGTGGCACAGAGCACAGGCACGTTCCCAGCTCAGCGCATGGGCAGATCCAAAAGTTCTGCCGAAGGACAGCAGTGGTTTCAAGCGTCCCCACAAGCTCTTGTTACAGACAGGGAATTTTGGAGCTACCTGGGTTTGCAACACTGGGCTCATGGCTCGTCCCCTTGTGCAGAGTCCCACAGTTCAGGAAGGTGCAAACTCAGCCTCCAACAGGACCTCCCTCCCTGTCCAGCTGAGCCGCTCGTCCCACTCCAACCCATGGCAAGCACAGGCTTTTGCTTTCTCCTGTATGACACTGCTGGGGAAAAAACATTTGGAACATTCTCAGATGAGATAAATGCCTGTCCAGGCACCAGAATAGAGAGTTCTGTTTTCAAAAATCCTTATTAACAGAGTGCTGAGAGCCATGCAATTTTCAAAATCCAGCTCTTGTTTAAGAGAATTAATGGATGCTGAGTAACTGCTCAGTCTGAACTCAGGACTGTGTGCTGAGGTTTTCAGCTTCTGCCCAATACTAAACACAGCAGTACCTCTACTAGACTGACTCATAGTAGCAGGAAAAAGTAAATAAGCAGTTCGAAAAGGAAAGCACACCCCCAAAAAGCTTTGTTCATCTTCTCTGTACTATCTACCTTGAAATATTATCCTCTTCCACAACTCGTGCTTCATTCGTAGCCCTCAATCATCACAGTTCCCTTCACAGTCTCCATTAAAAACAGCTGCTTAAAAACAGCACTTTCATTTATTCAATGCAAAAATCAGTCCAACGAGATCCTTTTACTCAGCGTTTCCCCTCTTGTCTCCCTTGAACTAAAACCCAACCACAGCAGACTCTTGCTACAGCCCGGGTTTCTGCCTCTGTATGTCTGTTACGCTATCTAACTTCAGAGCCAAGGGTGCCCCAAGCTGACTGATTTCCTACCTGCTTCGCAAAACCTGTTTTCCCCCCAGTCCCTCACAGACACAACAGGGGTCATTTCGCCGTGGATCTCAAGCCACACAGGGTGTGTTGCCACGGAAACATGAAACCAACTGAAACAGGCAATGAACACTCACAAGTCCCCTGGTCCTTCCTTCACCTCTCCCTGCTTTTCCAAGATGGGGAAAAACATGCTGCCAGGATGATTCAGCCAAGCATGGATACCTAGAGAGGAGCTCCTCTCTCCTCCCAGCTCTTCAAGAAGGTCTCCAAACTTGCTTTTAGACAAGTGTACATCAAGAAAGCACAGAGCAGCACCCATGGAGGACTTGATGAAGTGCAGTCTGTCCAGCACAACCCAGTCCCAGCATTTCCTGGAGGCAGGACATTCACCCAAGTCAGCAAAGCACAAGGCTCCAGCACCTCACCCCACCCTCCCCTGTGCAGCCACCACACACCTGGGTGCCTACACATCTGGTCCCATGAGTTTTTAGGGTCTTGGGTGTATGAAAGGACATTTTCATCCTTGGAGCTTCCTTTGAATTATAGGGATATGGTATCAATCTTATAGGAGCATATTCGTGCTTGTGTCATGACCTGGTTATTGAAGTTGTTAGAAATGCCTCTGCCCAAATTAAGGTGCAAACAAGACCATCTGCCAGTGACAATAGCATGGGTTTTATTTGATAGTAAATATAAGAGAGAGAAAAAAAAAAGAGAAAGAAACATAAAATACATGTGTAAAAGATCAATTTCACTTACACTAAGATTCCCTGTGTAAATCACATGAGAAATCCAGAGGCCACTGAGAGCAATGGGGCTGTCCCCAGCAGTTGCAATGTCACCACCCTCACAGCAGTGAAGCCTGTTGTGCTTTAAGACATTTCAAAATTTCTCATTTTCTTCCCTTTTGAACGACACCACTGGAAAGCGTCACTCAAACTCAATTTCTCAATTCAAAATCTTTGTACAAATGCACAGCTAAAGAAAGCAACAAAAGTGACATAACTAAGCCAATAAAAGATTGCTTGATCTGTTTTTATGCTATGTGATTCTAGGTCATGTTAAATCACTGGTTTCTTATTATCAAAAACATACAAAAGCCCAAAAATTACTTCTCTCCTCCTGCCTACTCCCTGCTAAGCTGATTGCCCCATCTTGGTTTATTTTCAACAAGCTTTGAATAAAGAGGGGTCTAGCCCCAAAGCGTTTGAATATCTAAAAATACCATTATTTTCCCTCAAGACTGAGTAAATGGCAAATCAAATAGCTTTTCTCAAAACCGTGCATTGCCTCCACAGAAATGGCAGATTACAGTTTCAAAGTGCATCAAAACCATGAGCTATTACAACCCCCCTGGATCTGCAGTAAATAAGGGGTTTGGGGTGGGTTCAACACTTTTCAGCACCAAGCAGTTGAGCAGGAAACACTTTGTGCTCTCTGCTCTGTGGTTGTAGCAGAGAGCGAGCACCAGCTCTCCCTTTAAAGAGTGACTTGCCCACTGTGGCATCTCCTGTGCCACTCCTCACTGCTGTGCCCACAAAGACAAACAGAAATGGAAAACACCTAACCTCTCTCTGGGGTTAAATCAACTGAAAAATCAGAGCTCCACATTGGTAAATACTAATTGCTCATTTGGTTAAGGGGAATATTTTTCTGCAATATGCACATAATAGATTTTCAGGGTTGTATGATTTTTAATGCAGGCTGGTCTCACCTACAATGTTTGTTTTACTCTCAAATAAGCAACTGCAGGAAGACAGAATTAAAACAAATTAAAAAGGACAACAAAGAGAACTCTTGATTCCCTCCACAAGTTGTTCTTCACTTGTTATAATGTTTAAGTACCTAATGGCTGTTGATTACCTCCCCTCTTTATCATCAGTTGATCAACATGCAGCTCCTACTACATCAAATTACCTTAAAATGATAAAAATCAACAGAGTGTGTTGTTTTCCCCCATTAGAATGTATGAAATCATACTTGAGAACAATACCAGAATAACTGTGGAAGACACAGGAGATGGCTGCTCAGCACAGAGGCTGACAGTACTCATTTTGATTCTAGTCATGTTTTGAAAAGTCCTTGGACCAAACTTCTCAAGAGCAAAAAAGTAGTTGGACCAAGTTTTTCAGCCTGACTTCCTCCTCTGTTTCGCTAAGCTCTGAAGCAAGACAGGATCTGTTTTTACACATATCATTCAGATTTAAGTATTTCCATTAAGTAAATGAGATATAAATACAATGACGTTAGGAAACTCACTGCAAAACACACAACAACCAAATTTCCTGGTGTTTTAGCCGCAAAGCAGCTGCAGCACTGCAGACCTCATTTTGGTATCAGATAAACTGACCGTAACTAATTTAGTTATTATGCTAACTCCTCTACTTTAACTAGCTCACAGGAATAGAGAAGGAACACAAACTGGAAGCTTGCTGGCAGTGCCTTCTATCAAACTGGAAAGGGAGGGTATCCCTATTAATGGGACTTTGTGACAAATACGTGTTCTTACATAGCTGACAAAATACAGAGACGCATTTCAAATTACATTAAGGTTGTGACAAACTAAAAAAAGAGAAAGTAATACTCAAGACTCCTTCAGCTCCCTTGTGGGGTTCAGCAATGCAGTACGCTCTGTGAACACGGTTCTGATGTGACAAAGGGACAGCTCTAAAAAAATCCTTCTACCAGTGATCTTCAAGGCAAAAAAAATGGAAGGCACTAAACTGTAAACATCCACTTTCCCTAACATACCAGAGCTTTCTCTTTTTCTCTCTCTCTCAGGGAAAGAGTGTTATCAGCACGTGACTGGCTCTGCCTTGTGCTCACCACAGCACGAATGAGACACATGGCTGGTGTCAAACGCATCCTTGGAGATAAAGCCCTGAATTTCCTCGTTTCTTCATTGCTTTTGTATTCCAGAATGTACTAGCTAATAGCTAATGTACTAGATCAATAAACAGCACACTACTCGAGGACTGGTTTCCTTTAGAGTTTGCAGTTCGGTATCAGATGATCTGGCTGACCTGCAGAAACCCGTGCAGATGCCAACCAAGCATTTTTCCAAGACTGCTGGTTGTTCATCAGAACCAGAGCACAGTTATTGCCATACGTTCCATGTTTCTAAGACCATCTGATGAAAAGAATATAACCATGGAGATTTTTTAATATACCTCAACAGCATCTATTGTATTCTGTTGTTTCAACAAAGCCACAGAGAAGCGTCGTGGACATCGCACAGGCACAACCCTTAGGTCTTAGGGACAGCTACCTATGTCTTTTTTTAATAAACACTGATTATCTTAGGAGAAAATTTTAAATTAACTTAAGATGTTGTTTACAGGCAGCCATTACATTTTTATTTCCCCAGGCTTGTGATTTAATCAACTGTCACCCACGGACCTTATTAGATAAAGCATGAAAACCTCCGTCACACAGTTTCTGTGCTGCGCTGCCGCTTCTGCAGCTCAGAGCCCACGTGGCAACAAAGCCTTGCGCAGGGTCACTAAACCCAGGGCAGATTTACACCCAAGCCAGGGCAGAGGTACAGCAGATACACCATGGGAAGCAGCCTGAACTGCCAGACAAAACTTCTCCTAGGAGCACTCCTGCTCCCAGACTTGCTCAGTCTGCCTGGCCAGTGTCTGGTCAGAGATAATGTCCCCAGACCAGCTCGCCAAGTCCACCTCAGTCTCCACAACCACTCAGCCAAAAGGGAAGCAGAGTAATAGAAACCAGCAAGAGCACAGATGACATAGGAGCCACGAATCGTGCCAAGATGTTTGCAAGCACAGAGTCCTCATCACTCCATCACCCCGACTCCAAACTGGTCCTTGTTCCACGATATGCTGCGGTCCTTGCCTTTGGTGTCCCAGCCAGGTTATTTTGGCAGGACTGGCTCTGGCTCAGTGCCAAGGCATCACACAGCCCCAAGATCAAGGCAGAATGATAATTGCTTTCCTGCCATGCAGTACCAGTCTAAAAAATACCCACACAGACGTAATTTCTGCCTTTTTCTTAAACACAGAAAGGAGCAAAATGACCAAGTAGATCCCATGTGAGACTTTGTGTAGATTATTAAAGATTTTGCCTTCTGTTTTGCTTTTTTAAACTTATTCTTTGTAGCGAAAACAATGTCACCTATGTCAACAGACGTTGGCCAAAAGCAACCAGCTGCACAATTGTTGCCAATTTCTTTTTTGTTTTCAACAACATTCTTCAGACATTACCTTGCTAAATGTGACATTCAGTCCCACTTACTGAATACTACAATTAAAGAGCTGCTGCACTCGAGGACCAGGCATTAAATGGGAAGGTACACTTCTTCCCAAGTATAAACAACTCTTCCCACACACCTCTCCTGTGAGAGCTGTCCTAACGCATTAAAACCCAAAGAAAAATAAAAAGCAACATCAGTTCCAACACCAGCATCATCTGCTCAACATGGAGGGAAGAAAAATTAGATGGAAAATGCAAACAGACATTTTGACAGACACAGTGTGTTAGACACCAAAACTATTCCTGCAATGCCAGGGCAGGCAGAAAACGTACTGTTGGCTCTTATCCTCCCAGTTTGTGAGCTTGGAAATTAATTAATAATGGACTGGGAAAGGTAATAGGTAATTAAAGACATAACTATAAAATCTTTAAAATATCTTAATATGTTTAAAGCAGCAGCCAGGCACTGTATGCTGCACATCTGCTTTACTGTGCTATAAAACTGGAGGGGGGGTGAGGGCAGAAGGTAAGATGTGGGGTCAGGGCAGGCAGTGGCAGGTGCTGCTATTTGGTGGTTTAGAAGTCCACTTCTGATCATTCCAGTGATGAAGCTCTTGTGCACTTGCACCAAAGCCAGCAAATGGATTTGATCTGTGGGGCTCTGGAAAGCATTGGTCAGCCTGGAGGCCAGTGCTTAAGGGCTGGGATTTTCCAATCGGAGGTCCTGAGCCCCATGCTTCCTACCTGGGTTTCCCCAGGGAGCCAGACACTCACCACTCCTTATTTCCTCCATGTTCTCCAATAAACCACTGCACCAAAATGCTGGAAGAACTTGCAGGGACCCATTTGCAGGCCCCCATTTTTGCTTAAGGCTGGCCAGACTTACTTCAACAAAGACCAAACGTTCACTTGAAACATCACAGGTTGAAGCCTGGAAATTTCTTAGGGAAATGACAAGCTGTGTAGTCCCAGGGAAGAAAAACTCCATTAAAAGCTGCCATATCAGGCAAGCCAGAAACTGGAACTCCAGTCCCTTCTGTCCCAGGTTACAAAAGCACATTTACATCCCAAACGTTCTGTGGAAAATCTGACGGCTCCACAAAGTATTTCAACTCAAACAAAATGACAGATAAAGAGACTTCTAACTACACAAGCTTGAGGAACTTTTGAAGGGCTTATGAGAGGCTGTAAAAGAGACAGAAGAAAGCTTTATGGCTCGGAGGGATGACATCTACAGCTTTTCTGATGCCTCAAGTACAAGACGACATGTCCTCTCAGAAGTGACCAAATCAGCAGCCTAGTTTAACCCATCAACCAGAACCACGGGGTTTTTAATCTGACAAGTGGCAATGCTTTATTTGACTGATGTTAGGTTTTACCTCCTAGGTTTGGCAGAATGCAGATTAAATAAATCTAGGCTCCATCTCAAGTTCATTGCAGCTAATGACTTTGAACTTAAGGGTCTGTTCACACTAAATTGTTATCATTATGCAATCATGCTAAATTACCAGGGGAAGCAGAAGGCACCTCAAAAGAAAGAATTGCACTGGTTTATGCCAAGAAAACTGGACATCAGTGAATATTGTTGGACTGTTCTCTGCAACACCAGGTTTCTGGCCCAGACAAACATGTTTCTCATCTACTGTTGTTATCTCCTGCCAATATAAATCCAGCCAAACTGGCTCCATCTAATTCTCACTCAATATGCCCTTGCAGAAACAAACACATAAAAGTGAAGTCTTTATCAAGTCGAAGTTCTGCATGATGCAGAGCAACTCTCCCCCTTGCTTGCTTGAAGTAATTATCTCACCATTTTTGATACTTGCCTTTTATCACCAATTTTAGACTCTCTCCTTATAGAGGAAGGACAGATGAAGTAAGGACTAACCTAACAGATTCTCTAATACAGCCATAATCACTTGAATTCCCTGGAATCTGGACTCCTGCAAGATGGCATGAAGAGCAGCTTCATTCAAGACACCAGAAATGCTGCCCTTTTTTTCACTGAAATGAAAGTTTCACACACAGGTCTTAGAAGAAGCTGAAAATCTTGTGCACCAGGAGAGGAACACAGCATATTTTTCCCTCTGATGAGTGCAGTTGGACAGACAGCATCACGTGACTTACACAAAATAATGCTCAAAAGAAACACAGCACAAGACGCACTATGCACAAAACTGAAAAAGCTCAATCAATGCCTAGGATGCATCTTCAGGACATTGGTACAAATTGTATTGCAGGATTTACAAAAGACTAAATGAAAGCAAATGCATCAGTCAGTTGCGAACCCACACAGCATGGATGACTGTGGGTGCACTGAATGAAGTGGAAAGGCTGAGCCTTAGGTGAGATTACAGAAGTCTTACTCTCCCCAGCTCAACTGTGTTTTCCTGAAGCTGAATCCCTAGATTATGAGAAACAAGAAAATACTGAAGCCCTGTCCATACCACTGAATAACAAAGGTTTTATTTTTATTACACTTCTTTAAATAGACTCATGACCAGAAGCTTTCCATCATTAAAAAGAGTAATAAGTGAATCCTTTGTGGATAAAACAACCCAGGCAAAACAAGAGACAAACAGAAAACTGCAAGTTCAATAAAATTACTTCCTCATGGTCTTTTAGATCTATTTTTTCCTTAGTGTTTAAAAAAAATAGATTAGGCTTGAATTTCATATTCTTTGTCTTATTAAATCCTCTCAGAGCAGGTAGAATTGGCAGCACACAAATAACCCTATGTGTGGCAACATCCCTTTGTGTTACTCCTTCAATTATCCCATGCCCAAGACCACAGCAAGGATTCTGGGGACTCAAACCCCTTTTTTGAAACCACCACCCATGTCAGTAATTTGAACTGAAATGGCAGCAAGCATCCCTCCTCACAAAAGCTTAACTTGTGTGAAGTTAATAAATATTTGCTTCAAATTTCTTGTAGATGGGTGTTTGCCTCTTCCTACATGGACACATTCAGCGTGCTCTTCGCTGTGTTCTCACTAGTGGGCTCCTGAGAGGCTTCAGAATCCCAAAGGTTTGAGAAATTCTGGATCCACATGCATCCTTCATCCTTGCCTGCGAGCTGCAGCCCAGTGTTTCATCAGACAAGTTTTGATAGAAAACACAGTAGGGAGCGAGCACTGACATCACCTGCAGTGTCATCCCACTTTAATCCATTCAAACACCTCCCAGGACTCCATAATCATGGGAGATCGCTGCTCACAGGGAAGTTTTCTGCTTGATAACTCTGCTGCCACTCTCCAGTGCCAGCTCTGTCTGCGCTCTGGCTGTGAGGGCTGCTGTGAAATTGTTGGTAAGTGGATGTAATACATTCTGGGACACGTACTATCGCTGCTTCTGTTTGTGGAGAAGCAAACACAATTTGTCTGCTGGAGTAACGCTTGGAAGACTTCCTGAAAAATCTAACAGCAATTAAGCTAATTTTACCCCTGCCAAGCAGATGCCAGAAATTAAAACTTGCAAGAATGACAGACTCATATGATAGCTAAAGACAGAAGAAAATTGCAAGATCCAAGATTATGATTCTCTTGCCTGTATAGAAGTGATTGTAATTATTGTTTGGTTCTCAACTATTCTGGGGCAGGCATCAAGGAAAGACATCTATCAAGACATTTGGATTCATTTAGGCACCCTGCTCAAAGGGGTAATAAACGCTGGGCTAAAAATACCATTGACATTTCAATATTAATAAAGATGTGCGCTCAAGTATCACTGTAGTGATCCTCCTGCAATAACTTTGCAGTGTCTCTGCTGACTGCTGGGTTGCCTTTACCTTCCAGCTGCCTGAAGGTGATCTGCACACTGTTGTATAGCCTGAGCCCCTGGCTATCCAAAATCACCACTCGAGCCAATTCCAGAACAGAGAAGCATCTTCACTTCCCTGTTCCCAGAGTCTGTACTTTACATCAGTAATGTGCAAGTCTGTAAGAAATTAAAAACTGATTTAACAAGAAGTTAAAAGTGGCTGCTAACAAGCTCAAGATTACATAAGAGAAAGCAAAGATCCCAGTCCTATTTGGTGCTGAAAACAATTTCCAAACTGTTTTCATCTATGTTTTATTCAGCTTTCCCCAAGCTTAGAGGGAGCAGTTGGAGGACACTACAGACACTAATTTGAAGACACATTCCTTGAGCACTACATGCTATTAAAAAAATCCACAAACAACCTCTTAAAAATTTAATTTCACTGAGTCCTCTTACAATATCGGCCAGCACTCAGCAAATAACAAATACAGACACAAACACTCGACAGACCTGTCTCGCAACCCAGGCATTAAAAAAGGGCAAACATATTTACACAGCTCCTCATCTTTGCCAGCTCTACAGGGTGAGCACAAGAGAGCAGGACAGACCTGACCCACCTGGAACGAAGGATCTCCCTTAAGGAGGAGTAGAAACAGAGTAGAAACCTCACTCCTCCCTTCCTGGATCCCAGCACCTTTGGTGATCGTTAGGAAATAATCACCGTGGAGCTTGACGCTGCCACGGCCAGGGTGTCACTTGTCCCCTATATCGGTGCCCTAATGAAGAAGCCTCTGGACTTAACACAGATTGAAGAGTTTCCAGAGCGGGGCTGACAAAAGCACATTTATTCACCGACACCTTATTTCAATCCCTGCCTTTCACAAATTCTCTGTAATCATGGACGCGGGTTGGTTTCGGCTGCTGCTCTCTCCCAGAGTTGTGAGCATATTAATAAAAATAAATAAGCCTGGCTCGCTGAAGGAGTTTTAAAGAGGTGGATGTCCAATTAAACTCCCAGGTTCCTTTGAAAATCCCAACATTTTTCACTGTCAGATGCCATTAGAATAAGAAAGGTCACGGGCAAAGAGGATCTTTTGTAATTCTCTGTGAAGAGCACAGGCTGCAAGCAGACAGCATCAGGGGACGCAGCAATGAATGCTTCCCAACAGGAATTCAAAGTTTGCTTTGCCAAAAACACACTCCACTGCTACGTCCATTTTGGTTATAAATTAGGTGGAGAGAACAAGGAAAATTTTTGGTATGTTTTTGAAAACTTTTTCCTAGCTACTGCTCAAAACCAGACCAGCACAGGTTGTACTTTAACTCTTGTGTTAATGAGCAGAAAGCGAGCACCATTTCAGCACCTCTCGGCACACGCCTGAAAACCAGGACAAGGATGGAAACAGAGACAGGAAGACAGATGTTTTGTGTTTTAACAACTCCGAGAAATGCTTCATGCAACCTGATCAACAAAGCCCCGTGGGCTGCTTTTATAGTGTGGATCTATCTGGAAGGTTAAGTGAGAAAATTAGCTGCAAAAATATTACATATCAGTGCACTCTCACAGCGCAGCATCCAAGGAGGATTATCCTAGGCCAAACAAACAAAAGGAGAGAATCCCATTAGCAACTGAAAACCCGGAGCCTTGGCGTGGGTGTCATTTGCATACATTACAATTGCACAGTGTTTAAAAACTGCAAATTGGATTTCGTTTTCCCCTGGCTACCTGCCCATTTTTCTTTAAATTGATTTATTAATGTCCACTGTTGCTTTGCAGTTTTATCCTTTTAGCAATAATAGATGTAATATATCACAAAACCAAATTTTTAAGAGTACATCATTAGAGTGATGTAGCACTGGTAATAAACCCCTTCACACTCGGATGAACTTAAATCAGTTTCTCTTTATTGATTTTTGGTCATAACATAATTTTAAAGTTCAACTTAGTTAATAAAAAAAAGATTTGCGCTGCTGTTGTGTGGAAAACACCAGCGCTGTAAGTTTTCATGTCATCTGTTGCAAAGGCTCTTGTGGTTTTATATATTCCCTCAGAAGGTGGCTGGGCATTATATAGCCTGTCTTATCTCCTCTGCTGACCCGCATTTATCTGTCTGTTTTTATTGCCACACGACTCACCGCACAATAGATCTCTACCCAGCCACCATCTATCCCAGCACACGCAGTCACTTCGTCTTCCCAGCAGCTTTTTGAGTAATGGCCATTTGCATTTTACCAAACTCTCTCACTTCAAGGGGGGTTCTGCGTTGACAACACCCTTTGCGTGACCGTGCTTTGTGCTTCTTCCAGCACAAAAACAGTAATTCACCTTTTCCACTTGGGTTTTGGGATTTTTAAAAGAAAAGTATATTTTAAAATGTATCTGCGTGCTTGTTCACATTTGGGGTTTTTTTTTAGTACACTTTTTAATCTTTCAGAAAGCATAAAGCTAATGACAGCTGAGCTTCGGGATTTATTGGTTGGAACTGCCTGATAAGGAAGCACACGATTGAGTTGGGTGTATAATCACTTATGTCCTCTTCTCCTGGCCCCCAGAAAGGCAGGATAGTGGTTGTGGTACAGACTAAAGATGTGGTTTCACCGCCATCACATCGCCAAAGGACAGGGGAGATGCTCCTTCTCCTCTGGCTACCAGCACACCTCCATAGCATGAGGACCATGGACCAAAAGCAAGGGCCAAACCCAACAAACAGGCCACAAATATCCCAGGCTGAGGTGTCAATCCTCTGAAGAACATCAGCTGCTCAAACTCCTACATTTTCTTACAGTCCCATCGAATAATTTTAGAAATAAAAGACATGAAAACCTACAAGTTCTCAACCTGCAAGCCTGGGTGCCAAGACACTACCCAAGTGTTTTATTTAATTGGTTTTCCTTTGCTCACATTTCATCTCCACAATGATCTCCCACAGACATAAAAAGAAGGTGATTGGTCCTGGGAGAGTTTATAAAATTGCTAAAGGCTGATAAGATACATAGTGGTTGGAAAGAAAGATAGGTGAGACCGCAACCCCAGATCAGTTCTAGAAGATGCTGTGCTCCAAACTTATCTGTCCAGCAGCTAACCTAATCCAACACAGCCTACAGCTATCTCTGTGCATTGGCTCATTCCAGAAACTTCAAAGAAATGCACAAAAATGAGATCACTTGGAACTGGTGGCCAATAAGGAGTCTCTATGATTAATGAAGAGAGAACAGTTTGCTTCTGTCCCAGACAGTGAATTAGTCACACACACACTCATTCAACAAGGAACTTAGGGCTAGTCAAATCTGTATTTAGTGGCACATCACCTATAAAGGTTGTGTTCCTAAAAGCCAAAGACACGAGTAAGTGAATCACAGCATAAATCTTACATGCTGACTACAAAAAAACATTATTATTGTAACAATAAGGAAATCCTTACTGCAGTACATTATCATTGGCTCTGGCTCAAGAAGAGTAATTCATTCCCCAGCAAGCTAAATATTTCTGGTTTTCTTTTGCTAAAAGGGCTGATTGTGTATGTTCTTAATAAAAACATGCCCTTGCATCCACCACACTGAACAGCTGCAGGTAGGATTCAGATTCTAACCAGCCTATCCACTGGCACACAGGAAAACTCTGGGAGAGCAGAACACATAAAGCAAAACACGTTTATATGACTAAGTTGCCTTGACAGGTTAAACAAAGACAAGAAAAAAAGAAAGGCTTTAAGTTTTATAATTTTCATTCCCAATCTGGTTTTTTGGGTTTTTGTTTTGGTTTTGTTTGTTTTTGTTTTGTTTGTTTGTTTAATAGCTTTAAGATTCATTCCTCTAGCTCTGCCCTGGAAAGTTAGCATCAGTAGCTACTTACAAGAAAAAATACTTCTACCTGGTACATAAAGTACAACAAGAATAAGCAGCTCTGATTTGGCCTGGGAAAGGATATACAAGGCACCAACTCAGAGGAGGCCCAACCTCCCAAAAGCAGAGAGGGGATTTTTCCCAAACCCCAGGCTGGGCAGAGCATTCCCAAAGTGCCCTGCCAACAGCCCCATCCCTTCTCACTCCATTCCAAGCCAGCTGCTAATGAGGAAATCCATAACCTTTTTACAACAGATGCTGTGAAATATTCTTTCTTGATATTGTAATGGTGTATTGATTTTTAATTTCAAAATATGCAAACATGACATTTGCAATAGTGACTCCATATAAACAAAAGCTCCACTTTTTTACTTTTCGATCTGTAACACATTTTGCAAGCATTTGCCATCAATAAGTAAGCAAAAAAACCCCAAACCCTCACCATGAGCGGTTCCTTGCCTGTAAAAATATTGCAGTTATGGATTTCACCCTGAATAAAACCTCTCATAAAAAGCCAATATAAACAGCTGCTTGTAATGAACTTGTGAAATCTCAAGGTTAATTTAATGCCATGGTAATAGAGGTATTTCCAGTGGGGCAGTACCTCTACCTTGACTCTACATTTCCTGTTATAATCCAATAGTATTTCTCCAATCTCCCTTACTGGATGTATGTCCCTGTCTTTTCTTCCTTTGCAAGGGTAATGGTGAAAACACCAAAACAGATTCATCATTTGTACAAATAAGATTTAAGAAAAATATGTTTTCCACCTCTAAAAATTATTCTCACTCCTGATTCACTGAGAAACTGGGGAAGTAAAGAAGTGTAGTGCATCCACTTTCTGCCATAGGTCCTTATAGCTGGGGAGGAGGGAGACCTGAGGAGTCACTGCTGCCTCAGCAACACCTTTTCAATTTAAAAAAAAAACCGGTTGTGGCCATGCTGAGCAGCACAACCTGTGCCCACTGGGAAGGTGATTTGAGGGAAACTACTGAAAGGGTCAGCCTGCCCCAAACCAACTCCCAGTTGAAGCAGAAATAAGGGGTGTTTTGCATTGCCGGGAAACCACTGAGGAAATACACAGTCATCAATACGTTAGATGGTATCAGGATTTCTTAGCAATGATCATGATCAGCTGTCTCTGCCTGTTTTGGAGGGGCAAATATTTAAATTGCTTTTCGAGTTCCCTCACAATTTTAAATGACTGAGCCCCTCTTCTATTCTTCAGATACGTACAAATTTTACCATGGTGGCAAAACCAGCTCCACGCTATGGACAGATGGAGGAAATAACCACAGGGCACATCTCCATCCCAGACAAACTGGGATTCCTTTACTGACTTCAATGGAATGACATTGATTTACACCAGATGAGACTCTGGTCTTGCATTTAGTTTTGAATTCATTACTAATAACTCAAAATATCATCCCGGAATTGATGTCCTGTAATAAAATATTATCCCAAGAGTGCACACGCTGAGTGTCAAGGAGAGGGAAACAAAATACATCTTGCATAGACTTATGCCATGTTCATAATCATTATCTTAATTTTTAAGCAATTCAAAAGGAAAAAAAATGCTGAATATTTCTTGGGATGCACCCTATAATCTTGCAACATATTTAGAATAGGAAATCAAAGCAGAGCTAAACTACCAATTGTGTCAGCAAAAACAGCCTTTCATGGCAAAATGACAATTTTCTGTCTTTGAAATCAGGCAAGAATGAAAAGTGGTTTGCTCTTTTATTGTGCAAACCAGCAAAAATACATTCCTCCCTGCAAGACTTTTTCCAAATTAAATATGTATTTCTTTTACTGTAAGCCTCTTTGAGATCAGTCATTTGGTAGCAAAAGATTAAAAAAAACCCAGCATTTAACTAGACAAAGACAAATAATCAAGCCATCAGCATTTTGAGCAGCTACAGGTTTATCCAAATATTTAGCGGGTTTATTTTTACCTTCTTCTAAACGTTCTCCTCGTGTGCAATTTTGACCCCATTATGTAAAACAGCACCAGACCTCAGCCCAGCTCACCTCTTGGCAAGTCACTGTCCCTCACCATGGGGCCCTTCCAAATGCTGCAAACCAAGAGGCATCAGCGTTGCACAGGCAATTTAAAAGGAGGAATGTGTTAGGTGACCTGGTAAATCTCTAATTCTAATCCCTGCCCGGAGCTTCTGTGGCACTGGGACCATTTCGGTGCACACCTTTAGGCTTTCATGATTTAGCAGGAAATTTTGCTTTCTTTTTCCTTCCCACGATAATCCAAGTGATTCTGTATGTATGGAGACCTTCAAGCCCCACACTTCTCCAGGCACAGACCCTCAAGAGGAGCTGCAGGAAGAATCAAGTGCTTATGGGCAGGGGCTGCTTTGCATCCCATTGCCCTCTTTAGGCACCAGAGGCTTTAAGGCACACCCTAAATGCAAGAAATAAATGGGATGTTGCAGCAGCCCTCTTGTCAGAGGGTAGAAATGAGCCCAGACACAGACTCCTTGTTTATCACAGCATGAAAAGGGCCCTGGTTTATTCCTCTTTACACCTCAGCCATCCTGACTCCAACCATTCACTGACTCTGCCTGCACCAAGCTCCTGCTGGAGGTTTCCCTTGCAGCCTCTGACTGCTGCTTATTTCCTGCTGAACTCTGACTGCAGGGATCAGTTTGCAGCCTCTGACTGCAGCTTTTACCCAGCCAGACTGTGACTGCAGGTTCCTGCAACAGGCTCTGACTGCACACCCAGACTGACCTCACTGCAGGGATTCTCTCTCCCCAGGATCCTGCTTCTTCATGATCCTCTCCATCCCTCTTCCTCAAGGTTCCTCTTCCTTCACAGTTCCTCTGTAATTATTCCCCCTCACTGGCTAAGCCTATTCCCTTTTATCTACTTACCTTAATTGGATACAGCTGTGACTCATTGGGGCGAGGCTGTATTGGGTAATTAACACAGCTGTTACCTATCAGGTACGAGGTCACCTGTACTCCCTTCTCCTACAATGGGACACCCAGTTACTCACCCTAAGCAGTCCATACTGCATCGGGTTCCTGTAAGACCCGAGCAACACCAGTCCTGCCCAAGTCACTAGTCCCAAGTCACCAGCCACATGATAAAGCCAAGGTATAAACAAAACCAAAATGACCTTACGCCGCTAGCTCAGCACAAGAGGCCACAAAAACTGGAGGGAACAGATGCCCCAGTGTTATCCTCTGCCCAAGGAATAATAAGGAAAAGACGTGGCAAAATGAGACTCAAATTTTATTGGCAGAGTCCTAGCACAGAGCTCTGAGGCCCCAGTTAAACAGCGATGGTAGGAGAGGCAGCGACTGTGGCGAGAGGTGTGATGGAAGGGGATGGACGGACATCCCTTGCCTTGGAGCAAGATACAAATCCATTAATGAAGCAGCAGTGGTGGAGGGATCCCCTGTGTGCTTCGCTAGGCAGACTGAAAGCAAAGCACTTGGCTCTTCCGTTCAGCTTCCAAGGGTTTTAAAGTACACCAGAGTGCCACACTTTGGGAAATTGTGACCTCCTGAGCTTCACAGAGGGCTAGTGGATTTGCTGCCACGTCTGCCCCATGCTGGCTGGCACTGCCTCCATGACCAGTACCAGCCAGCATGGGGCAGGAAGGGAATAGTTTGGAATATGGCTCTGCAAGGATTCCCCTAATTTGGGGACAGGTAGGTCAGGCCCCAATAAAAGGAGATATTTTGTTTGAGTGGCATTTACTCCTCTCCTCTGTCACCACTTTAGGAGCCACAATTGAGACTGGGAAGCATTACACAGGTCCTGAACACACACACTTTGCTTGAACTGCTAGAAACTGTAAGAAACAGCAGTATCACATTATGGCTTAGGATAGACTTTAGTCCGAGCATTTTCCTCACCTCCCCAGCTGGGTGAGGGAAACTCACCCAGCTTTGTCTGTTCCAGCCGCTGCACTTCAAGATTCAAACATCAGAAATGCCACAGAGGCAGATGACAGAAGAAAAAGAAAAAAGAAAAAGAAAAGCAATTTCAGGCTGTTGTGTCATTCAGTGAATCCTGGAGTTATTTTTACTGACTTTCTAAAATCTGTAACACTGGGCAGAAACAAGTCACATCGAGGAGAAAAATACCACTCTGAAATTGCACCAGTGAGTTTTAGAATCATTTGGCATTTGTTCAAAGAAAAACCAAAACTCGGCTGAGTGTAAGTGAAAACAAGGCCAGCAACCTGAGTACTGGTTTCTAATGGGTCAAAGCCCCAGGGAAAGATAAGCCAAATCAAGGACCAAGAGAGCACTCTCCTCTCCACAATTCTCTGGCTCAGCTGTGGTCTCCCTGGGCAGCCCTTCTACCCACTGCTCCTCAATCAGTTCCTTCCCCACACCCAACAAACCCCTCAGCCTCCAAGTTTGCCCAGTTTATTCAATCAGTATTTTCCATCCCTCCACAATGTACATACAAAAACACACAATACACAGCAAAAGGCAATTTCTGCTGCACCAAGGAGTACAGTGAAAATTAAACTCGCTCGGCTGTGTTTGAGCCATCTTACTCAACAAATTATCCCAGAGTCCCTGTTCTGCTGAACACTTTGCATTTAAAGGGGGAGATTTGCCTCTGATTGGATTATAATGTAAGTGAAAATTCATGCGTATTAATGATAAAATCCTTTATTAGGGGTAGAGATAAATGTATAGTCATGGGGGATATTAGTAACTAACTTTTAAAGAGAGATTATTTCTCCAAATAAAAAGGCAAAAATAATCCTTTCTAAACCTGCTTCATTTTTAATACTTGCTGCCAACAGCTAGATCTGCTTTCTTCCTTTCCTGATACACCATAAAACCTTACAGCTTGTAATATCTCCTCTGTGTAGGTGTCACATCACTTACTCAACAAAAAAAGCCCGAACTGTAAAACTGAAAATTGGAAAAACACCTGTGAAAAACTGGTGATCAGGGGAGGTTCCTGACACCTGGGAAGGACTGATGTTGTGCCCACCCCTAGGGAAGGGAGGGCATGGGGAGCACTGTGTCAGTCACTTGGCAGGCCATCCTCCTGACATCCATCTCCAGGCAGTGAAGGATGAGGAGGAAAAGCACATCCTCTGCAAATGATGGCAGGTGACAACCTCAGGAACAGCTGAAACTCAGCACTAGAGGGATCCTGATAAACCCATGCATGGACTCTACCAGAAGCCCAGTGAGGTCTGATCAGCCAAGGGCCAGTTTCAGCCTCGGGGTGTGCAGGCTCACACCATGCAGTGGCCAGAGGAGCTGTGGCCCACGGAAGGGCCAGAGGGCTACCAGGGGCATTGAGGTGTCTTTGGGGCTCCCTATGCTGGTAGAAAGGAGGTAACCAGCTGCCCACACTTATCTTCCAACAAGAACAAGGGCCCCATCCCTGCACACAGTGATGCCCCTTGAACCAGCCTAAGTTGCCCACTCTGGGGCTGGGGCTTCCCTGGAGCAGGAGCCTGAGCTGGGTGATCTCCAGAGGGCCACTTCTGGTGGCATCTCTGCCCTCCTGCAGCCCAAAAACAGGTAAAGGCTTTAAGCAGCATCTCTGCAAACTACTTATCTTACTTACTCTAGGAGTTAAGCTCTCTATCACAGCCAGGCAACAGAATGAATAAATTTGCCTTCTGTCAGGCGGTATCAAAGATATGAATAAAGCATTACAAGGCAATTTCAGGAACGCAGATCTTTGAACTGTGCTCTGCTTTACACCCCCAACCACGGCAGCAGAGAGAAAAATCCCTATTCAGCACTCTGGGATCTTCTTTTGATGTTGACTAGAGAGGGAAGAGACCATGCTCAAACCCTATGGATTATTGGTCAGTGTATAAAAAACCCTCATGAAAGATGAGTCCTGCCTGGGCTCAGGCACACTGCTGCAGCATAAATAGCAGTGAGATTTACAGCAAAGAGCCACTGTGTCCTTTGACAATGCCCTGTCTAAGCAAAAAACAAGCGAGATCCATTGGCTCCCTGCCAGCCCACTCCAGCTAAAGGCCATGCCACACCAGTCATGTTATTACACTGATGAACAGCTTATATGAAAACAGTGAAAACTGTCCATCACTTATCTCAATCTCTGCCTAAAGCAATTTGCTCATGCTAGCTGTTGCTCCCTTTATTCCTGGTATTTTTTTTCATTCATTTCATTCATTTCATCTCCTTTTTCTTTTAGCCAGCATTTCAAGAAATGGCCACTGACTCACAGTCCTTAGGCTCACAGACATTAACGAGGCTGAAGATTTAGTTCATGATAAGATGGGGGGTGGGCTCCAAGGTGGGATCCTAAAGATGGGACTTATCCCAAATCAAATGCTGCTTTTGGACCACACCAGTTTGGCTCTTTCCTCCCATTTTTTAGACCCTCATCCTGCAAGAAAGTTCACCTAAAGTACCTACTCAGTGAAACAGGATCACTGGCAGATGAGTCAGCCCCAGATTTAGACCAGGTTTTCTTTGGGGTCTCAGCCCTGTAAATTCCCAAAGCACGTGAGCAATGCCCTTGACTTCTGGGAGCTACTCACATGTTTTAGGACTCACAAATGCCTCGGAGCTGGCAGGAGCCAGACGTGCACAGGCATAGAGCAAGCTTTTAAATGTGGAGAAAACTGTCCAGTTAATAAATTACTTGTTAACTGATTCTCCAGTTTCAAACAGAACAACTGGAGCAAGAATAACAGAGAAGAAAACATGCATTCAGAGTCCAGCCCTGCAGAACGCCCAGCTCCTTCCCTTCCCAGGGAATTCCAGAAAGGCTGCATGAGGCTCCCAGCCCAATGCACGAGCGGGCACTTCATGCCAAACAGAATCATCCTTTAATTTTCTCAATTACCTCAGTAACCAAAAGCACACGTCCAGAGCTCTGCCATATTTCTGTCAGTAAGCAATGCTTTCTCTGCAGTAAATTCAGTTAGTTATTCTCCACAAGGGAATTGTTTTTTAAGGACATCCCGCTACATCTCCACGCTGTATTTATGAAGGGAAAAAGACTTCTGACCTGGAATCGCACTCAGTGAGACATCTGTAGGCATCCAAGATAATATATTTTTTAATGTGAAGACGCTGCATTTTAAATGTGACATTTTTAATGCTTTTAATTTAACCGCATCAGCATCACCATGGAATGGACTTCCTCAGAGTCATTTGTGTTATATACATATGCACACAAGACATATGTCTTTATATATATATATTTATATATCTTTATATTTATAGATTTTTATATAGATTTATATATATTTTTTCAGAGTTTTCCCTGAGTTGTTTTTATACATTTATTGTTTACGTTCTGCAATTTTTCTTTTTATCGAAGCTGAAATTTCCCATAAATCACAGCATATCTGGAGTCTGGGTTTCAGGAATGCAAAATACCCCAGCATCGATTCTGAAAGGAAATAAAACTGGAATTAGGGGAATCTGCAGAGACTCAGCATCTGAATATGAGACCGGATGCTTTGGTATGGCAAAGTCACAGCTTAGACAATAATTTTGCACAGTTAAAAAAAGAGCTCATACACTCTATCTTGGAAATAAATTTAAGATACAAAAGCAGCTATTCTGCTTCATGGTTGCTTAAAGTTACAGAAACTTTTATCATTACAGCACTCAAACCTTTCCTCACACAGCAAGGAGCTTTTCTGACCATGAAATGACCACATCAGCGTTGCTCCTGCACTGGCAGGATCAAAACTTGCCACTTTTTCTAGGAGATGGATTCCCCAGCATGCAACAAAAGCAACCCAGCCCTCTCTGGCAGCCAGTATTTTTCCCAATCTCTTGATTTTCATCAGCATTCTTCCTAAAATCCTACATTTCCAGTGACCCTTCTCTCATCAATAACAGCTCAGGGCAGATTCCCTCCCAAGGCAAAATGGTCAGCCCTGGTTTCAGGGGTGGTTTTGACATGCTGAAAGGCTTTCCTGAGGGGAGGGAGTGGTGGGACAAATGGCCCCACCAGCACCCATATCTAAAAATAAAAGCATACACCAGTCACTGGGGGAAACAGTCACAAAATGCTATTGAGGTTAAAGCCATGAACTCTTCAGGCAGCTGACTGCCTGCCAGAAACCCCATGCAAGAGCACAGTGCAGCATTATCCAGCCCTCTACTGAGCTTCCCAGTGCAAAGGCAGCGCCCAGCAGAGCCCCCAGGACCTGCCAATTTTCATCACATCACAGGGAATGGCCCTTTCTGTACAGCCCCTGCAAAGAGCAAGACTCACCACCAAATTCTCAGCTAATGGCAGTTTTTTATCTGGCCAGACGGATTTAACAGGCAAGACCCCACACTATCAATGATTAGTAGCATCATTCTCCCATGTCCCCTGTCTCTCCAGGGAGCAGGTGTAATGAAAAGCCTTTCTTTCAGTTTCCATTTCTTATCCCTCACCCCTCCCTGCAGTCCTGCTATCCATTTTGATGAAAGAGGAATGTGTCTATGCCTTTCAGTACAACCTGAGCACTTTCTTCCAAAAAACAATTCCCAATAATTTTACCTTGCCTTTAGCCATTTACTTCTTATTTGGATAAAAATCTGAGACGTGCCCATTTGTACATGAAATTAGGATTTTGGAGGGAAGTACACTAAAGGAATCAAAAGCAACTTTGCCACGTGATAAGCAGAGTTAATCCCTCACAGGGGCAACAGCAGCACTTTGTGCCCAAGGGGGGCCTGTTTGTCACCCGCCATGCAGCAAGGGACAAGGCATTCACAGCACAGCAACACCATGTGTAGCTGAAAAATAACCTGAAGGTGGTTTCCTGCTATAGAACCACATTTTCTGAAGTTTTCTTTGCCAGAAAGGACAAGGTTTTTCTGGCTGTGTGGTTACTTTTTGTTGTTCACTGTGGCACTTTTCCCTGGGATGATGGAAACGATGATGAAATGACTGCCAAATTCTTTGTCCCCATCACCTGAAGGACCAAGAACTTTGCTCCTCTCAATCCTTCAATTAAACAAAACGCCACTTAAGGATACCCTACTGGAGTGCACAGTCTCAGTGCCTGATAACCGAGTATGAAAACATAATATTCAGCCTGAAATAGCCAACCTTCATTTGTGAAAAGCACTGGCAGCAATAACTACAAAATTTTGTTTTTAGAGCAAGCATTCTTGGCAATTATTTGTGGTAATTGTGTCTCAAGCTGGTGTGATTTCATAAACAGGGTGATCTCACACAGAGCTAGGAATAACACCTTTTTTTTTTTTTAATATTCCTCACGCAAACAAAGTGAAGAATAACAAACAATCTCTGAGGGGAAAACTAAGCAAAGACAGTAGAAAGATATTAGAGTGGTAAAACACCTGCATTTAAACAGAGCACCTTGTTTTGGGAACCATACAAAAGACTCCAGTTACAAACCCTAAGAACATGAAAGTTTGTTTGCTGGGGTGGGTGGCAGGGTCAGGGCTTCTGTAAGAACTAAGCAATGGCACAGTTTTACAAACTTATCAAAAAGAAGGAAAGTAAATTTTCAGCCACAAAGACAGCAGAGAAGACCTTGTCTATCATTGCTGTACTTGTTCCACCCATACACCTGAAGGTGAACACCACAGTGAGAGCCTGAGGCCCACGCAGCAGCAGAATGCAAGTTGCCCTTGCTTCTCGAGCAGCCCCCTTCCCTCTTTTTCATCCTGTGTTTTAGTTTATCTGCTAAAGATGATGCCTTGGGAAGGCTGACCTGGAACAGAGACTGGACAGAGCTAGAAAATAAAGTAGATATTTATTGAAAGGCCTTTAGGATACACCTTGGGCAGGACAAGAGCCTGGCCAGGGCTACACCCAAGGTGGACCCAAAACGGTCACAAAATGGGTGACTGATCACGAGGTCTCACACTTTTATAAGTTTTGGTCATTTGCATATTGGGGTTTAATTGTCCTATTACAGCTTCAGGTTGTGAGGTCTCACCCTTCTTGTTTTCTCTCTTCAGTCCACCATTGTTTTGCTGTTGGGCCTGAAAATTGTCCTTGGTCCACAGAAGGAAAAGGATTTGTTTTGTCTCCCTACTCTGTGAAGAGAGCTGAGTGACACTTAATATGAGGCTCAGAACTACACCCCTAGGCAGCACAGAATCTGAAAACATGAAAGCTAAAACTTAAGACATGAGTGGTATTAAGGGAGAGCATCCAGCAAGTTCCCTGTGCCACCTTCTGACAACTGAAGAGCTGGGGCATCTCACCCTGTAGTCCCAGAGCCACTGGCAAGGCAGGAGGCAGGAGCCAGAGGGATGCTCTGGCTCCCTTGGAATGGGGCTCGCACCCAGGGGACTCTAGATCTGCCATGGCACCATGGTCACGGGGCCTGGCCTGGCCACCAGACCATCCAAGAAGGGGAATACAGACTGCTCGCCCAGCCCAGCTCAGACAAACACAACCCACTTTGTATATGCAGTTACACAACCTAATGAGCCTTCCTGCTCTGCCTCAACACCAATTTTCCCTTTAGCTGCTTCAGAAAGGAGGTGGCATTGCACACAAAGTCCTTTAGCTGCTTACCAAGTCCCCAGAGGAGCAGGTATTTTTCCATGCATCTTTAAAGTAATGTTAATTACATTATATACAGTTGCAAATATACACAGGGGACAAGAGTGTACCTTTTAATTAAGCATTACTATTGCTCCCACTGTCTCTTACTCTCATTCTCATCAGAGGATGAGGAAGCAAGGTGCTCTCACAGCTTGTCAAGCCCGCCCTTCTGCCGTGCTGCAGCACATGAGCCTCTGGGTCTGAGGCCCTCCAGGTGCCTGTCCCTGCCTGACACAGAGCACCGACCTTTTTGCTGCTATTTTAAAAATGTTATTCTCTCAGACAAGGAAAAAAACACAGCACGGCATCTCAAAAATATTTCCTGGGAATGGTTGGCTGAAAGGGGGACAATCTTTCACCCAATGCCCCTCATCTATCAACACCCATGGACTCACACACCTTATCAAAACACACATCAGGCCCACAGTTCTTCTCACCCCCTCTGCGCTTTGCTGGGCTCACCAGTTCTCATTCAGCTCATGGTGCCTGTAAATCACAAGCATTTTTACTTATCTGGCACTAAATTGTAAGAACAATTTAAAAGGGTGTTCAACACAATCAGTAAATACTATAAATCCACAGTGAATGTATGCAGTCATACACAAATTAAACAAGATCATGAAAATTGATTTGTAAATGCACATAGGCAAAACAATTTTTTCAGGGATTGTTCCTGTAATTCCTTTATCGAACTGGAGACTATCTCTTATGCATCATTGTTGCTTTAAATTTGTTAAATCAAATGCGCACAACAGAACTAAGAATGGGTTATAAAGCCAAAATGAGGTAAATTTTACTTAAAAAAAAATCAGAATATTTAACAGTGCACTCCTTGCATGGAGGTCAAGCCACTCCTTAACTATATTTCAGCTTTTCCCCTCCACATGCTGCTGTAACACACAGAGCTACAAGAACAGCCCTTGATGATTTAGCTCTTCCACGCTGAGAAACTTGAAAAATTGTTCTCCATGTTATTGATTTGAAACAGTTTTAGTCTGAACTACAGACACAATGGGGTGGTGAGTCCAAGTTAACCATTCTATTAAAAAATAATTTAAGAAGTCTGCAAGAACGAAGGACCAAATGAAATTATCACAATCGAGTCTGAGAATAAGCATCCTTTCAAGTAGAGCACTGTACACCCTCTTTATTCAATGTGTGTTTGTGCAGTGAGTGTACAAGTTCTGTAGGAGTGTGTCACAGCTCTGCAGACCCAGGCCACAGCCACTGCAGGGCTGATGATAACAGGCTGCACTGGGTGTGTTATGCTCAACAAATCCAACTCTGTACCTCACCCAGGTCCAAGGGACTCAAGGGATTTAAAAAAAAAAAAACAAACAACCAAACTTCTCCTAAGCCATCCCACCCTCACAGGACTGTGCATGGGTGAAGGAGGTCTGCACACACAATGGATAATTTAACTGAGGGTTAGCACGCTCAAACTGAACCCGTTTCTGCTCAGCAGAGAGGCTCTCAGGCTGGCCCTGTCACAGCACACTGCTCTTCAGCTGGGGGGGACTATCTGGAAAACATGCAGAGTGCATTAGTGTTCCATGATCAGTGGAAATGGTAAAACAAACCGAGACCAGTAGAAGTCCATTTACATTTTTTGTATTTCAGGAGGTAACGCTGGCTCGTTTATCTTCCTCCTAATGAAAAGGGAATCAGGCTCACACTAACTCAGTTAAGTGACACAGCCTAAGGTAGTGCATGGAGCAAGTGCTGTCAGATGAAGTGCAGGAAGGAGAGGGTGCTGGAATGTGAGCTGGTGCTCCAGCCTCCCTCCTCTCCTCGCCTGCAATATCCATGCATGGTTTGGGGGCAGCAGAGCCTGTTACCGCAAGACAAATTCAGAGCTAAAAGGATATGGCAGCCCTCCACACTGTAGTCTGATTGCATTAGACTGAGCACGGCGCAAGAAATAAATATTTAGACAGGGTAGATGGCACCCTGAACACATCCAAGTGTCAGCTCTGATCTCCGACGAGCGAGAAGCACCCTCCTCTTCCCGTGCCCAGTGCCTCATCCAGATGGTGTGCAGGCAGAGCCCCTCTGCCTCGTTCCTAGACAGCGAGAAACCACAGCCAACCTGCCACGTTATTCCTGTCTCCCTGTGCTGGCTCATCCATCACTGCCCGTGCATCAACTGCTCCACACACTCCTTGCTGCTGTTTACTATTAGGAAGGAAAGGGAAAATCTCCAAGCCCTGCATTACAACCGAGCTTCAGTGGCACAGGAGGCAATTAAGAAATTCGGGAGCTTCCAACTTCCCAGGAGGTAATGGACTTAATTAAACTTAAAGCAGTTCATTTGGAGAGGGTGGTGTGACCCTCTTTTCTGCCAGACTCCGGGCCCATGGAAACCCCTCGCTGGTAGCTATGTTCGCTCTGAGCATTAGGATAAATGTTTTCATATGCAAATGGAGCAGCATTCCTCAGTGCCCTGCCTACGGAGCGGCTTTATTGCTTCTCCCACACAGTTGTGCCCAGCAAACAACAAAAGGCAACCTGTGTTTATAGGGCACTGGCCTGACATTCAAGAAATCTGTGCTCAAAATACTCAGCTGTGCCAAATGTCAGCAATGTGATGTGGGAGGTCAAACACTGCTCTGTCTCACAGTTCCCCCATCAGGAAAAATGGAAACAATTTGTACTTCTCTCGCACTTAGCCTGTACAAACCCATGAAGTTTTCAGAACGGGGACGGGCTCAAATTACACAGAAGCACAGCCCTAAACAAGGCAGGTCCCCTCTCCACATTGCCACCGCCATCTCACCCGCGGAGGAGAGAAGATAAAAAACACTGGGCCAGGTGCTACATCCTCTCCCTCCTGCTTCTCGGGCTGTCACAAAACCAACTCACACTGGGTACGTCTGGTCAGTGCCACGGCCAGTCCCAGCCCTGTCTGGGCTTGGCAGCCACCAGCTGCTCTCTGGCACCTCAGACGTGGCACAGAGGCTTTGCCAAGGGGAATGTGAGGAATGGAGGTCCTCTCTGGTGGCACAGGGGCTTTGTTGAGGGGGATGTGGGGAATGGAGGTCCCCTCTGGTGGCACAGAGCTTTGCCAAGGGGGATGTGGGCAATGGAGGTCCCCTCTGGTGGCACAGAGGCTTTGCTGAGGGGATGTAGGGAGTGCTGAGGGGATGTAGGGAGTGGAGATCCCCTCTGGTGGTACAGGGGCTTTGCCAAGGGGGATGTGGGCAATGGAAGCGCATCCCTTGCCAAAGTGTTTGACCCAATTACAGCTGTGACAGCAGAACCAGAGGAATAAAATTTAAGCTGCCTGTTTGTGACAGTGGAGCTTCTGCTGGATTCAGACTAATTGCCCACCATTCGCTGTAGTTGGTGCACATTCTCCACTGCAGGGAGAACCTCTATTTGTTTTAGGAGAAGCAACCACAGCTTCAGGGGGTGAAGCACCAACAAGCACATTCCCCATAGTAACATTAGGGCAAGTACAGAGTTCCCAGAGATGCTACATCAGAACCAGCCCCGTTCCTCCTCCACTCACCTTTTGGAGGGCTTCATCAGAAAATGTAGTAGTAACTTGTATCTCCCAAAAATACCAGCTGTGGTGGGGTACCAACTAGGTGAACAGCTAAACACACTGTTCAGTGGTGCAGGTGAAGCCCAGAATGCTCATGGCAGTGGATTGCCCAGAAAAGCACCAGAGAAGAATGCTCAAGTGACCAAACAATGTCTTGTGCTACAGGGTGTATTAAGGGGGTGCCATTAAAAAATCACAAGCTGTAAAGGGCACTAACAAGGCACATGGACAGGGATTTTCATGAGGCATCCTGCCCATCCGAACATGACACAGCCTGAAATGAAAGCTGACAGCACAAAAGGAGGAAAAATTACCACAGTGATACAACCTGAGGTCGTAACTGCCCAGATCCCTGTTCTGACATCTGAAAAAGCACTGGCCCACAACACTGAACCAAGACAACCTAATCGCTGTTTCATGGTAATTACTGCTGGTTGGCTGTCCTTCCTTCAATACACATTAGCCCATCTGGGCTGCTGAAGGTTCTGTTTGCAGTCCCTAGCACCATCCCATTATATCTGAGCTAGAACAGGGTCATCCCAAAAAACATGGCAGAACAGCAGGATCAAGCAGTGCTGAAAACAGTGGAATGAGGCACCCAGAATCCATAATCATTTCTTCTGTGCTGCTTTTGAACGTCGCTGAACTTTCCTGGCTACTGTTCAAGCATTCTTGCTGCTCAGCCACTGCTATTCAAGAAGCCAAGGCGCTATGGTGGAAAGCAGAAAATACTATTAAAAAGGAAAAAAGAAAAAAAAAAAAAAAAAAAAAAAGAAAATTTAAACACAATAAAAAAAAAAACAAACAAACCTAAACAAAACAAAAAAAAAAACACCACCAAAAACACCAACAAGATTTGTAAAGGTGAAGAAACAGTGTAAACAGAAGCATGGTTTTCTCCTAAATTAACAGCATGGCTTTGTGGCACCTGGTAGAGTGCACTGCAAAAACCCACCAGTTCACATCCCTTCCCAGCAGCAGCAAGACACGGCCAGCACAAAATTTACTTTTGTTGTGGGAAACCCAATGCAATGGTCCAAAAGTCCTTTGGAGAAAGGATTTGAAGAAAGGCAGCAAGGCTCTGTGGATTCTTTGGTTTGACCCACTGTTCTCATAGGGCTCTTACCCCACACGACTAAAGCACAGTGCACTGGCAGCACCAGTGGACATCCGAGTGATGAGGAGTCTCCAGACAGTCCTTACTTCTGAGGGATGCACCTTCTGTGTGCCATTGCACAGGGCAGTAAACTGAATCCTCACCAGGGAAACAGGAGTTACGTCTTCTTTGCCTATCAATTGCAACTAATTGCTCAAGTGGCCAGGAATCGAGGCAGATTCTACACATCAGTTTTATGCACCTTAAATGCACAGGGACATGTAGGAAGTTGTGTGTAAACCTGTAATACAGCAGTGGAGGAAACAAAGAGAAATGGCTAATTTATTCTAATAAATTCACTCAAGCCAAGCAGGTAGCTGCCAATTGCTCTGCTTAAAAAGCTCCTATTAACAGTGGCAGTTTTTCATGTGAAGTGTTTTGATTGTGACTATGCACACTGTCACCTGAATTACTGCAAAGATGAAACTATTGATTTTGCCAGTGTCTGTGTGCAAGGAAAAAAAAAACCTTAGGCGTTCTTTCTTTCAGTCCATCCCTACTCACCCAAGCACTACAGAAGTGTTTCAGAGCACTGAAGGCCTCTTCAGTCTTGATTAAACCTTTTATTCAGTGAAGTCCCCAAGATTTTTGGTGAGAACACTTTCCCTGCATCGCGTTCTGCCTTCAAAGGGTTGCACAAGGAAACGTCTGAGAAACTCTCCAGTGGCCTTGCAAGTCCCAGCACGTGCCAGGATGTCACTTCACAGCAGACAAAGCTCAATCCCACATTTTCAAATGCTTTAACTCAGGTGGGGTGTTTCCATGCTATTGCTTTCCTTTACTGACTGAGGTTGGAGCAAGCACAAATCACAAAGCAAGGTGCCCGACAAGGCCACATCTTCCATTTCGGTCTCAAAGCAGTTCAATATAAAGCAAACTTGACAAAACTATGGTGGGAAATCTGAAACTCATCCCCCCAGGTACATCACAGATGCAGGAAACATTCAAGGACGAATTCCTGACAAAACACTTCTGCAGTTGTGCCTCCTGTTTGGCTGTCGATTTCAACAGTTGTCTGCAGAACTGCTGCAGGGCTGCTGGAGCAGGAGATTTCGAAGCTACCAAGCCAGAGGGAAGGCTGAATGAGTACCTGAGCAAAAGGCACTGATTTATTCCTTGCCTAAGGCCCACCTGAGCCCTCCAGCTGCCTTGTTTGTCCAGCTCTTTGCCTCCTCTGAGGCACTGGAGGCAGTGTCTGTCCCCATGGGGCTACAAGCATATTAAAGAGCAAGAGACAAATTACTAACTAGTGTTAATCCCTCCTTACCTGCTTACAGTTGGGAGGGTTTGCTTTAGAGAGATAAAAGGAGTTGCTTTAAGCACAGCTGTGACTGAGATCTGGTGCCTCAGACTTGATCCTAATGATCAAAATCCCTAAAATGTAAGGACAGACTAGGGACACAGAAATGCAAACCTTTGTCAGGGGCTTGTGAGGAAATGTCTTCAGAGAACACATTCCTTTATCCCTGCCTCCAAAGGAGCACAATTAAAAGAGTTCAGGGTATCTTTGCCACAGTGGGAGCATCAAGCCAAATGTGAAATAAACAGGGAAGGCAAGCGGATCACTCATTTCCCCCGAGAGAAAATGATGCACGCTGACAGGCTGATAAAACCACTAAAACCTGATCCTGCTCATCACATGGCAGGGTCAAACAAATCCCATGCAAATCTCTGCAGCGCTTTCCACAGGCTGCACAACAGGCAAAGCAACGCCAGGTGAGCGTTAAAAGGAGAAATTAACTCTCCAACACTGTACTAAAGGCTGCAACAATTTGGAAATCCTTGAAACAGGTTTTCCCACCCAAGTCTTTAGGGCTGAAAATCCCTCCCCAAAAAGCGAGCTTTAAATACCACACAAGAACTCAAAGAGGGGATAAAAACACCACACACGAGGTCACGGTGAAACACTGAATAAAGGCATTTCAGAGGGAGATGTTTCATTGGTGGGACTAAACTTTCCCATGGCACTGAGGACCACGGGAGCACTCTGGCAGAGGTCTTCACTGCCTGGATGGAGACAGAGCCTGTCCTCCTGGGTAACATCTCTACAGAAACAGTATTTCTGCTCCGGTTCAGATGCTGACATTTACAAAGAGGCTCAGAGGGAGGCTGCCCACCTCTGCCAGCCTGCTCAGGCACATGGGCTGGGTCTCTGTTTGCACCTTTACCTCTGGCTGAGACACAGGTGGTGCTGGGGGATCGCTGGCCCACTGTCCCCATCCACACCACACTGTGGGTCTGGACTGCCCCAGGCCACAAACACCTGAGGTGTCTGTGCCAGAACCCATGGCAGCAGTGCCTGGCTGCTGCTGGGAGAGGGAGGACATGGCTGTGGTGCCTCCCTGCCTGGGAGGTGCCAACACACTGCCCTTCCATAGCTCAGTTTTGCCAAGTGGAGGTGATAATTTTTGGCATTCCCCTTCATCTGGCCCTTGCCATACACAGCTTGTTCCCATGCTGTTGCTCTCCCAGTCCTCCTTTAACTTGCTCTCACAGTGTCAGTAGTGGAGTGCATTGGCTCTGGCTGAGCTGGAGTTAATTTTTCCCATAGAATCCCTCACAGTGCTGTGCTTTGGTAGCTGGGGAGGCATTGGCACAGCACAGGGGCAGAACACAAAGTTGTCACATGTCTCAGGGACACTGACCCCCTGAACCATGCATGCAGGGTGGCCAGGGCATGGCAAGGCAGCCCGTGGGATGGTGGCAGGCTCCACACAAACCATCCTGTCCCCTCAGCACAGCTCTGGGGCGCTGACCACCGTGGGAGTACCTGCAGGGTATCCTGCAGGATCCAAAACCCCCACCCAGGCATCAGATGCCCAAATACTGCAGGCAGAATTTGCCCCCAGGATTAACCAGATTGCCTGGATTCTATCCCTCTGGTTTTTGGTTCAGCTCCCAACTAATCCATGATGTGTTTGGGATGGAGATCGACTCCTCCTGCACAAGGATCCCACATCTCAGGGCGCATCACTGCCATTTTTAAAACATCATAAATTGTATTTAGAACTCTGTTCATTTACCTTACCATAGTGCCAAAGCCACCCTTGACTTCTTAAACCACCAAATACGTGAACTCTGCAGACAGGCACCACCCATCATCAGGTCTGCAATGAAGAACCAGCCCATCCATGAGCTTTCAGATTCCAGCTCTGCAAGGAGCAGCAGGCAGGAAAAAAAACCCTCAGAGTGGAAGTCACAGCTCTGTTGTAATCTGTGACACACACTCAATTTTCAAGGAACCAAACTGGCTGTGAAGGCTGAAAGCCAAGGCCTGCAGCTCAGTTGGAAGGGCTGAAGTACTCGGATGAGGAAGCCCATATGCATCGCAGGGTTCCTCGGACTGCTCTAATTTTTCATAGTCAGGCTGCTGGGCAAACTGGACACTGTCACTCTGTGCACAAGCTGCCAGGGCAGGCTGTGTGCTTGGCCAGCTCCTCAGCACAAGCAAAATGGCACTGCCCAGGCAAGAATCAACAAAGAACAATTTAAAATGGGTTCTTCTCTTGAAGGGAGAAGGTTCTCTCAGTGCCCCCAGCACCCCCATCCCTGAGTGCACCAGCATGGAGTGCTCCTGCCTTTTCCCCTCAGGTGGTCTTGCTAGGAGGAATGAGCAGGAGCATCCTCCTTTTGGCCAAATGCAAAGCTGCAGGAGAGGACAAGAAGAAACCTCCCCTGAGCTCTTTATAAGCAGGTCCCACTTTACTTCACCTCCTTAAAAATCCGTTTTTATCCACACCCCCAGTGCTCTGTAGCAACATGGCACAGAACTAATAAAAAACAACAACAAAAACCCCCCACATTTCAATTAACTTTTTATGACTTCTTGAAAACCATCTGTGTAATTTTGCAGCATTTCCTTTTAATCCCACTGACAGAATTATGTTCATCTGCCTGAAACACTGCATTTGTTGTGACTATCACAAGACCTCATTTAGTGGACGTCACGGCCCATTACCTATTTTTAATAGGGAGTCACTGTCTCTCTCCAGTCTGTGTGTGCTGCAGCAGACACTGCAACTCCAGCCCCACAGCTCCTGCCCACCCAGCAACAAGCAGCACAGAATAAGGAGGCTTTGCTTGTACACCTGGGTACAGGTGTTTTGGAGCCCTGTCCCCTCATTGCTCCATCCCAATGAAAGTTTGGAATGAAAACTTCATTTAGCAGAGCTATCTCTAAAAGGGGCTACTTTGAATTTTCAGTCTTTAGGTGGGTTTTTCAGTCTTTGCAAGAGACTAACAGCAAGACAACAGCTTTGAACGAGTAGTAGTGGGGCAATTGCACAGAGCTGGTCCATCAGCTCCAGGAGGCATTTTGAGCACAGTTAAGGAACAGGGATGGCAAAACCACCACTGCTCAAAACCCAACCTTCAGCTGACAGAAAGAGTTAAAGACTGATGAGGGCCTTCAGCAGGTTATGCCTGCCCCCAAGGCTCCCTGACACCCTCCTCTCACATCAGGTCTCTCTCAATCTGCCTGTCAGAGTAAATATCAGAGTGATTCTTTCAAGTGTCTGTCTCCCCCAGTGTCATAATGACACGAAGGGCTTACTCACCAGCAACTGAGTAGTTGTTGTGTTGCACTGTGTAAATATTTGAAATGGAGATTTCTTGGGAAAGTGAGGGGTTGGGGTTATTTTCTTTCTACGAATCCAAATACTGTCAGACTGGTATGTGATTAAAAAAAAAAAAAGTGATAAAAAATTCATAACAGCCCCTCCAGGCTAGAAGAGCAGCTGCTTATTGTATTTACTGAGCCACTGCCTGGGAGCCTAAAGCCTGATTTCACACCAATCCACTCATTAAACATCTAGATCAACATTGTAGAGATTAGGGTGAAATGTAAACAGCAACAGATCTGCTGCAGGGATCACGGCACAAAGGAAGCAAAAGCCCCACATGGGTTTTTTTTTTTCTGAAAAATCCTCCTTTCAGCAGCTCCAATAAGCACCTTGCTCCTCCTTCCTGTGTTCTCCCTCACCTGCTCCACTCCCCCAGGTTTTGCTGAGGGATCAACAACCTGGACCAAAGCATCAGAAGCCGATTGGTGACGTGATTTTTCACGAATCCACGATCTCATTTATCCCACGGTGCTCTCCTGGGAAAAAGCACACCACTCTATTGACTGGTTTTGGAGCAGTTTCCCCTGCTAAAGGAGAAGGACTGCTCACTGAAAGATGAGCTCTGTGTGGTCTCCCCTGTGTATGTTTTCTCCATCTTAATGAGCTTACACAGGAAAGGTTAAAGCTAATATCAGAGATTCCAATTGCTCAAAATCATGATCTGATAGGGAGAGATTATCACTCTGAAATGGCTCATTTAAAAGGAGGCAGCTAATAGCTACACTTAAACCCTGGAAAATCGTTCAGAAAATATAGTATCCCCACATTTACAATGTGCCATTTTGGTAAACAAAAAAGAAAAAATAATATAAAGAAACCCACACAAAACCCAAAAAACAACAACAAAAAATATCCCCCCCCAAAAAAAAACAAACAACAAACAAAACAAAAAAACAAAACACAAAAAAAAAAAAAAAAAAACAAAAAAAAAAACCACACAACCTCAGCTTGCAGCTACTCGGTTTGAGGTTCAAAGGGTATCACTGCCCTGTCTTATATTCATGGATTCATGGTTCTGTGCTTTTAAAGCATTTTTTTTCCCTCCTCCACGTTACTGCCTGAAAGACTACAAAAAGTGTAGGAAAAACCAGCTTGGCCAAAATGCTTACAGAGAAGNAATTTATTTTATTTCCTCCTCCATGTTACTGCCTGGAAGACTACAAAAAATGTAGGAAAAACCAGCTTGGCCAAAATGCTTACAGAGAAGAGAGGCCTTCTATACCCAAGGATCTCCAGGACATTCATGTCCTACTTTGCACAGAGGCCACCCCTGTGCAACTTTTGCATGTCTTTGCTCATGCAAGATGAGAAAGGAAATGTTATTTCCGTTGCAGGAATAGCTACACACTTGATGAAGATCATGGCTCTCCTCTGTCAAGTACACACAAACACACAAATAAAGTCTTGCCTTGGAGAGCCTGCAGTCTAACTGTGGGACTAACAGGTTGTAAGCAAGAACTTGAGAGGAATGGATCAAAAACTGAACAAAAATCTGCCCCATCAGAGACTGAACAGAGCTAGAGGATAAAGTAGATATTTATTTAAAGGCCTTTAAGGGTATACCATGGGCAGCACAAGAGCCTGGCCAGGGCTACACCCAAGGTGGACCCAAATGGTCACAAAATGGATGATAAGTCACAAAGTCTCACACTTTTATAAGTTTTGGTCTATTTGCATATTGGGGCTTAATTGTCCAATTACAGCTTCAGATTCTGAATTTGAACCTTCTTGTTCCTCCCTTCAGCCCACCACTGTTTGTGCTTTTGTGCCTCAAAGTTGTCCTTGGTCTCCAGCAGCAAAAGGATTTGTTTTGTCACCTACTCTGTGAAAAGGGCTTACTGACACTTAATATGAGGCTCAGAACTACACCCCTAGGCAGCACAGAACCTGAAAAACATGAAAGCTAAAACTTAAGGCATCAAGACAACACAACAGGAGTATCGTGCCATAAAAATAAATAGATCAATGAACTCCTCAAAGAGTGCAACAAAAGCAGAATCCTAATCCAGGTTTCCTGGAAACCCATCTCACAGCCACATGGCAGCTCCAATCCAAGCATCCCTCCCAAGCAGCCACCTCTGAGGGAACCAATCCCCCTGGCAAAGCCTTGTCCTGGCAGCCCCTGTCCTCCTGCAAGCTCCTGCTGCAGCTTGGGAAGGACAAAAGGAGAGCACGTGCCAAGGGTAAACAAGGGGTTTGTTCCAGCCCTTCCTGCCACTCTCTCCCAAAACAAAATCCCCCTGAAAACCAGGAGCAGCAGCTGTCCTCTGGAGATGCTTGGCAGCAATCTGTCTAATTTCACAAAAAAAAAGCTCAAGCCTTTTGATTCACAGCACTTTCTAGGGGCACAGGCCAACACACTTTACACAGAGGAATCCTCCTTTTCCATACTTGGGTTTCTGAAACTCTGGAAGAAAAAAAACAAGGGGGGGGGAAAAAAAAAAAA
>VXBN01012418.1:57089-206439 GCA_013397395.1 Sinosuthora webbiana
AAAAAAAAAAAGGCACAGTGCTTTAAACTGCAAAACTGAGGGTGTAATGGAGGGAGGACTCCCATCTCCTTCAGGTCCCTAGCTGAGGCACTGCTCAGAGCTTTTGTGAAGAACAGACCTACTCTGGCCATGTTTCACAGGCCAGCAATGGACAACTGGTATTGTCTGAAAGAGCAGAAGGAGGACAAGATGCATCTCCTCCTGGGTAGCAAGGACATCAGCTGCTTGCTAGGTATTAAAGTGCAGGCCCTCCATGTACCTACCAGAGGTAAAAACCCCATTTCTCTGAGAGTTCAGCCTGCAGGATCCTCCTCCTCCCCTAATGGTATTCATTTCTACATTTGTGCTTGTCTGCAGAAGTGTGAAACAGAACTCATTATGAAGATAAACGAGCTAAAACACAAGTCTCCCCAAAGTGACAAAAGCAACGGTCACACGGCGCCGCGCAGATCCAGAGCGCAAATCCGGGTTATTCTGCCACGTAAGATAATTTGGTGGCGAAATCCCAAGTCATTACATCTCTGGTGGAGAAGAACAGTTGACATGGAATCCTGCAAGCTGGCTCACCAGAACCAGCCCTGTGACTGCTACATGAACCCCTTTCCCTGCCCCAGCCAGGGGGGATAAAAGCAGACACCCTTCTGCTGAGGCTGATCCCCACCACACTCACTCACATTTAGCCATCCCAGCCCCAGGGTGTATAATTAAGTACAATCACAACATGCTCCTAACTCCTGGTTGTGCAGCTCCAAGAAATGCAGGACTGGCTTTTTAACATGCCACTTTTTAAACACCAAGCTACTCATTTTTAGAGGAGAGCAGAGGTACTATTGATTAGGCAACCCAGAATTTTGGAGACACTGTTGAGGTTTACGTCTGTTTGCCCCAAGAAAGAGAAAAAAATAAAGTGACACCAATGTAAGAAAAGATGACAGGTTCTCCCAACTCCAAAGTGAGGGAAGCATCAGGTAGAGTACAACATAAAGCTTTTTCAAAGCATATGCAGTTTTTCCCCTCACCTTCCTTCCTACTCTTAACAATTTTATTTGAAGTGTAGAGAAAAGTCTCTGGGAACAAAAATACCATTTTCCCCTTCAGCCATGCCAACCCAGGCATTTTGGTCCTACCACAGAGACTCTGCCTTCCTGAAGAAGGGAGAATTTGAAGGGTATTGTCCTTGGGCACTGCAGAGGCCTGGCTCACCTTTACACTTTGCATCAAAACTCTGCTTGGGTGAAGGCAGCTCGGATTTTCCCTGCACAGGCTCACTGTCCCTGAGTCACAGGAGGAATGAAGCAAACTCACATCAGCCTTTTACCTTACAAATCAATGGAGCTCTAAATTGCCTTCAGATCTGAGGTCTAGTCCACACTGTGCACAGCAAACCAGCTTCTCACAGTGCCTGCAGGGCTCCTGCTTGCTTCCAGGTCAGACTCCCAATTAATACCCTGATTGATATCCCAACCACAGCTCAGGATCCCCTTCAGGAGCACCCTCTTGTCCTCCCTTACGGGATCTCACATATTTTCTCACTGATGGCCCCCAAGCCCAGCAGCAGAGAGAGTGGATAATTACTTCTGCTGCAGCTCCTCAGGGCTGGAGTGTGAACCTTTGTACTAGAGTGGAGAGGAAGGGTGGTTGTACCTCGTGCCAAGTCATGGTCACCTTGAAAATTAGGCTCCTTCAGCCTGATTTCTTCCAGCAGCTCCCTCCCAGGGACAGGGCTACAGAGGCAAGAGGCTCCCAGGCAGCTTTCATCCAAAGGGAGAGCAATAAAACCAGCAGCCACAGCCAAAGGAACAGAGACAAGAGGCACAACTTGGGATTTACACATCCCAGCAAAAACAGCTCGTGACAAGTGACACATCACCACCTAAATCCTGTGTCCAAGCACAGAAAAGGACACACCTTTACTCTGAGGGAGTCGCTCTTGGCCTGCACCTCCAAGAACAGAAGTGGTGGCCCACCCTGGGATGGTGAGGGGCTATTTCCTTATGTTTAACTAGAGCAGCCAGAGAGCAGAGCCTCCCTCACAGGATAGGTCTGCCCATTTGGACTAATTATGGCAAAGGTTTGCATATTAAAAAAACAGCACAAGCTCTGAGTGAGAAATTCTAAACCCTGATCTAGGGATACCAGTCCAACTGGCTGCCACTGGGTGTGGTAGATACAGGAGGTAAGTACATGCTTCCATGCATTTTAGGCTAATGCAGTGGGAGAAAGAACAGGACTCTGGGCTAAACACCAGCTTCTGGGGACTATCCAAGAGGAATCCAAGCTGATCACTGCCTGCAGTGGGACACTGGGCTGGATAGACTTAGCACTAAAAATGATCTGCAGAAAGCAGTACCTAAATCATGAAAAAAAAAAATATACACAAGACCCAGCCCTTCTATTGTTTTATTTTGGGGTTCTTTTTTCCCCTCTGCATGTGCCCTTATTTGGTGTGAATGCAACCACATTTACGAGTTCAAGTCCTGAAGGAATTAGGTAAACACAAATCTTTTGGTTTACTGGTTACTCTAGAGACCTGAAGCACTGATTATCACTGCTGGAACTCCATGCATTTCCCTGCCAGGTCTAGTTATTAAAGAAATTTTACACATTTGATGAAGGATTCCACCCGCCTTCCAGAAAAGATGAAATCCTCTTTGCAGCTCATGTCATTTACATGGCTTATCTTTTCGGTTCCGCCCATCAGCTCTGCCCAGCATGCCCTTTAGAGCTGAAACTCCTGATCAGAAAAGCCAGATGAAATACATTATTTATGATTTAGAAAAATCAGATTTCAAACCTGTGGCTTTTCTCGAGATGCTTTTTTCTTGTTTGGATACACAGCTTCAGTTTATAATTTGCTGCTTGCCATTTATGCCTTTGTTGTAAGTTGAAAGAAAGAAAGGAATAAGAAAAAGTGTTCAGTCCTCCTGCCTCATATGTGATTATAACATTGGCTGGAATAGTGCTGGGATGTGCTTTGTTGGTTTGGGGTTTTTTAAATGAACGATACTATTGAAGGTAAGCCACGACAGACGTTTTGTTACTTTATTTTGCTTCACCCACTGTGAAGAGTGCTCATTGTGGGCAAAGTGATGAGTAAAACCACCATCAAAACCAGCCCCCATGTACCTGATCAAATCTTCCTGGTGGCTCTCAGGAGATGCCTCCAGTCCAGGCTCAAAGTTTATTTTGGATACTTGATGGAGGAATAGAATGTGTGTATATGTGTATAGACAGCACTTGTAAATAAATGAGGAAACAGCCCTTACCCCCATGTTCTCCATCACAGACCCTGTGTAGTGTCACTAGGATATTTGTGTTCCTCTTCAAGCTGACACATGCATACACTGGTGTCTAACCAACAGCATTAAATGCCTAGCTGAATCAGGACCTGCCCAAGGAGAACGTTGTTCAGGAGAAAAGAGCATGTAGTTGAAGACCACCTCACAGAACATCTGGAAAAAGGCAAACTTAAAGGTATGTGGTCAGTGCATTTCCTCAGGTGTTTTCCAAATGCTCACCACTACCCCCCTGGAGCTCTTTTAACAAGGTTTGTGGGGGTTATTTGTCCCTTTACATACCTTCCCTCTGCTCAGTTAAAAAATCATCAAAAAACCAAAAAAAGTCATTTGTTGACTCATCAGCCCTGGTTCAGAGTGCTCAGTGAATCCTGTGGGACTAACCCTACCAACACATCTCACCTGTCCTCCCTCCAGCAGGGCTGCCCCCAGGAGGGCAATATGGCAAGGTGAAGAGCAGGGGGGCCAGGACAGCACTCTGCAGCCAGTTAAGTACAATCACTGCTCCTACTTCTTGCTGTGCAGCTCCAAGAAATGCAGGACTGCCTGGCTTTTAAACATACTACTTTTTAAAAAACAAGCTACTCATGTTTTTAGAAGAGCAGAGGTACTATTGATTAGGCAACCCAGAACTTTGGAGACACTGCTGAGATTTACATCTATTTGCCCCAAGAAAGAAAGAAAAATATATAAAGTGCCACCACCAGAAGGAAAGATGACAAGTTCTCCCAACTCCAAAGTGAGGGAGGCATCAGGTAGAGTACAACATAAAGCTTTCTCAAAGCATATGCAAATTTTCCCTCACCTTCCTACTCCTCACAATTTTATTTGAAGTGTAGAGAAAGCACTCTCCAGGAACAAAAACACCACCTCCTGAAGCCTCACAATTACATCTAAGCACTCTAATGCTCTACATCTGAATCCTCCTTTGCTTCAACAGCACAGGGCTCCTCATCCTGTCCCAAAACAAGGATGGGGCGCCAGTTTCCAGCACACAAATATTGCAGACCACAAGTTTGCAGGAGGCTATTCACCAACCCCATTCCCCAAGCCACCTGTCGCAGAGAAAAGCACCAGGTTACTCTGGAAGGTAACTGCAGAAGTGGGGTCTTTAGGAAAAGTACTGTCTCCCAAAAATGCAGCAAAAACTTCTGCTCACAGACTGACTGCTGCCAGCTTAAACCAGTGAGTCATCTGTTCTGGTCCTGTCCTGGGGAAAGCTGCAATAACAACAGTGATCTCCATTTTACCAGAACACAATGTTCCAAATACGACAACAGCAAGGATCACTGGAGTTCTTTAATAAAAATTTAAATATTGTTTGTTTTCAAGAACTGTGATTCAGCCAAATACCTCTAAGGTTATTAAAACTGGCCAGCTCCAGGGCTCATGCCATGTCCCACCATACACAACTGAGAACAACTGTAGCTTTATGTCGCTTACACTCCCCTCATAGTATTCCAAACAGACACTGAAGATTAGCTTGCTCAATGGATAATTTTCTTTAATCATCAGACCAAGTCCTATAAATTACAGAAACATAACAAAAAGATCAATAGGTCCATTGAGGTAAGGGAGTGAGAGGGGATGACTTCTCCCAACATATTATCAATATGCAGACAAATTAGCATTGTGTGCTTCAGCAGGGCTGGCTCTGTATCCAAGAAGCAGCGTGTAACCCATTGATTTTGAAACTCCTGGCCCAGCACAAGAGAGGTCACATCCACTGCTGGAAGCTGCCATTCTCTGCACAGTGAAAAGCCTTATGAATGCAACAAGCAAAAAAGTCCTATACTGGCACGATTAAATCAATTACAGCATTAGTGCAGCAGTATCATGACTTCTCCTGGAAGGCTTGCAAAGGGCTAAACGTAAAGAACACCTCTGCTAGGAAATTAACATTCAAAGAGGTATTAAAGCAGACATTAGCTATATACAGCAACTCCCCCTGTGCTTATCAGCACCATTCATCACGAGGCAGGGATGAGAAGTTCCCTGCAAACAAAGCAGAGCAAGCTGGTGCTGCTTATGATCTGATTTGTTTTGACACGAGTGCGTTGCTGAACATTTGCCATCGTGCATTTAGCGCTGGGCCAGCGCTCCCCCCACCCTCCCTCTCTGACATTACACTGCTGCTCAACCACGAGTGAGCACTCCGAGCAAAATGTTTAATTTGCAGCCACGTACCATTCCCTTTTTGATTATCTATCTCCCCACACAATAAAACCCAGCTGATGCAGAACTCTACAAGTGCTGCCAAGTCAAACTGCAGGCAAAGGTTCATTTAGCAGCACAGAAACACCTCTGAAATTCTCATTTATTAGATTCTGCTGCCAATCACGTTAATTCCAACACAAATGTCAAAATAAGACTAATAAAAAGTTGCCTGATTAAAGGAGTGAGAAACAAGGATGGCTTCCTATTTATAGTTTAAAACAAAAGGTTCATTTAAATTAGGCAATTCCCTTCCTTTTCTGCACCTGCAGGCAAACACAAACTCTCTAAAACTGGAGGCAAATATTTAACTGGGATAAAGTTGGCAAGAACTCAGTACCAAGAACTTTTCTTCAGTGATTAATGAAGCAAACCTCTGTCTGCCCAGGCAGATGTTTGATACATTCACCTTTTACACATCCCAAGACCATTATAGCAAAACTTCAGGCATTTAATCATGGAATGGTTTGGGTTGGAAGGGACCTTATGGATCATCCACTTATAACACCCCTGCCACAGGCAGGGACACCTTTCACTGTCCCAGGTCGCTCAGAGTTCCATCAGAGAGCCTGGCCTTGAACCCTTCCAGGGATGGGAAGGCCACAGCATCCCTGAGAAACCTGTCCCAAGGCCTCACCAACCCCAAAGAAAAGAATTCCTTCCTAATATCTCATATAAAGCTGCCCTCCTTCAGCTTAAGGTCATTTCCCCCTGTACTCTTATCACTACCTGCCCTCATGAAAAGTCCCTCTTGTGACGAGATCTCTGTCAAGCTTTACTTTTGATACATATTTTGCCAATGAAGCACAAGCCAGGGACTTGGCCAAACTGGCAGCAACTGGACTCATTAGGCTTAGTGAAATAGGCACTCACTAAAATGTGAGAGGAAGAAAATTGCAAGGGGACAGGTCTCTTCTGCTAAAAATTTACCTATTCCAGCATGTTCCAGACAACATTTTACTCATACCATCATTTTATCCTGTACAGGCTTTCATTATTTTTAACATATATTGAGTCACTGTCTTTGTGACCTGGAAAATGCAAGGAATTCTATTCCTGAGCAGAGACTGTTTGACTCTATGGCACTAAAATCTGCAAGAGGCAGCCCATAAACATGGCCAAACCCAGAATACACAGAGTAAATAGGCATTGGAAGTTTTTTGGTTTTTCTTTTGATAAATAAACGTATATATTTGGTTTGTGTCTTATTACTGATGTCTTTGTTAAAGGATATCCCCTACTGAAAAAGATGTTTTTGTATGTAGTGTAGAAAACACTACATTCAAGACAGCAAATCCAGCTGTGATCTTTGCCTCTTCTGCATATACCTTTTGATGCCCTCTCTGCTAATAGGATCAAACCCATTTATGGGATTAATTTCCTTCTTCACCAAGCAGGCTTTGTCCTAGCTCAGGGAAGTGAAGAAAGCAGCTGCCCAGTTCTCTCGGGTGTCCAAGACCTCACTGCATGCACAGAAATCCCCTTTTCTTCTGTCAACCTGCAGACTACAGTGGGTGGGCAGAAACCTCTCTGGCATACAGGGTGTCCAATCAAACACCTCTCTCAGAGGCTCTCTGGGTCATTGACTGCACACCATGTCAAAGATTTGGCTCCTGCTCAGGAGGCCTGTGCTTGCGCCTCAGCTCAGGGGAAGTGAGAAGACAATGGTGGAGAAGAGGAGAGGCTTGTTAGACCACCTGAAGCACGTGGACCCTGGGTAATTTGCACCTGCATTTGCATTAATAACTTGCACAAAACTAAAATAGCCCTTCCCAGCTCTCAGTAGCTGGCTGGAGATGGGTTGATGGCCCTCAAGTCCTCTGGGCAAGGCCCTGGCATGGCAGATCATCAGGGTACACAACCTGCCTCACATTTTCCAGCTCACACAGAAACCTGCCAGGATGCCTCTTCCCAGTGGCCCTAGAAGGAAACTGTTCCAGCACTTGTCTGTCTTGCCAGTTTACCCTCTCTATTTCCCAGCCTAAACCCAATCATCAATACCTTGACGTGGATTTGCCTTCTCATAGGTATTTCTTAGCTATCTCTTGCTTTAGGATCACAAGGGAAATCAGATTTGTGTTACCAGGGATGAAGACAAACTGCTCCCAGAAAATACCTACACAGTGTTTCTAAGATGAGTGCAAAATTCCCATCCAAGTCAGGGGTGTGCTTGAGGCAGCTCTAAAACAAACACAAATAAATAAATAAATGCTTCACGTGCCAAGAAGGGCAGTTCTGATCTCCACAAAGAAGTTAACAGTGATAGTGCAGCCCTAATTTGGGATTATCAAATTGTTCATGGGCTGAGGGTTTACTTTCAGTACCAGGGTGAATTAGACCTCAGCCTCTGGAGATTATCCAGTGCCACCCCTGCCCGTAACAGATGCAGCATCTTGCATTCACAGATAAAACCCTGCTGCCTCTGCTCCTCTCCAGCCTGTTCAAAATTAACCCCTCTGCCCTTCCTTTTGCCCATGTACAGCAAGGATCAAAGCAGGCCATCATCCAGACCTTTTTGACTAAAATTTCACAGGGGAAAATGAAGCTTCCTATGTCACAGCTGCACAGAAATAGCTCATGAAGTTACAAGCCATCCAACACAAAACCCCTGCACTAAACTGCCTGATTGATCCGTTGCTGTCCTTGCCAATTAAGTAAGACCAGAGCTCATATTTTAATGTGATGGTAACTGTGAATCACAGAGGCTCGAGCAATTCTTAACTCCTCTCACCTTCATATCCTATCTTAGAGTAACCACTGAAGCAGCATTTACTATATAAGGCACACAGAGCCAAAGTGCTAATCTGTCCCTGCAGACCTTATGGTGCACTTTGCTGCAAAAGCAATTTTCATTTTTTAACTCCAGCACCCTCTAAGCGAACAAAGCATTTCCAAAATTGTCTCAAAAGACTTGGAGCTGGGTGGGCTTTCCACATCTTTCCTTTTACCCCACCCTCTTCCTCCTTAAGACACACATCTGTCACTCTAAAGGTCAAAAAATGCACCGTGGTCAACAGCAAACATTGAGGCAGGTTCTCCACTGATGTTTTCTCACAGTCTCCCATTTGAAATAAGGATGTGCTACCTGAAAAGACGTTGATATTATCACAAGGGTTTTGGGTAGCAGGGAGAGCACTTCCCTGTTTGCAAGGGCTAGGAGCTCTAAAAAAAATCCAGTCTACATAGAAATGTGGTGGTGGGCAAGGAAAAGAGCCAGATCCACCCAGTCTGCTCACAAGCTTTCTAACACAGAGATAAACCTTTAGCTTAAATGAAGCAATTTTCTTCAGTTAAACATGCAATTACTGCGCTCAATCAAAGTAATAAATTAGTTGGGTAAACACAAAACCCCAGGAAGACTGAAAAATTTCAGTGAAAAACAGGGGTGTTTTAAAAGCACATCTGTCCCCGCTGCATTTGCCACTTGACTGTTAAACAGTTCACTTCTGATCCCATCAAGGCAATGCACTATTTCATTTTACACCTGCTTTCCCCAGCTTTTTCCTTTATTTCTGAGAAATACGGGTAGGTAAGGCAAAAAGTCAATGTTTTTGCTTTAGCCTTCCTCCAAGGGCCATCAGGATGGATGTTCACACGCTTGTCAAGAGTCCCTGCAGTGAAGTCAGGAGTTTTGAGGAGAACAATATATCCTGCTTGCATTTCTGGTGGTCAGGGACAGAGGTCTTGTTTCTCTGGGAGCACTTACCAGAACACAGTCACCTAAACCCACCCCTAAAATAGTTTTGCTCCCAAAAACAAGGAAGTGGCATTTCTTCTTGTCTAGTAGACAAGCAAAACAAAGCTAAGATTCAAGCTGTGTGCAAGCATACTAACTTCAACTTAATAAATCACTTTACCAAATAAATCTTGTCCCATTAAGAGAAGTTGGTAGCGCAAGACCTTCCACGCTCTGGAATGTGGCATTAGGGCTGGGCTTGTCACGGTTGTGTTTCTTCTCACAGACATTTTAGAGGAAGCCAGAGGTGTGCCTCCTGCTGTGGTGACAGGAGTTATTTTCACTCCTGTAACGCTGTGACAATGCAGCAGCACAGATCATTACTGGATAGCACATTTGCAGTTACTGTGTCTGGGAATAACCAGCAAACTCTACTGCAGACAGAAGCTTCCACTGGAATTACACTGGCAGGAGACTGAACCTGAACAGAGGTTCTACACTATTTTCAAAACACTTTCAACTAAGTTGCTTACACACGCACTGCAGGTGAATTTAAAACAGTGTCTGGGGGTTAAAAAATAATTATTCCATGGATAGTCGACTATAGAAAGTCTGTTGGCTAAAAAAAGTCCACAGAATTATGTTAATAAAGAGACAGCAGTAATTCCTGTGTCACTGGTCACTGCTGACTTCCCATGCCTGCTTTATTGGCCAGATGCTTTGACACCCAGGTGACACGTCTGTGCCTTCGGGCTACCAGCAGCTGGTGGAGTAACCAGTAGGTGATGCAGAGTCCCTTTAGGATTGTCTTCAACAGTTTTAGTTTTGGACTGAACAGATTAGTTCTGATGCATTTAAAAACATGAAACCTCTGCAGCAGATTTTTAAAAGGTCACGTGTGCAGGAAAACACCCCGTGTTACACGTGGCTGTTGCAATAATTACCAACAGTGGGGAAACCAAGGCAGGGACCTCAAGGTCCTGTGGTGGCTCAGGAAATCCAGGCAGAGAGGGAGATGGTGGTACATGAGTCCCTGCAGCACACAGTAGAGCCATAAGTCAGCAGCTTTGTGTACAACAATGATAAAAAAATCAGATTTTTCTCATTGTCTCTTCATTGGGTCCCTTCCTTTGGCTTGGTGAGCTTGGAAGAGAGTGGGCCCTGTGTGCTATTCAGAGCATGACTGCTTTGCTCTGGCTGGATTTCTGTGCCTCACATAAGGCCCTCCTTTGTCAAGAATACTTTTTCTTTCTTTTTAAAAAGAATTTTAGAAGTACTAGGTAGTAAAGGGAGCACAAAGCTCTAATTTAGCCTTGGCTGCAGAAATTAAGACTTGATGTTTTCAGAGCATGCAAATCAACAGAAGAACTTGTCTTGTCTGCAATCCCCACACTTATTTTGAGGAACTGCTAGAGAAAGTAAGAATGAGCCATCTTAGCACATCACAGAGAGCTGCTGCTGAACATACAAGACACATGATTCCTCTTTTCTCATGAGAAAGTTTCAGACTGCCCCAATCTGGGCACAGCCACCAAGCAGCTCCAGCACAGGCCTTGCTGAGGCCCTTTTGAGGCATTTGTTTTCACAGAAATTAAAACTGGTGCATCAGATAGTCCTTTCTGGTTGTCTCTAAACTCTCCTCCCTGGAAAGCCATCAGGGGACGCTCAGACTAGAAACAAAAATCTCTTCCGTTGTGGCCATAAAGCACAAAACAAATAAAATAAAAATCAAGGTCAGCCTTTTTTCCAGGCTGCTAAACTGAGCCTGCAGATGGAAAGGAACAAATGTCCAAGAAATATTACTCATACTGCCCCAGATGTAGGAGGAAATGGTTCCCTGCCTCAACAGGAGCTTTATTATGGAAGGATGACGCAAAGCCACCACCAATTCCCTGCCATGGGACTGCCCTCCTCTGTCCCCAGAGCTCAGGGACCCTGCTCTCCTCTGTCCCCAGAGCTCAGGGACTCACTGTGCTACCCTGTGTCCCCTTGCCAGAGCTCAGGGAAGAAACAACCCAGGTTGGTTTGAGCCTCAGGGGCCCCTTTCTCAACTGATTCCCCAAAGGGTGCAGTAGAGGATTTTTAAATTCCAAAAGAATAGCAAAAAAAAGAAGAAAAAGAGAGAGAGAAAGAAAAAAAAAAAGAAAAAAAAAAAGAAAAAATGAAAGGAGAGGAAAAAATAAAGAAAAAATAAATCCCAAAACAAAACCAAAAACCCCCAAACAAACAAAACCAAAACAAATAAAAACCAATAAAAGAGGTAAAAGGCCCCAAGCTTGCAGCCCTTTCCACTGCAGCCAGACATGCAGGCACGTGCATTTATACCCCCTCGGCTCTCTCCTTCTGCCCTCCCTTCCACCAACAAGCTCCTTCCCTACTTAATTTTTTGTTGTTGTTGTTGTTGTTTTCACTATTTATTTAATTTAATCTCTTAGAAAAGCTAGGTCATAAGCCATCTGATGACTTTGTAAATGCAAAGGGCCAATGTTGTGGAACAGACAATCTAATGACATAGTGTTTAGTGTTCCCTAAAGCGGGAGACAGATGAAGAGAAACGGTGAACCGGCAACCTTAGCATAATTAAGACAAGCCTGAGTGCTTGCTGGAGTGCCATTACATTAATCTCACATCGGTGGCACCTGGCTAAAATTTATGAGATATGTAAAAAGGGCCTTTGCAGCTGACCTTGATGAGACAGCGTTATTTATCACGTGAGGGAGCAGGCGAGGATGCCGGACCAGGGACAAGCTGGGTGGGGGGAAAAATGAGCAGCACGGGCTAAAATCTGCTTACACCTGAAATTTCAAACCAGAGTACTCCTGTACAGTGGTCGCATCTGGCAACTGTAATCAATCAATACACTCTTGTATCACTAGAACACCACAGAAGAAAACAGCAGAGCCACCCAGGCTCTCAGCACAGCCCTTTATGGAGCTGAAACTCTGATGTTTTTTCAAAGGGGCAGGGTTTTACATCCAAGCATTCACCCCTGAGTTTTGGAAATTCTCCTACCCTGAAATTAAATGAAACTTTTACATAAAATAGCAATCTCACTTTGGAAGAACACCTCTGCACTAAAATTATATAGTGTATGTAACAGCACAGAATTAACAAAATTACATGATTTGCTGCATTTTATGATGTTCTAAAAGCACAAAAAAAAATGAGGGAGATGAAATGTTAGGACAAATATTTACTTCCTACAGGAAAAAAAAATCCATATAAAACCTCAAAGCATTATAATAAAACCAACTGTGAGTCCCCTGCAGCCTGCAACAGCCAGTGACTGTGACTGCAGACAATGACTATATGCAAAGCTGGACACAAGACCTCAGACTGGCACCTCCCTGCCAAAACAACACCTCTGTTTCCATTTCACAGAATGAACTGAACCCAGGGCTAGCAGAGGGTAGGGCAAGCAAAGGATTCACTGCACCAAGGTCAGTATGGTCCTTTCTTCTGAGAAACTGTCATTGGAAACTCTCCCCTAAAAGTCAGGAAAGAAAACCACCAAACCATATTTTTCTTTAGAACTAATATTTTTCTCTTTTTTTTTTTTTTTCCCACCAGAGAACAAAAGGAGATCTATTTGTATGTGCAGGTGTAGTGAAACACCCTCACACATTTTGAGTCCTTGCTTTGTGTTCTTCAGCTGAAACCCAAGAAACAAGAAAATACTTTGTTAAAGGTTCTAGTGTGACTGAAACAAGGTAAAAGGGTGTGTGGTTTTATCCTTCTGCATTCAATCACAAGCTTGGTGACAGCTACCAGCAAAGTAATAACATATGCTAAGGCTTCTGCCATTTACACTGCACGACTGGTGCTGCCTGCTATTGTAATCTGTTATTATGGTTATTACAGCAAGGCATCTCTCAGATTCACCACACAGGAAGTTTTGGCTTCTTACCTGCAGATTCTTCCCTGCAATTCGAGCATGGGCACCTGTTGGAATTCTGGAAACTTAGATTTGGGGATTTTAGTGTATAGCAATACACGTGAGTCAAGATGGAGGGCTTTGGTTATTGTCTAAGTCCTTCTTCTTCAGGGGTTTAGGTGGTTTTCTGGGATTGGTTGATAAGGTCTGCATTGCAGGCCTTGGGTGGTCATTATTGGGTCAAAAGTATAAATAATATAGGTGTCATTTTGTTACTGGGTAATCGTCACTTAAATAACCTTGGAAAGAGTCAGAGGTACTCCATTGTACCTTCGTTTTCTAACTGGCTAGTTAGAGCTCACCCTGGTGAGTCTGTAAATAGATAAGAAACAATAAACATCCAAGTCTGAAAACGACACCTACATCTCCTGTGTACTAATCCTGACCTTGGCAGAGAGAAAAAGAAGCCAGAACTGTCGCAGGCACCCTTCCCTAAATAAAGTTTCTTCAGAGGGTATTGCCTGAGGACTTGGAAGAAGTGCCTTCCTGCCTCCCTGGTGCAGAGACTTCTCCCCAGCAGGACCCCCCCTCGGTCACCAGCTCACACCCCAGCTGCTCCCTGACAAAATCCTCTCAAACACAGCAGCTCACCTTCCTCTTTGCATGAGGCACCAGAGAAAGGGGATCCAAAGCATCCCTGTGCTTTTGTTGTCGGTGCCAAAATGCAGAGCTTTCATTTTTAAACTGTAATCAAACGAACATGAAAGTCAATGGTTTCCCACAGACCTTGTCAAACACAAGGATGCAGCTCTTGATGAAGTAAAGGCAAAGAAACTGTGACCTGTACTTGTAAGAACACTAAGCAAGCAAAAAAGAAAAACGTAATTGATTTCTGATGGGTAACTGCTACACCCAGGCCAGGTTTTTTTCCCCCTGGGGAATGCCTCTTCATAGATTAAAAAAAAAATCCCCACACATTATTTTAATCCTTGCAGGAGTACTATTTCAGGGAAAGGAATAAACTCCAAGCAGCATGGATTTTCAGTATTCTAACAAAAGCACAAGTTACTTAAAAATTAGAATGAATGCAGGAGTATTTGCTGGAGTAGCCCTGAGCCAAGTCTGCATGGCCAGAGCCATCTTCCGTATCCCATGGCTCCAGGACCCTGCACAGGCTCCACCTTCCTGGCACAAGCCCAGATGTCTTTCATCAAATAACACTCCCTAAGAGATAAAATCATGCTCCCTACCAGACTCAGCATCTCGGAGCAAATAAGACAAGACTGGGTGTATTTCTGTTGAAACTGGAGTTGCATTGTCAGACACTTCACACAGAGTGTTCCTATCTGAATCAGTGGATTTGGTTTCAGACAGAAATCTGAGCTCAAATTTCAGGGAAAGGCCCTTAGACATGGCACTCCCTTCTTCACCAACCCCTGGGAGCAAGGCTTTATGGTTCCCTCTGAAAAATGACACTTTCTGTCAGAGAAACCAGCACAGCTTCTCATCCCCACTCTCATGTGCTTATAATCACAGCTCTGCTGTTAAAATAGAAAGGACAATGCTCCCATTAAAATAAAAGAAACCAAACCAAAAAGCACAAGGGGTTTTTCTGATTCCCTCCCAGTACAAACACCATCGTGGAACAACCACCAGAAAAATTCAGCAAGGTCCATCTATTTACAGCTCAAAGGGAAAAAACCAAAACAACCAAACCCAAACTGGGATTTGCCAAAGATGGTAATAAGGGAAATGCCATGGCCTACCCTGAATAAGCCTTCTATAAATATAAAATCACAAAGTTACCATGTTATTTCTCATTCAGAATTTCTTCATTCCAGAGAATTTCTTAAGCTAGGTTTGAAGAAAGAAGTTATGAAGACTAAACAGAAATCATTTAAATACCTCAACAATTGATTTACTAATGATTTTGCAAGTTTCCTTATTAGAAAATCAAATCCTGTTCCTGCTGAGTTCAGGGACTGATCTTGGTGAACTGAATATACCCAGGGTTTTATTGAAACAACTATTGCTTCCTTCATGTGACAATAGGAGCCTACAAAAGGCAGTGGGTGTGCCAAATGTGCAAGAATGACAAGGACCCCACAGCTGATGGCATGGCAGGCCAGCAGCATCCTTCACATGTCAACTTCATCCAGTCTGCCCTTATGCCACAAAATCATTTTCACCTGATGCCTCTCTGCAGGGATTGCCTTCCTCCCATGCACACAGCCCTGCAGGGAACAGGAAATACCTAAACTCTCTTGTCTTCCCCTGTGCTGCTCTCCAGGCTCTCTCTGGCCACTGGAAATATTTTGGCCGAAGCCTTGTTTTTAAACGGGTGCCTGAGAGAAAGGCTGAAATGGAAACATTATCCTGTGGAAAAAAGTGTAGGAGAGGAAGATACCATGAATAGCAAACTGCAACAAAGAGGAACTATTTGCACCTAAAAGGGGTTTTCAAAGTTGCCGTTCAGCTTGTGTTAATCAACAGGTTCAGATAAGACTAAGTCCTTCTCACGGGACAGGCTCCATCAGACCTTCCAATTTAAATAACCTTGTTTATAACTCCTTTTCATCGCCACACAAAGACTCCATTTTCTCTCTTTCTTGCTCTCCCCTCTCTCTTTGTTGGTGCTGTTTACTCCCAAGTCTGTCTCTGAACTCTCTGTCTAATTAGCTCTTGATAGATCTGCTGCCCTGTTTCCACAAACATTTAATTCTGCCGTCAGTCCCATTTACATTACAGCATGTTGCATTGTCTTTTACCAACCTAATTTTGTTTGAGCGAATGTAAATCCCATTAAGCAGTCACTATATACCTATTAGACTGTGGCATATAAACTCAAAACCCCTCCTCATTTATAAGAGCAAACATAAGGCCCAATTCATAGAGGATTTCTAGGACGTTGCAATTTGTGCTTTCTCACAAACCACAGAAATTTCTTAAAGGCTGCAAAACTCTTTTCTTCAAGGTAATATTGTTGAACTGCCCAAAACTTGACATGTTCCAGCCACTGCATACTAACAATAATGCTTTTATAATTCTAATGAGTCCCCAGGAAGTGCTCACTAATTAGAGCAGTGATTTAAAGTTGTCATTACGAGTTCTTCTGCGTCTACACTGGATTTCACTTCATTTTTTTTGTTTGAGAAGAATACTTGGGTAAAGTGTCCAACTGTAACAAAAAAAAACTCTGACACATCCCTCTCTTTCCTAAGCTAACTGCCACAACACCAGGAAAGAAAAGTCTGCACAAAACTCATGGCGGTGATCAGTGAGGTTTTGAAATTTCACCTGGAGTGAACCTTCATTCCAAATACGACCTTCATTTTGCCAAAAAACCTTAACAGCTCGGAGGGAATCAACTCTTGCCTGAGTTTTTCCTCAGGAAATCTTCCCAGCTCACACAGGGACACCCAGGACGTTCCCAAAGTGCCAAGCCCAGAGTGGTCATTTCCATTTTAGGCCAAAACAGCAGCAATATTTTGAGATGTGTCAAAGCCCAGCACCTGTATCACCTCAAGCTGCCTGGTCAGCTCTCCCTGCCAGTCTAACACAGCCCTAAGGGAATGAGTGCTCTTTTCAGAATCACATGGATGCTTGGTGCTGGATACCAGCAGCAACCTGGAGTCTCAAATCACACCAATTCATGGAGAAGTCTTGCTCAACAAGTGCAAAGCCCAAACAGCAACAGAGTAGTCTGGGAGAACTGTTTCCTTCAGCAGACACTCTCCTCACACTGCAGCAAAACCTCCAAGCCAAAACTCAGAGGCAGCAAGAGATAAAAATACTCGCATGGATAATAACTAACAGGCACTGGGAAATTCAAAGCACCAGAAAACAACCCGCTCTTCAAAATGAAGTCAACTTTTCCCTGGACACTGAATGGATATTCCATTACTCATCCACTTGTCCACTTGGTCCTGTCATGTACTCATTTGGTTGCATGGTTCTTATCAGCCATAATGCCTTATCTTATCAAGCACAGCTCCTTTACTGAATAAAAGCTTAGGACGAGGGCTTTCACAATCTCTGCCATTACACAGATGATCTGAAAGGATGAAACAATTACTAGCATGCCAGTAAGCACACAGAAGTGTACCCATTTGCTAATAATTTTGCCTATGGCTCGTGTGCAGTCAGAAGTACTATCTGTAATTACACCAAATGGAATATATAGTTTTCAGTGTAGTTAAAATTTTTAATTTCAACATTATAAATAATCACACAAGCTCAAGTAGAGGGTTTTTTTTCACCCATATCCATACTTACTTTACCCATAGCCTAATGTTGAAGCCAAGAACAAACACAAAAGGCAGAAAACACCACCCAGGTGTATGGTACAAACCTGCCTTCAGTGCAAGTTTCTCTGCCACATATGCTTTAATTTTAGATAATGGCCTGACCTGAAGTTACAGCTCACATTCCATGGATCTGGCTGATCAGCACTTCCCACTGGGAAACAGGCAGGAGCAAATGGGAGGGAAGGTCATTTCACTTGCAGGATTCCCAAGTGACTCAAACCTGGCTCCCCCAGCCCCCATGGTCACCTCCTCAGCTCAAGAACAACCAATTACTTCTTAATTCCCACCTGGGGTTGACAACTCTCCTCACTGTGCTGAGGCCACGGCAGATCGCCATCCTCTGCTGCACAAAGGTGCTCAATGAAATACCAGGACCCTGGAGCACATCAGTGTCAGTCCCAATGCTAATCGATCCTTAATGTCCAAACAGGCTGGTGATTGGCACTAATTTGTTAATTATAGATTACCAAATCCCTCGGGATGCTAAATCAGTGCGATGTACTTCACTGTGTTACTACAGCGCAAAGTCTTTCAAAGGTTACCTGACTCTGACACAGCCTTCAGAAATGTTATTCTTCAGAGACACTTGGTCAGTCAAGTAATACACACAACACAGAGTACACTGGAAATCTTACAAATTTATTCCAGTGCCTCCAAAAGCAAATTTAAAAGCCACTTTTACATGTCACCTGCAAGTGACTCCAGTGCAAATGAAATCTGACGTAGTTGTCTCACACCCAGAGCTGCACATCCCACATTCCATGAAAATGAAAGCCTGCAACTTCCATGGCAGCTCTAGAGAGGCATTTAATACACAGCTCAGAGAGATGCTTTGAGTCTGCTTTGCCTCCTGGAGATAGGAACTTTAATACTGATTTTGTTTAAAACCGAGCTCAACTACAGCTATCTGCTTCCATTAACATTAAATGAAGAATTTCATGATATGTTTAGGCAGCTTTCTCCTCTAAACCCAATGGAACTCTCACCTTTGGGGGCAAACCCTAATGAAAACAGCAGATAATATTGTAAGAAAAATGCCAAACAAACCCTTTACCTTAGTTCTAATTTAGAAAATAAGTGAACTTGAATGGTTCTTCAGTCTATCTTTTGTTATCATTAACCTCTAAAACAGCACAAAATTTCCATAAATAACACCAGTTAACTGAAATTCTGCAAGATGTGACTGGGATCAAGCCATTGTCCCTGTCATCCCCTGCATATTGCACACAGACATCCTCATGTTCCTTGCTCCAAGACAAACCAAGCTGCTCTCTGGGCACAGACAGTGAAAGTTTGCTGACAGAAGAGATCAGGGATAAGGCAAGTGGATATTTTCCCAGTGCTCCCCTGGCAGGGTGATGTTCCCTCCCTCCTAGTTCCTGGTTGGTTACCTCTCCGCAATCCAAGACCTTTGTTCCTGTGACAAATTGTGTTCTACCTTATTAAAATTGTATCTTTAGACACAAACCTCCAATTTTTCTGGTCTAATAACTTGGCATCAATAAAAGCTCATAACTAATCCCATCACTTCTTGGACTCTGTATCTGATGTTGTAAACCAAAATACATTTTAAAGGCTTTCTGCACAACAGTTTGCAACAAAGTCAGTGAAGCTCTGATAGAACAGCAAGAAATTATGGAAAAACTTTTATTTTTATTGGGACCATACCTTGACATACTAAGTTTCTGATCTCAGACGCGTTCCACCTGTCAACAAACAGCTTTCCACCTCAGACCTTTCCTGCCTGTGTTCTAGAAAAAATTTGGGGTGGTTGTTTTTTTCCACAAGAGTTGGAAGTTTTACTTCATCCTCTGCTCTTTTTATCCTATCATCTACACATAATTTATACTGTCACCATATACTGTCTCTCTACCATGTATTATTTTTTTCCTTTTACTAAGTATTAAAAATACACCTTTCTAAACAGCCACCCTTCAGAGATCCCCTGCTGCCTCGCTTTAAAGAGATTCATGCTACATGTGCGTGTTTTGCCTCTTTGTGTTTTTAAACCCACATTTGTGCAGATGCAGAGTAGAGGACACGGCAAGGAGAGAACCACGCTCTGCAGGCTGCACATGTGCACACTCCACGACCAGAAACAAACTCTTTGGTTACGCTCACGCAGCTGAAAGAGAGAGGTCAGCAAGTGAACAGCCAGAAGGGCATGGTGGGGTGCTAAGTCTTGGAAACCTCTTCGAGGCAGTCTTTTAGCAGATTGATTTTCATGTGCCTCCAGGCTGACACGAAGCCACGCGTGAGAACCCCTCTCGGTTACCCAGTGAACTGGGTCATGTGTGACAGTATTAGTTAGATGGTCCTTGGATGTGACAGCAGAGAGGGAACCAGCTGTCCAAGGCTAATGTGCCATCTGTGCCTAAAATATTCTGCCAATTGTGTTGGCAGAACATAAAAAGTGTGTCCCTTTATCGGGCTATAAATCACAAGCAGGTCTTGCACGTTGTCAATTAAACACTGATATATCGAGTGGCCCGGATGCAGCTTTGACTTCCAGCCTTTCGGGTAGTATGACCACTATGGAGGTCATTAGCTACAAACTTAAAGCCCCAAAACAGCCTGAACAACTCCCCAAGTGGCAGTTCCACAGGTTACTGCCACACAGGAAAGTATTCAGCAGGTCCGTTTGGTATTGTGTTAAACTGCCTGGGACAAGGAAAAAAAAAAAGAAGCACCCCATGGCAAAACAGATTATAATAGATTTCATCATGGTATTTGTCTTACTTCTGAGAGACTGGGTTGAGTGATGAGACAGATGATTTCCCATTTCTTTAGTTTAGAATCAAAGGCAGAGACTCACATCCTGCCTTCTCACTTAGAGAACAGCAGGCACTGAGTTGGCTGGACTCAGCTCCTAGACTCAAGTAACACAGCGCACAGGCTCCATCACATTCTTCTACCACTCCTTAGTCCATGCAGGCCAGCACACAGGTTAGACAGTCCCATGGAACAAGAGGACAAGCACCACCACCAGCTGCTGAACACATCATTAGACAGCAGCCCAGCCTCTGCCTGGAGTCCAGGCACAGCTGGAGCAGATGCCTGCTGAGAGCTGAAGAGCACGGCATGCACAAACACCCCTCCCTTCACAGCAGCCTCCCAACAAATCCCAGCCTCTGAAGCCAGATGTGGGTTTGCAGGTATCTCTCATTGCCGTGTCAGAGTGTGTGATCACCACCTTCCACCCAGTTCTAGGACAGAAATGTAATATCTGTAACAAAATGCACAGATCTTTCAGAACAGACAAATGCTGTGCCCATAGAATCACCTGGAATGCCAATGCAAAAAAAAAAGAAAGAAAAAAAAGAAGGGAAGACTGAATGCTGAAATCAGTTTCTAGAAGAGAATTCTACTATTTATTTATTCTACTAATAAACAACTACTGACTGGGGTAAAGGAACAAGACACTGCTACATTTTCAATTGCCATGCATGGCAATTATATGTACTTCAGACACATAACCAAACAACACTTAAATTGAGAATGAACTACATTTTATGGTGTTCTCCTTGCAGTTAACAGTGCCACAAAATGTAGGACAAACCCCTGGTCCTTAAATTGAAAGTATGGACATCTGACTGGTTAGCCAATCTGTCTTTTTTTCCTTTATTTTTGGTTTAATTTGCTGATACTACAGTATAATCTCTTTCCCCTTTTAAATAAGGGAACAACACAAAGGAGTTCAAAAGTAAGTTTGCTGCACTATTCAAGTTTGTCCTTTAACAGCAAGGAAGAGTTTGATGCATTTTGTGTAACTGGTTCCCCAGTCTAGTGTTGTCTTTCTGCACACAGCAGTGACAAGTGATCAAACTCAAACACGGGCATTTTCCTCAGATCTGTGGAAGCCAAACAACTCTACTGCAGATTATTGCAAGTTACCACTTTTATGGTGCTTTGCCATGAGCTGCTGCTGAAGGGAAGTAACATCAGTAATTGGCAGAAGCTTTGGTATCTCTTGAGAGAAGCAATTTGGCTTACGTCAAAATAAATACAATATGCTAAGTGCTTAAAAAATAAAACAGAATTTTCAGGTACAATAAACACCTGCTGATTCTGATCACATTTTTTCTGGGAACTGAATCACCACAGACCAGGCAGTCTCTCTTGCCCAAGCAGAAAGAAAAGGCCCTCACATTTACAACTTGAACCACCTTCTGCATCATCTGCACAAGGACATTCAAACTCCTGCAGGGAGCTGGGCTTTCAAGGGGCAAGAAGCTGGGGGGGAAGAACTCTGGAGGGACAACTTTCACTGTGAAATCTCAAATTTTCACAACAGATCCATAAATGCGTTTTTTGTCATTTTGGTGAGAAGAAAAAAGACAAGAGGAAGATTCCTTCAAAGCCCTTTTCCAGCTCAACTGCATCTGCCTTCACCTGCACATTAAATTCAGAAGTCTGAATGGAGAGGGGTTTTTTTTCCCCTGGAAATTATTGCACCAATATCTGTGAACATTTTCCAGTACTTGTACTGCAAGAAAAATATGAACACAAAATCATTATTGCACTTAACTGGTGCTTTTCAAAAGCATCATCACCACTAGGAAAAGAAGCAAGGGTAATTTTCCAGGTACCATTGCATTCATAATTCACTGTCATCCTCTACCGTCTGTGTGAACAAAACAGTGCTTTGTAGCCTGTGTGAAACTCTCTTCTGCAAAATAAGTTATTTTCATTGAGTTAACCATTCCCAAGGATTTTTAGTAAGCATTTCTAAATTGTAGGGCCACGAAAGGAAAAAAAAAATGATAAGAAAACAAACCAGCCAAACCAACCCAACCCTAAAACTCTCAGTCACAGACTTGAAAGTAAAGAGTAGGAAATTCAGTAAACAACAATTCTTGAAATTTTCTTATCAAAAGGTAAGACCAAGGGAAAGTCAGAGACATGAGTGGAACAAAATAAAATCTAATAACTAGTGGTGGACATGTCATACTACTTCATTTTTTTTTCTTTACACCTGTGCTCGAGCTATTCTCATCAAAACCATAATATGTGTTGGACTGGGCAGTGAATTACTGAGCAGGTACTTTCAATCCATCTGTCTTCCTGTGCTTATTCTGACAGCTTCCTGTTTTTCCTCACAGACCTAATTCCTAGTTCTTTGCCAGCTAATAATACAATTGCAAAAATGAAATGGGAGGAATGGGATTAGGGATGAGTTTACAAAAGGTAAAATCCATATGGCCTTGCAACACCTACTACCAAAAATCACTCCAGAGCAGAACATCACGATGCTGTCTGCTGTTCCCTACCTAGGCCAAACACAGGGAAATCCATGAGAACATCATCTGCTGGCAAACAAAAAGCCTTTAACTGAGAATTAAACGTCATGGAATACTTCAGAGGTTGCTGAGAGGTCATCATTGTTACCTTCAATGTGCCAGGAGGTAGAAGAAACTGGGTTTAGTCTGAAGCAAAATTATTTTTAAAGGTTCTGTAACATGAAGTTGACATATACTTTCTGGTTTTTCATGTGCAACTCGGCCAAGAGAAGGAACAAGGGGCACATTCACGTTTGGCTTTTCTAACACTGAAGCAGAAGCTGTGGTGGGCATTAATCCTGGGTAGCTTTGTTCTACTTCAGAAATAAATAGATATGCATGTAATTTTTATACAGAAAATGCATTTAACCACGGAAAACAAAACCACCAGCATTACTAGTTTTAGCAGAGGATGGCATTGAAAAGAATTCTGATTATAGTTATTAACAGCATTAATCACTGAAATGGAAACAGTCACCAAAACAGCTAAGCTAGAGATACTGAAAGCCATTAAAGTAAATGCATTTTTCTGAAAAAGGTGATCATTTCAAGTGAGCAGATCTCACTTGAGAATAGTCAATAACCCCAGGGAGGTGTCTGCATTACTATGAATGGCACCTCTTTGCTTTATACCCAGTAGGCACACTAATTTCTAACAAAACATTGTCTTGAAGGGCTGAATTATTTATCTGTCAGGCATCTCGAGTGCATCAGATGACACTGCATGCTTGTTTCGGTCATTCAAGCCCAGCTCCAGTATTTAAGGAAATCAAAACTACATGCCTAGATAATTTTAGAATGATTTGTGTAAGAGGACAAACCAGACTGCTCCTTCAGAAGAACCTTCACTTGACTAAATTAAAAACAACATTAGATTCATCTACTACGAAGCACTGTTTCTAGGGAAAAACTTCTTTCAGAGGCAGAGACAAATGGCAGCTGGGCACTGAGTTCCCACTGATAGCTGAGCCTAATTCTCAGCAGGGCATTTGGAAATCTCCCATATGACTTTTTCACTGGACTGCCAAATACTCCTTCTGCATTCGTTTTCAGATGAGTGCGTGGTTCTTGCATTTGCTGCAACCAAAACCCACACAACACGGAAGGGAAGAGGCCACTACAGACAGTTCACAACCACAGTTGGCTGGAAATGCCATAAATGTGCACCTCTGCTTTCATTTCATGAATAACCAATAGCCTCCACCTAAAACAAGGGGAAACGTCCACTTAATATTTTCACGTGCTCTGCAGGATCGTGGGTGATTCCTCTGGAGAAATCTCAGGTCGTGGCTGATTATTGCCAGCTGTGTGAGGTGCTGTTTGAGACCCAGCAATGATGAACCCTGTATTATTCCCAGATCACACCCCCAAATAATATCTATACCCAATCTCTTGCAAGCCACCAAGATGAAGAGCAGGCTGCAGGAACGCCCAGCTCAGGCACCAGTGAGCAGGGCTAGCTGACAGACATTTTGTGCTGTGTGAGGAGATCAGGCAGTATTTGGGTAATCCCTTGGCTTCCCCCAGGAGTTATGCTGATCTCCAGTCAAGCTAGCTTTATTTACAGTAGTTTCTTTACGCACAGTGTATTGCCTTTGTTCCTGGCCCCACAATTTCACTGCAGTAGGTCCTGGATTAGATCAGCCTGGTTGCTACTGGCATTTGATTTACAGAAAACAGCTTTTCTCCTATGCACTCATGGCCTCTGCACCTTTTATCCACATCAGCTGCTGGAGCCAGTTGGGGGATGCCTTTTCATCAGCAAATTGTTTCACCTAAGCATCAGCTTCAAAAAGCGGGTTAATTTGCACTCTTCAAACATAATCACTTTAAAAAAGGAAAGGACTCATTACTTTAGTGATGTTTCCTGGTCCATTGAACCATTGTTGGAAACTCTGTCAGTAAACAAATTACATCTAACACTGCCCTTCTGCTAAACAGATCTCCTGAGAATATCTTGTTATGCATAATGCTTTCTTTCACGCCTCTGTATCTGGCAGAAGAACACAAGTATCTCTCTACAAATGCTGAATACTTTCCTCCCATATTTTCTATCAAAAAAAAAAGAAGTAGTAAATAAAGTGGGGAATAACTAAGCTCAATACTGTAACTTGCCTTTCAAGTGGCATAATCAAAGAAAATGATTTTTTCCTATAGTAGCAGCCACTTCTGCTACTTAAACCCACACAGAGAAAAAGGATCAATCTTCAGAAAGCGCTGAGGATCCCCTGCCTACAAAACAAATAGAGCACGTACTTTGTGGATGTCTCCACATTTGGGTGTTGCAGTATTTGACTATTCACAGACTAACTAGGTCCAAACACCAGGTTTACCTGAGGAGGAAGCTAAACCCCAACATTATGGGCCATTTTCCTCTTAACTGACAGGAAACAGATTTGTTTCTGGGAAATCACCACTGCAATGCTGTTCAAATATGATTTTGAAAGGACAGATGGAACTTGCAAAACAGACTGAAAGCTTTGCTGGCAAAACAATAATTCTTGTGAATTAAATGCACCGCTAAATTGAAGGCTTCCCCTCCCCAAGTAAGCTCTTCGCTCACCTCGAGGGTTCTTCAAAAACTATTGACTTTGCATACTTCTGTATCAAAATTATAGCAATTAGTGAGAATTATAATGGACAAACAATTTGCTTTGACTCCAGTGGACTCAGACCGCTGCTTCAGTTATGGTAATTTATAACGGATTATCCCACATGGAGCTTTACATCAAATCAACCCCTCTCCCCAAACGTCACCAGACAGATGCTGCAGCAGGAGGTAAACACATCCCACACCCAGTGCCAGCCCTGGTGATGTCCCTGCCCAGCACACCAGGGTCACCCTCCATGGCCGCAGCTGCTCCCAACAGGAGCTGTGGGATGTCGAGTGCTTTTGGACATTCACCCCTAACAACCATCTATTAACCACAAGGCACTTGAAAACGTGAACCCTGAAGAGTCTGGAAGACAAGTACATGATAATAACACTTTCCCAAGACAGCCCTGTTTTTTTTTTCAAAAACAAACACATTGGAAGCCCCCCCAGTCTTCACACAGCATGCTCAGATTTCAAATTAATAGTATTTGCCTTCAGCCACTGCTGGCGTCACGCAAACCCAGAGCGTATGCAAGGCAGGGATGGGGGAGAAGGGAGAAACCTCCTGAGGAAAGATATTATACACTGGAAAACAAAATGATTAATGCACGACCTAGGTAAGAACAAACTTATGAGGAAGACAAATTACAGAGCTACAGAATTTTCACTGCACAACAGGAAAATAGTCCCATTTTTTTGCTTCCCCATCCGGTGAGTAGATGTACAGAGGGAGAACAGGCATCCCTTGAGTAATCTCCCAGACCTGCAAGAAACCAGGAGGAGTTTGGAAACATGACAGGCAGCTCTAGACAGAACATCAGTATAAGGAAAACTTGAATTTCATCTTAAGCCCTGCTTTAGGGGATTGAGTGAGACCCAGCATTAGGTCTAACGTATGGAGGAGAACTCTGCCCACTTCTGCTGACTAAAGCAGAAGATTTCAAGAGGAAAATCAGTCATCAAGAAAACAAAAGGTCAAAGAATTGCAAAGGACTACCAGGAAAACAGAAGAACAGCAAAGGGCTATCTGTGGCACAGAAAGACTTTGCCACACGAAGCAGGTAGGGCACTACCAGAGTAAGAAGCATGCAGAGAACATGAACACACCACTCAGCAGCAGAATGCTCCCATGGAAAGAACTAGAGAGACAAAATAAAACTTCCAAACAGGCAGAAGAGCTTGTTAAAAATATCAGATAAAAATAAAGATTTAAAAAAAAAACCCTATATTTAGCTCTCAATTATTATTTTAAGTCACCAAGGACATCCATGAAACATCAGCAGGTCTTCACAGCTGCTGGCAAAGCATTTTGAGTGACCCTTCAGAGTCCAATGAAATCTCAGGGAGAGTTTGTTTTCCAGCTGTCCTTCAGTTCCAAAAGGGTAGCCCATGGTAGACTTCGCCAGCACTGGCATGACTTCTTACAACTTCAGCAGGCCCAAAGCCCTGGAAAAATCAGCACCAGAGTGACAGGAACTGCCAAGACCCTCTGGCTCAGAGGCTGCTGAAATGAAAAGTGATGTTCACCAGTCCCTGTGCAACCACCTGAGTGCCATTTGTGCTCTGGTTTGTGAGGCCAGCTGAGGGCCTTGGAGAAAGTGACCTGCTAAACATTATTATTATTATTACAGCCATGTATCCATTATTACACCTATTATAGTATCTGTTACAAGAGTTAGGAAGAAAAAAGGAGAGATCAGCTAGGACAGAGACAGGAAGGAAAAATAGAATATACCCCAAAAAGACTTTAAAATACAAAGTTTTGCCTCAAACTTTTGAAAATCAGTGTAGCTTGTTAACAGGTCTTACAGCAAAACCCACTCATACCAAATGAGGAAGGGGTTTCCTTCCCACTGTTTTCAATGGAGGTTACAGGATCAGAGGCTGCTCCCAAAGCCTGTCAGGACTCCATCCAGAACTTGGGCTGATCTGCTCTTTCCTCTTCCCTTTTTACTTTTTGTTTAGTTTTTGTTGATGTAAGGTCCCATCTGGATGAACTTTTGGGAAAGACATCTTTAAAAAGCACTTCAAAAAGGAGCAAAAACGGGGATGTGCAGCAGATGAACGTTTTGTCTCGTTGGCAGAGACAACACAGGAAACAAATGCAGCAGCATCACACAGGTGTGCCCTGGTAGGTTCCTAGACCACGATCATCAACTGCTTTGTTGCAGCTACAAAAGGTGTGCTTTGGAGATGGTTATTTCCCGGCAGGCGCCAATAATTTTTAATTGCATCAGCCTTATTTACTGACTCGGTGCTTCATTTTTTTTTTCCCTCGGACAAGTACGCCGTTAGAAACGAGAAAAATTAAAAAAGTGCTGCTTTTCTGATGCTGTGGGTAATACTGCATGTATCCCCAATGTCTGCATTCAGCCCTCCTGACAAGACACATTGACGTAAGAGCAATCAAAACACACAACGTGTCCCTTAACCACTCTGACACCCGTCCTCGGTTACATCTCAATACTTTGTGAGCCAAAAAATGATGAATGCCAGGACTGTGAATGCTGAACAGGATAACTAATACTAGTGGTGAAAGGCAAAAACGCATCTGAATATGAATTGGTATTCTCAAATTAAACAGCTCTGATTTTGATAGCTAGTAAACATATTTATAATCATTCAGATGCTAAAATATGTGCTTCTAGTGCTTGGATGAATAAACACAAAAGCTGTGCCTGTTGATAAGTACTTACCCGTTCATTTCTTTAGTTGGAAGACAAATCATACTTTTAACATTTTTTTCTTTCTTTTTCTCTTTTAATTAAAGAAGCCTAAGATTCCTTCAGCAAGTCTATATCATTGTAACACCACCACTGAGACTATGAATGGTGCATGAAACCATTATGTACAATTCCACTGGAGTTTTTCTGACAGAAGCATTTGACACAGAGATAAACCCTCTTCAGTGCATTTGCCACTTGGGTTGATCAATAGCCTGGGTAATTTCTTTATATATATTTTTAAATGCAGATATATTCCCAGTTCAGCATTTTGTACGTGTACCGTATTTTAATTATAGCCATAAATAATACCAGTTGGTGTGGTTAAAAGCCTGGGGAGAGGAGGGGGGGAAAAAAAAGAAGCAAAAAATAGAAAAAGCAAATAAAGGGGTAGTTAATCACAATTTTTAAGAGACACGTTTTCAATGGATAAATGGTGGAGCAGGAAAAAGGAAGAGACTATGCAGCAATTTAAACCTACAAGCACTTGGAGAAAAGGATCACTTGGCATGAAACCACCTTCCTTGGATTCTGAACAGGCTGAATTTTACCTCCTGTGCGTTTTGGAACTGACAGAGCTGACAAGGGAGGCAAAATATAGCAATCTAAGTATGTATTTGAACACAGCAATTTATCTAAAGACTAAAAATGCAACTGCTTTAACAATTGGCTCTAAGATGTTCTACAAAGGCGAGCAGGGGAAGGAAGATGTCCCTGCATGGCCACCACCTGCCCAGCAGCACTGACACTGCTGCCAGGTGCCATCTGAGGCACTGCACAGAACCTGAGAGTTGCTCCCAGAACCAGATGATCAGTGCATCAAGAGGAGCACTCACTGACAAAGATCTGAGAGGCAGAGAAGTGCTCTCAGCCTCAAAGGTCAGAGGCCCTTGACCCAAACAGAAAAACTCCAGAGGAGCTGAAAACCAATGGTACTTTAAAAAGAGGCCAAAGGATCCTCTAACCACTACAACGTTTCCTCACCACTCTCACAAGAGCTGAGGTGATTTACCTTCCTCCTCAGGAAAATACTTAATTGGAATTAAGGTACCTAAAATTGCCCGTAAATATCTGACCCCATCTGAATTCATCAGCCTTTGGGAGATTTGTGCATGTTGCTTAGCATTATGTATTAAGAATGGTACTACCTGGAGGTTTTCCCAGTCAATCTCACAAATACACATAGTATGCAAATCAATCACTCAGAAATAAATAAAACCATCAAATTTCCTCTAAAATAATGAGATATGGGAAAATAAATATCAATCCCTGAAAATACTGTTTAGTCCTTTCATTATATTTTTTTTCTTCGCCATATGGTTTTAGAGCCTTCCATTTTTACTTTTATTACATGTTCTCCATGAATGTGATGTCCAAAAATTACCTTCAAGAAATAGGGGGGGGGGGGGGGGGGGGGGGGGGAAAACGGGGGGGNCGGGAGGGGAGGGGGGGGGGGGGGGGTGGGGGGGGGGGGGGGGGGGGGTGAAATCCAAGCACAAAGATTCTCAGAGAAAACTATGTAAGAGCAAGCAATAGTCAGTGACTAAGATACTTGGAATAGGAAACACTAACAGCTGAATACTGTCACTAAAATTCACTTGTTGCTACTTTTTGCCCCACACACACCGCTTGACCATTCGTGCACGTGTCTTCAGCTGAAAAGTATGTGAACACACACAGCTCAAAGGGCAAGAGCACTTCCCAAATTTAAACTGAATTTTTGGAAAAAAACCCTCTCACTCCTGGTCCATGCACACCAAGGGCAGATCCCTCTGCCAGGAAAACACACACCAGCCTCAGGTTTGGCCCCAGTGGGGCTTCTTCCTTTAAATAAGAGGCTCAGCAGAATCAGAGCTGATGTAGAGACAAGGGTGCTTTGCAGACTGGTTATTTTTTCTTCAAATTGCATGATTAATATGAACATGAATGCAAAACTTCACCATCTAAATTAAAATTCAAGAGGAAGAGGGAAAATGTGACACCCTGCATTTTAAAGCGTAATGTTATGCACAGACTGGACCGCTTTTACCAACCAAGCAAGACATGACATGAAGTTTAATAAATATTCAATAAAAAAGGAAGAAATATGAATTTGATGAAGTTTGCAGGCAATTAGAGCAATTTATTTCACTATTAACATGACAGACTAAATGGAAATCAGCTCTGGGTGAAAATGCAGTTTTACTGCCCAGCATTGGGAGTGCTGTGTAATTAAATAATGAAACGGGTGAGGGGCACCCACGACCGACTTCTCCAGCGAGGCAGCCATCCATCAGAGCCCTGCCTCCTGCCAGCCCAGAGCACAGCCAGCCTGTGAGGGGATGTCTGTGTGCCTGCCTGGCTCTAATACTGCAGGGAAGATTTCTTTCCATGGTGCAAAAAAGCATTTCCCACGTGGCCAGCTTACCCCTGGCTCCTGCTGCACTGGAAGGCCAGCTGCACTTATGGCCTACCACGTTTAGCTCACTGCTTGTTTCCTTCATGAAGAAAAAAATATTAATCATGGATTAGGAAAGTCAACATTTTATCCAGTTTCAGGCTGAAATTAAAAAGCCATGACATTCCTTTTCCCCATGGACACTCATTAAGAAATCAGGATTCTCCTACACTGGATCCTCTAGAAACAAACAAACAAACAAACAACCAAGAGTCTGTGCTTAATTCACCACATGCAGCTCTTCAACCTGCCAGGAGATTTGAGGAGGAGGGGTGCATGCAGATATTTCAGAACATGAAGGTTGTTCTAAATTTGAGGGTATGTACTCCAGGATTTCAAGGAAAAAAAATGCACTATTTCTGTATGTTAACCAACGCCTAAATATTTCCTTACCCCTTTGACAGCAGGTGCTGCTCTCAACAGATCCAGCAAGTCCATCTCAGTTGTCAAATTGCTGCTCCTGACAGACTCTCCAGCAGTCAGTTGTGTTTGACAGATTGCAGATCTGTTGATAAAGTGCTTCCTTTCTAAAACAGCCACTTTGTCTAGCAGCACATACAGCGATAGATGTGCAAAACATCTGCTCTAAATTATTCCTCCTCTTGACTAACTTCCCCCAAAAGCTGCCTTTTTGCAAGAGAACTTCAAAAAATCAAAACAAAACAAAACTTAAGACATCAAATACTTCTCTTTGCAAGCTTACATCTTCTACAAGATCTAAAAGCAGGCAAGTTTGGAATGCTTGATTTATAACAAGCTTTAAAGGAATTTCCTTTCAGGACACTGCATAGAAAATCATCTTCCAGTGGCTCCAGCTGGCCACCAGAAGTTGCAGATACTTTTGCAGATTTATCACTAAATTACTCTTAATTTGCAGCATCTAACATACAGCTTGAGTAGTCCTACAACTTCAGAGCTGGTCCATCCACTAATAGGCATCACCATGGGAACAAGGAAACAGGCACCAGCAGAAGGGAAAACATTTTCTTAGTCCTGGAAAACCTAAGAGTTTTTTCTACCTTCCCTCAGCTGCATTTCATCCATCAGCTTACTGCTGAACCTACTGGGACTTGGCCACACAAAAATCAATGAAATTCCAACTAAAGTTAAGAACATTTTTATGGATCAGAATTTCAGTTTGAATAAAGATACCCATCTTTGTTCCAATTTTAGGAAACAAGCTTTGAAGATCAATTTCAGGCTCCGTTTCAAAAGGAAGAAAGAGGGCCCTAAAACCTTTGATCTGCTAGAGTTTGAGACAAGTATCCCGTAATGTCAATATTCCCATTTATCTCACCATATGACTACTGATTTTCCAGAAAGAAATCAAAAAAAGGGGGAAAAAAGAAAGCTATCCCAATGAAAACTAGTCCAATAAGTTGAATTACAGCTATGCACGTAGCAGATTCACTTATAAAACAAGTGCTCCAGCCAGGTCAGGGCAGCAACAACTCAGCTTTGGAGCCGACACCGTGCAGCCCCATCGACTGGCAAGCTGATATGGCTGATTTAATAAATGTATTGGTATAGCCAGTGGCAAAGAACATGCACATGAACCAAAAGGCACATTTGAACAGCTGTGAGCCAGCACATTAGTTTGTATGAACATGTCAGGCCACATCCTGCCCCTACTGGAATCAATGCAAGGCTTGTCACAGTCTTAAACATGGCCAGAATCACAGCCTGGCATGTGCTGCAGAGGCCAGCATGGTGCAAAACCCTCCAGCATCTCCTCAAGCTGGACAGGCTCCTTACAAGGACCACTTTGACTAAACTCACTAAAGGAGCAAGAAAAGGATTTGATGCACAAACTGCCTTGTGAAGGATCCATAATACTGCTTATTAAAAGCCATGGTCTAGTTCTAAAGGCACGTGCGGCACTGCTGTGCTGAATTAAGTGCAAGAACATGAGAGGGCCAGCCATCTTCTGCATCCATAGGAAGATCCTGATCCTGACTTGCAGCTCCAGTGCCTGCCAGCTGGTACGTGGCTCCCCTGTCAGGGCATCAGAAGGCTGCCTCAGTAACGAGAAGCCTGTAGCTATTAATGTTTCATAGGGAATATGCATTGCCGCAGCATCGTGAGGAGGTATCAATAAAAAGTAGTCAAAAAGAAAGCACAGCATCTTTAATCATCAAGATTTCCCCCTCCCCATGCTCCCAAGTTGAAAAGGGAGAGTTGCTCATTAAGACAAGGGGCACAGGCACCAGGCAGGTTCTCCCACCATGCCCTCAAATTCCACAGGGGTGGCATTAAGGACACCACACACAGCCCCGCACAATCCCATGAGCCATCACTCATGGGAGGGCAAAAAAATGCTCTGCCTGCAACAGAACAACGGGCACCTGCTCTTCAGGGTCTAAACACAACCTTCCTCTGCTTACCAAATCTTTAGAAGACTACAAGGGAGCAGCACAGCAAATCTACCCACAGTGCACCTTCTCATAGCAACTGTGTGTGAGCACAACTCACCAGAAATCTCAGGAGTCACCACCCACTGCTATTAACAGAATACATCAATAACACCACCATTTTAATGCTTTTGCAATTTGCATTTCTGTGTGCCAGTGTGTTAAGCAGCGTTAATCACACGGTTTTGCCGGGACATCACGTTTACTGTAGCATCTGTTGAGCTGCTAACATGTGAGACCTGCCACATTTGAATTCTTTTCTGACAACCATCACACTAAAGAGCTGATGGTGCTTCACTGGAGCCTCCACGCAGTTTCAGAGACATTGTGGCTTCTGCTCTGCATGCACCCCGTGTTCCCTGGAGCCACAGCAAGAACTATGTGGAGACTAAACTTCTTTTTTTCCCAAATCTCCTGAACTTTTTTTTTTTCCTGCTTTGTTCCACATATGGTTTCTGGAATGGAATCACAAGTTTCTTTCCCCAGTGGACAAACACAAGTGGTTTTGTTACTGATCTCCAGCTTTGCCTGTCACAAACCCAGTCCCTCAGAGCTGCCCCAGCCCAGGGGCCACCCATGGCCACTCTGTCCTTCTCAAGGCAGAAGTGCCTCAAAAGTGCCAGATCCTCTGGGGCCCTTTGTGGGACAGCAACATGTGGCCACAGTGATGTTCCCCTTTAGGAGAAGGGGGGTCCAAGGTGACATTTCATGCAGACCAGGCCCCTGCTGATCCAGAGCACCCCACCCCTGAGGTGAGGGCACAGCTGGCTGGAGAGTGGCCACCATCTACCCTGAAGGTCCCTTTGCCCTGAGCAGCTCTTTCACAGGAAAAACAGAAGAAAAAGGACAAGGAACACACCTGAAGGAGATACAGAAAACTCAATGTTCCCAAAGGTGGTGAAGGGTCCTGGTTGTATCCAGACATTTTGGGGGTTGTTACTGAGGCAGCAGTGAACACCTGCAGGGGCTGCCCAGGAATCCACCATGAAACAAACACCACAAAGTGGATTCAAACCTCTAGCTAAGCATTTGGAGCTGGAACTCTTCCTGAGGAGACCTGGGTGCTGCTTCCCAGTGACAGAACCACCTCGCTGTCCCTCACAGCAGCTGGTTCACTGCCACCACCCCCAGAAGGACCAGGAGCACCTTTGCAGAAAAATGGCCCAGGTCACGGTCCTGGGAGCTGGAGATCACCAAGTCCCATTGCCAACCCTGCTCAGGTGGTAGAGCTTATTATGAAGAATAAAATCCCTGATCATATGGATAAGAAAGACCTCATTGAAAAAGAACTAGTATATCTTTCACAAAGGGGAAATCCTGTGATAAGCGTAGGAGTCACACAAGGTAGTCAACTGGTGTGTGAATAAAAGGGATTTTCAAAATAATTGGATTTTCAAAGAGCCTTTGACAAAGCCCATGCAAAAGATTATTAAAGAAACTAAGCCATCATGGGCCTGAAGAAAAGTGTCTTTTATGGACTAAAAGCTGGTTAGGAAGCAAAGGGTTTGGGGATCAAGAAAAGCCAGCACCAGGGTCCCCCGGGGGTACGTATTAATGAAGATTTCATTCAGTACCTTCATCACAGGCCTGGAGAAGGGAGTAAATGTGGAATCTCAGAGCCTGCAGGTGAAACTAAACCAATTGGGGGTACTCAAACGCTGCAGAAATGGTGAAGAACACCAGCAGAAAGTCAAAAAGCCAAGAGAGCAAGCAAGGAGAAGGCAGCTGAGCCTCACTAGGTAAGCTCACATGCAGGGGTAAAAACCTAAACCCCGCCTATGTCATGCTGAAGTCGTGGGAGTCACAGCTTCAGGTCTTGGAGCCATCAGTGACAGCTATCTGAAATCATCAGCTCATTGTACAGTGGCCTCCAAAAAGAGAACCAACAAAGTGCTGTGAATCATCTGGAGGGGTACTGTGAGAAGGACAGGTGTTGCTTTGCCGCTTCACGAGTCCTTGGCACGTCCCCATCCTGTGGGCAGTGCCAGTCTTGGGAAGGTTGCAGTTCTTAACCAAAGCCAAGGAACACCATGAGGGGATGTAGCTGCCACCTTGCCCAAGGGTCCAGACTGCTCAGTTTGGGGGAAGAAAGCTGAAGAGTTTGCAGGTCCAAGGCTTGCAAAAACAAAAATGCAGCGGATAAACTTAAAGAAGTGCAGTTTGCCAAGTGCTGTAGAACAAGAAGGAGCAACTGGTAAAATTAGGAGAAGATTGATTTAGAGGAGATAAAATTAAAAAATTTGCACAGGAGGTGGTGAGCACCTGAGACTCGCTGTTGGCACAAGGCTGGGGAGGCAGGCAGTGCCAGGGGACTCAAAAGGCACTGGACAACTCATGGACGACAGGCAGGCAGGGACCTCACATCCCCAAAACAACTGGGCACAGAGGGAGATGCTGTAGGAGAGGCCAGGCTGCCTCCTGCCCCTAAGCACCATTTTGCCATGCAAAAGGGGCAAGAAGGCAAAGGGGCAGAAAACTACTCTCACTCAGCAGGCACAGTGACATTAACACAACATGCTACACTGAAGAATCACCTAAGGTACTTAAAAAAGCAAAATAAAAGACCCCAAATACAATTCTTTAAAAGTAACAGATATGTATTTCTACTTCAAAGACTTCCCTGCTAACCAAGTCTTTCTAAAGAAGTCTTTCTGGAACACTTTCCAGTGTTGATGTGTGGACAGTACACTAGTGTGCTTTAAAAGACTTTTGGGTCAGCGGGTAGCAGGCGGTAAAGAAAAAAACAATAGGGTAAGAAAGAAGAACAATGTCCAAATCATTAGATTGTTCCAAATGCTCAGCTGAAAGCTCCAGCCAGGTCTTCAGTGCCTTGAGTGCTTTCCCCATCCTTGGTGTGTCAGTATAAATTATCATCAACATTAATTCTTTTGTTTCTTCCCTTTGCTAACAGATGTAGTAATCGCACATTTGGACACCGGCAATATTTCTAATTGTGTAATGGGGGCAGAGATAGAATTAATTAATGATCCAAGTTAAGATAGAAAATCTGAGTTAATTTCTTACAGGTTTTTGAGGGGTTACTTATGGCTGGAGGTGTTCTTGCAGATTCCAGCCCTGTCACAGGACGCAGCCATGCATGCCAATGAGAAAATAGGCATTTTTGGGAAAAGAACAGGCTGGATATTGAGGCACCCACTGCCACAAAAACTACTTTCTTCGTGGCAACAGGCCTCAGATAGTAGCTGGAGTCAATACAAAGCAGTACTGCCAGAAATTAAATTACCCTGCTGGGAGCACAGCAGTGACTCCATTGGAGCGTTTCTTCCCTCACACCACCACCACACCCTGTTTTCCCTTGTCTGCTCACCTATCTGAATACTTCCTGCATGTCAAGAGACCGCTGCCTTCCAACAGCGAGAACAACCAAAAAAAAAATCACATGTGCACAAAACCACAGAATATTTCAAGGAGAATGAAAACAATCAAGGCCACCTCCATCTGCAGGCAACCACAGAACTGAGAGGAGCTCTCTGATGTGGATCTGATGCCCTGGACCTGTGTGGGATGAGCACAGAGTACACTGCTGGCTTTTACAGGTATTGTGAACTGCCACCAAACACTGGCACTATGGAAAGGGATGCAGAGCAAATTGGAGTGAAGCTTGTTCACAGTCAGGATTGGGATCACAACCCCTGTTCTACTCTGGAAGTTTTAAAACTTGTTAAATTAATCCATCATAAATTATGTGTATGTAAGGTTAAATGTCCAGCAAAATGAGACTATTCAGCTAATAATGCAGTCTTAGATGGAGCTGTTAAGGGCCATAATTCTCTATGAGATGATTATGCTTCACAGCTTTTGAGATTAATAACAAGATTTACATTTCAGTATCTAGTTATTTTGGGTGACTTCAGTTTGGGTATGAAACCTACTGACAGAAACATACTTTTCTGAAAAAGGCTGTGTCCTACCTCTGAACTCCCACTGTCTAGTGTCTAAATTCACTACCAATTTCTTTTTCAAACGTCTCTTGCTGTATTTTTGCACATCTTTGCCAAAACAACTACCCCAGCCCTCTAGAAGATGCACATACATAAAATACTGCAGTACTAATATACAACCCTATATCTATGGTAAAGCTGATCTGGTACAACAAGGAAGAACTCGGTATGATCCCACCTCACAGAAGCTGTAATTGTTCATCAGTCAGGAACATTTAAACATGAGCAACGTAAGACCAACCCAAATGCCATTTTTCCATGTGGCCAAGAAACGATAGGAATATCCATAGTTCCTGGTGCTTATACAGCCCAATCTGGGAAGGTACAACCATCACGTAAGAGGTCAACCCCAAGGTCTCCCGCAGCCTGTGCAAGAGCAGAGAGCTTCTGGCCAAGCTGATCTCAGCTCTGCATCCTGAAATCAAATTAAGCTCAGGTCTGGACTTAGCCTGAGCCCTGGGAAATAGCATTTAACCCAGCTAATGTAGTGCCAGTTGTGCACATTGGTCAGCAGCAAACTGAATCCACTCTCAAACTGCACAAACCAGCTGGCCTCAGCTTCTACAAGAGATGCAAAGTCCCCCGAGGCCTCTATGTATATTTTAGCATCCAACTTCTCTAGTTTGGGTCTTGAGTTCCTATTTTTACTGTCATGACCATTTTTTTTCAAAAAGCACAATCTGTTGACAAACGCTGCACTCACAGCCTTGCTCAGCAAATGGCTGCATTTAAAATTCACCATGCCTCTCTTTTGAGGAAAACACAGCTCAGACACCAACACCACTTCTGTGGTGGCCTGCTATGGCAAACATCCAGGGTGCCCAAAGTTACCCTTCCACAACATTCAACCGCTGTGTATTTGCAGGAAACAAATACTTACTCCAACTCCCACTTCACTCTCTTTCTCCTTCTCAGTGTAGACAAGCTGCTGGTAACTCTCACTCATGCTGAGACAAGCTTTCCAGCAAATTTACCTCCAAGTCCCCAGGTGGTTTTGTGCACGTGTGATTGTGAGCAGGTTCCCCATCACTCTCGCCCAGAACCTCACCCACACTGCCCCTGGCACTCAGATAAAAGTGGTTTCTCAATTTCGTGCTGAAAGAAATTCCCTGTTTGAAGTGTGTACTGTCAGGTGATGGACAGGAACTGAGCAACAAGTTTACCTTGCCAAAAAAAGGGTAAATTTTAAGTGTCAGGAAGGAATTCAGACCCAGATGGTTTGTTTTTAAAAATACCCATAAAATTAATTTTTCATTCAGCATTCCAGCTTGGTCTCTCTCTAATGAAGAGCAGGATATTTCTCTTTTTGGTTTGAGAGTGGATGTTGATGTTTAACAGGTTGTATAGCTCCAGGCATTATTATTTTTCAAGCTACCAACAGATTGAATGTGCCTTCTTTAACTGTGGCATTCTAGAAACTCCTAGCTCTAATCTTATATACAGAGACAAAAACTCTGCGTCTTTGTATTAACTCCAAGTTACAACTGCTGAGAATCTACAGAGTCAAGGAATGTTAAAAATTAAGGTTACCATGTCATCTGGTCTAATTAGGGACAGCTTGTTGCCTCTTTATAATTAGGTCTCTTACAAGACACATTTGGTTAGTTGATTTTCTTTCTTTTTAATCATCCCTTGATTTATACTACGTGTATCTACACATACATGTGTAGATATGTGCTCATCCACACACATATGTAAAGGTCATATTTATATTGTCAGTACTTGACACATCATAGCCAGGATCTCACTGATCCTTAGGTACTTGCCACTGAGAAGGTGGCTCCACAGTGAGCACTGATTTGTCTCAGGTAAGGCAGACAAATGTTGGCAGAAATGACATATTATACCTCTTCCAGCTAGAAAATATGAATTTACAACTACAGATTGAGCAAGACACGACTGAAAGCATCAGACCTCTAAGGAACAGCTGTAAAACACAAGACTGGAATGGAAAAACTTCTAATGCAAACAAAAAGAACAAATTTGAAACTAACCTGATTTTAAACCCCCTGGAGTCACTTTAGAAAACCCTTTAGATAACAGGGTTATGTTTGCACAGAGAACTCCAGGCAGCATCGTGAGGACAACAGCAGGCACTAGGATTTACCTCCTTAAATCCTACAAGTTCATCCCATTTAGCCAAAGCAAAACAAACAAAATTTTAAGAGTAACGAGCACTCTTTCATCATCAACCCAACCCAGTCCTTCAGGTTTTACAGCTGCATTTCTCTCCATCACACCTAGAGCGCCTACTGGTAGGAAATGGAAAGTGAACAGTCAGCTAAATCAGCAGCTACCTGTGGTTGGGGAGCTCGATGACACTCCCTGTCACACAGAGTGTGAGAGAAGACACATCTCCACAGCCATCCTTCACCCCAGCAGACACCAAAGCCAGCAGATGGCTGGAAGGATGGCCTCTCAGTTCGCTTTTGATCACGGATCCAGGCTGGGAAGAACAGCTATGCCCCGGCACTCCTACAGTCAGATGCAGGAGCTTTGAACACTTGGTGGTCTGACAGCACTCATCTCTCTCTCTCCTCCAAAGGATGTGAAAAGATGGATTAAGACAGACCTGGTGCCAAGCTTTATAATGCAATTCTAATGACATATGCTAGAAATCAATGCTTCTCCAATGCCCTGCCATTTCCCTGGACTTGCCAGCGGAGTGGAAAGCAGATACTCAATACTTGACACAAATTACTTCTGAATGCCAAAATATATTAACAAGTATATTCTGTTTGCGTAGGGTATATACACGATTTCTGGTGTTTGCTATAAAAAACACCACCATTGTGTTAAAAAAAAAAAAAAAGAGAAAACAGAAAGGGAAAATAAATCCAACAAAAAAACAAACAGCCAGCTGAACTCCACAGTCCACTCTTAAGTTCAAGTATTTTATACAGAGGCCTGACACAACCATAGATGACATCAAGGAATTCCTGGCTGGCCTGATTGAACTTGTTAGTGCCTTTATTTAAGCACATGTAATTTGTTCTTCTCCCTCTCAATCATGCCCCTTCGTACATGGCATGCTTTTTCTCTCTTCTAAGAACAAAACAGAAAGGGTTTTTCTTTGAAAGAATGCTGCTGCCAGCCCTAAGGACAGCTCATCTACTCTCTGGGGACCAATACATCAGAGAGGGGATGAAAGGAATGTAAATTTTCCTTAACCTATCATCCCCTCTGATTCCACAGATCCAGAATGTGCAAGCCTTTTCATTTCTCCATTAATTTAGGGATAGAGCCACAGGAGTCCATCACATAAAAGCAAAGGCAGTTTCTCCAAACAGGATGCCAACTCCCATTCCAGCATGAGGGCAACATTAAGAGAACTGCTTCACACTCACTGGCTTTGAGACCACTACTGAGTCAAAAACACAAACAGGTGTGCACAATGTTACAATTCACACAGAACAGAATTAAGCCATCCAAGAGGTTAATTCACAGAGAAGTAGTGGGCAAGGAGGGAAGATGCTGATGCTGCTGTGGGGAAAAATATAAGTCCTGCCATGTTGCAGCAGCCCTCTTGTTAGAAGGTAGAAACGAACCAAGACACAGACTTCTTGTTCATCACAGCATGAAAAGGGCCCTGGTTTATTCCTCTGTACACCTCAGCCATCCTGACTCCAACCATTCACTGACTCTGCCTGCACCAAGCTCCTGCTGGAGGTTTCCCTTGCAGCCTCTGACTGCTGCTTATTTCCTGCTGAACTCTGACTGCAGGGATCAGTTTGCAGCCTCTGACTGCAGCTTTTACCCAGCCAGACTGTGACTGCAGGTTCCTGCAACAGGCTCTGACTGCACACCCAGACTGACCTCACTGCAGGGATTCTCTCTCCCCAGGATCCTGCTTCTTCATGATTCCCTCCTTTCCTCCTCCTTCGTGATCCTCCATGATGAGTCTCCCTTACCAGCTCACCCACTCCCTTTTATCACATTTACCTTTATTGGACACAGCTGTGCCTCATCAGGGCCCAGGCTGTATTGGGTAATTAACACAGCTGTTACTTATCAGGGGTGAGGTCACCTGTATGCCCTTCTCCTACACACCCACAAAACTATTTTGTAAAGATTGGTAGGGATGGGCCATATCCACCAACAGGAGAGAGATGTGGAACACACCAAGAAGAACATCAGCACCGCTGACAGCAGGAACTAGGGAAAACCCACTGGCAAAAAGGGCAGCTTGGCTTCTGCAGCTTACCCTCTGCTTTACATAAAATGCCACCTTCAATAATAGTTAAACATTTATGATTCCGCATCTATACACATATCTGGGCAGGCACAGGTAGCTTTTTCCACTATCCAATAAACTGAGGCAGGAGAAAGAAAATGAATATGCCCGGGATGGGTTGTTTTTTGTATATATAATAAATGTGGTTTTGCCAAGGATATTTATGTCTGGTGGAAGGGAGGCAATGCAGAAACTGAGAGTGACTTCACTGATAGAAGCAGAAGAAAAGTGCCTCAATATTCAGCCTCTTGTCATTACATCCCATTAAACCAACTTAGCAAGAGGAAATGTAACAGCAAAGGTGCGGCTTGGTACATATGTTGTATTTTCCTTGGTTTTATTCATTCATATACAGCTAAGATTATAAGGAAGATCTTTTTTTTGCATTTCTTAACATTTTCACTAGGAAAATAAGACTCTTTTTTGATATAGTTTTAGCTGATCAGTGTTAGCGGGAGAGGAAAGGAGAGGTTCTGAACAGGGCTTTGCACTTCCAGTTTTCCTTTGAAAATCTGACATCTGAAGCATCACTCATCTGATTGCCAGGAAGTAAATGTTCTTCATGAAATGGTGCTGCTGTAGGATTGCTGTGTAAAAACTCTACAGCAAGTACTTGTAAATAACAAAAAGCTAACACCACTGTGCTCCATAACTGTTGACACACACTGAATATTTATGGAGGCGTTCATTTACAGATTGTGCTATCCTTTATGGAAAGCGTGAGGTGCAACAAGTCTGAAAAGGAAAGATTCTTCATTCATAACTAACTCTGCATCCCTAGAATACTTCAGCCCCACTGTGGGACACATTTCTGATGTTTTTTCTCTTATGCTGATTCAAGTGTTTTGCCTAGTATTTGCCTCACTAAGTCCATCAAACTACCAAACAGACATGGAAGGAAAGCGGGCCCAAAATGCATTTGGGATCTCAAGACATAGAGATTCACACAGTCCAGTCAACTTCAACAGAAGCTGGCTACACAGACCCTCTGAAAATGCCAGACTATGCCACTTGACCCTGATATAGGAGAAAACAGAAGTCTTATCTAGAAATATAAGACAAGCATGAACTCATCTCTATATGAGGGATCCTGCTTTCACTTTATAATTGTTTAATTTTCTTCACATCTTCTCTTATTTAAGCATTCAATCCACAAAATACCCCAGTAGGTGAAACAACAAAAAACCCCATAATAATAATAATAAATACCGAGAGTAACTCCATGAAATCTGAAACACAGTGGGCCCACCATTCACCAACTTCCAGCCCAGAGCTCAAAAGTACTAATTAATAATGTTTTCGTCCCTCTGCACCTGTTTTCTGCTTTCCTTTGTTGCCTTGCTGAATTATAAGTTCTTTGTAGCGGCCTCTAGTCCCTTATTAATTGTTTGCCCTGCATCCAGTAGAACTCAATCTCCATTTAGAGACTGGAACATAACTTTTATTCCAGAGTCTGTAAATGTGTACTGTATGTGCATAAATCCTGCAGGCAGAAGGAGTCACTTCTCCTCTCCCCTTCCCTTCCCCAAAATTCATCATGAAAAGAAAGACAGAATGGTAAATACTTTAAAAATTGATCTTTAAACACTTACAAAAAATACAGCGAAGATATCTTGGAATGTTATACTTAAACTCAGTTGCCCATGCAGGCACACACATGCAGACCTTAGAGCTTGTATCACATTCATGGCATGCAGCATAACCACCAGGGAAAGCTTTATTAGATGAAAATAAACCTGTTGTAAGAGATTTCCATGCAATTATTCTGCTGCCATTGTCCTGGCCAGGCACTGATGCAGCTTTTCAAATTAATATGCTTAGTTTCCCGAGCAGGAGATCAGAATAGTGGAATTCTACGGGGAACTCAATTACCAAAGAAAATGATTGCTCGAGCATTCAAGAAATTGGAACTACATCTAATTGTGAATAGTAGATTATTATCCAGATTATGGACGGCAGTTTGAAATCAATTCAGACACAGAGCTACATATGCCTTGAGGATGGTATCTGCAAGATTTGTAGGGCTCCTTTCCAGCTCGGAGGGGCTCTCAAAGAGAAAACTAAACTACCAGTGTGGGTTTGGGAATGCGAAAAGCCTGTATCCCTGCTGAGAAGTTGAAAAAGCAGAGAACAACAACAACAAAATCACCAAGGGAGAGTCCTTGGAATTTGTTCCTTTGCTGTTCTGTATTCCTTTGGTGTGGATGAACATCAGCATGTTCCTGCCTGGTTGGCTGTTCTGCTGCTTGAAGATTGCTGGTGCGTTCAGGTGGTGGCTGTACATCAAGAGTGGAAGGTGAAGGCACCCTCCTGCCTTTGAGTTCTGCTATAGCAGACAGATGAGCTTAAGTGGTGGAACAGGAAGGCAAGAAAAAAAGGGCTTAGGCCCAAGAAGTTTTGTTTCTTCAGAAAGCAAAACAGGACAATTTTTAAGGGAAACAGATCTGATGGTTTTGCTCAATTTCTCTCTGACTATAAGTGAGCACTACAGGAGAAAAAAAAGATCACAGCACTGAGGAAACATTTGAGGATTAAAACAAACATGAAAGGATATATGATCTGTAGGATGCACACTGAGTAAATATCTGACAGAAATGATGCACGAAGTACACCTTGAAGAGTGGCATCAAAATGGCACAAAGACTAGAGAAGTTTCTGGGAGCGGTGCTGGAGTTCAGCCAGCGGGAATGAGGCTGTAACAGCAGAGAGGCAGCGTGGACAATTCGATCCTTATGGCACTTATGTGCAGATTTCACACAAGAAAAATACATCTGTGGCACCAAAAAAAAAAAACAAAAACAAAAACAAAACCAAAACCAACCAAACAAACAAAAAACCAAAAACAACAAAAAACAAACAAACAAACAAAAGTGAAAACAACCCAGGAAATTCGAAACTGATCGGAGGAGTAAATTTGCTGCACAGGAGAACACAGTGAGAAAGCAAAGACAAAATCGCAAGGAAGAAGTGAAGAAGCAGGGGGTTCTTGGAGGTTTTTTTGTTTGTTTTGAGGATGTTGATTGTTTGGGGTTTTTTTTGTTTTGTTCTGGTTTGGGGGTGTTGTTGTGTTACTGCTTGCTATTGGAGTCTTTTTGTTTTGGTCAGTTGGCTGGGTTATGTTGATCTTTTTGTGAAAATAGCATGAGGCAGGTGGGCAGTTTTGCAAGCAGGGTCCCTCCAGAGGTGGAGAAAGACCTGTGTTAGCACCTGGTGAGGGAGCCACAGCAACTTTCTTCACACAGATGGTTTCAAGCAGAAAGAAGCTGAGCCACAGGTATGCAGAGTAAACACTGAGCCCACTTTCTGTTTCTAGACCCAGGAACTGAACTTATTTAGATTCAGAAACTAAAGTTTAACAGGGCATTTAGTTGTTTCCTACATATACATTACCAAGGAGACAGAATGAATTTCCACAAAACAAAGAAACAGAACCCCCCAAACTGAACTTGATCAATACAATGCTGGCACCAGAGCAAGAGCAATGTAGGCAATGGGGAGACTCAGACTGGGAGTGAGAGTTTCTTAACCTCCCGCAACTGTCCTCCCAGAGCAAGAGGAAAAACAAAAGTGGCAACTTAGTACTCTAAAGCAAGGCACAGTAAATTTTGCAGAAGGGATTATGCAATACAACAGTTTGCAAGAGCTGAGGAGAAAACTGGACAGCCTTATGTTCCCCATGAGGTGACAGCTCCTATTTTTTTCCAAATATAAACACTTCTAGCACGATCACCCCAGTGTTGTTCAAAGAAAAGGCAATGCTGCCTCATAATGTGGAAACCCTCAATTCACAGCTCATGCTCATTCTCCTTAAACTTCCCTTCAGGATCACGTTTCCTACACCAAACTCCCCCATCCACAGTCAGGAGTTCATTCACAGCAGGTCAAGATGCAAATACACTTCAGTACAGAGCCAGTGACCCGTGTAGCTGGCAGGTAGTTATATACCACACAGCTGCTCACTCACTCTGCCCCACACTGGGATGGCACAGAGAACTGGGGGGGGAAAAGGCAAAATTCAAAAGGCTGAGATAAAGACAGTTTAATAGGACAGGGAAAATAATAATAATAGTAGTAGTAATAGTAGTAGTAATAATAATAATAATATACTTTTAGGATGTCTCACAGTGCAATTGTCCACCACCTGCTGACCAATGCCTCAGCAGCAGCCTTGGCCAGCTTTCCTCCTGGTTTGTACACTGAGCATGGCACCACATGGTGTGGAAAATCCCCTGGGTCAGCTGTCCTGTCTCCTTCCAGCTCTGTGTTCCCCCCAGCCTACTCAGTAGCAGAGCAGCATGAGAAGCTGAAAAGACCTTGACTTCATGTAGGAACTGCTCAGCAACAACTAAAGCATCAGTTTTAGGATGAGTTACTCTCATCCTAAATCCAAAACACAGCACTATGCCAGCAACTAAGATGATGAACCCCATCCCAGCTAAAACCAGGACACTCACCCCTTCCAGAGATACTTTCCAGGCTTGCCTTAGTTGTACCAAGACAACTTGTCAGTAACTCACTCCACCAGCCTCTAAAACCCTTCAGAGAGAGCTCTATTCCTTTTACACTCCTATAAAACGTGAGTTGTGACCAAACACATTTTGTATGCACTCTGACTCCAGGTACTTTGGGCAAACCATTTCAGCTCTACGGCTTTCTGACACAGAACTGGTGTTACTCACATGTTTTGAAGGTTACTGCATCGCCTGCCATTTCTCACTGCAGAGAAAAATTACTTGAGCCTTGAGACTTCAAACTGAGTGCCTTTTCTCCAGAAGGAGAGAAAAACCTGGCCACGAAGTTATTCCGCAGCAAATGTGTAGTTTGAGGCAAGTTAGTTTCATTTGCTGGGATTTGTCTTCTATTTAATTGCTGATAGATAGCAAAGCTAGAGACCAGAAAGAGGATTCCTCAAGTTCTGCTCTTATTTCTACCACTGCTCCCAGTTGCCTCAGCCATGAAAGGAGGAAGAAAGGCTTTCACTGGATGCAGAACCAGCTGTGTGACTTTGGAGCAATCCCACCGGAGCGCCTCACATCTCAAACCCAACATGGCTCTTTCTACTCCACATTTAATTTTTAAAAAGTTATAAATGTGCCGTTGTCTGGCTGGAGCTTAAGGGGAACACAAAGGAGCTCGTCGGCAATAAAGTGCCAGCTGCTTCCCTGTGGCTAAGTTTATCACAGTTTAACAACAAACACTTTTTATATAATTTATGGCCTCTGCATGTTAATCCTCTTCAGGTGGATACCTCCTGAAGTAGACATTTCTAGTCCTTGTGCACAGAAACATAGCAAGGAAATGCTGTTTACCACAAACCAACAATATATATGTGTGTTTATGCATGTATGTTTGTGTGGATGAATATGTGTCAGTCAATACATGTGCAAAGCGTGTGCTCATGCATGCATAAATATAAACATATACAAACCAGATATACATATAATAAATGTAAATAATAACATATAATTTTGATTAATTAAAATTAACAAATATAAATATATAATTTTCTTTTTGTAAAATACATAGATTTAGATTTTCACAGATGGCAGCCAAAAGCAGAAGTTTGTGGCCAAAAGTCTTTCACACAGTGAGGCCTCCTCACTGGCACCACCACTGAGACCCAAAACTAAGGAAAACCTCCTTTTTCTCAGAAGGCCACAGCCTCTTTGAGCTGAGAGAATAGGCAGAGCAGCTGGGACAAGTGTGATAGACCAGAGAGAGGATAAAGGGATAGAGGGACAGAGGGATAGAGGCCATTTGCTGTGGATGGGAGTCAAAGACATCACGACAGCTGACCCTGGAGGAGAAACTTGTGGATCCAAAAGAGTGGCCCTTGAATCCAGGCCTCAGCAGAGTGTGCAGTTCAGCAACAGTTAATTCCCACACAGCTCAGCTGGATTTGCAAATACTCTCAGAGCTGAGCACAAGCCCAAGTGCATTCCTGGGTAAGAAACGCAGACAATCCATTATGTGAAGGTTAATAAGAGGTTTGAGTCAGATATAAATATGGGATGCCACAGTCAGACATCCCTTACGCTTCCAGCATCCATTGTCACTGTCTTTGCCAGCCATGTTACAAGGGTTTATGCAACAGCTTACACTGAGCTCCCCTGACAGTTACAATTGCTTAGGAATTACAGAATTACAAACTGGAGTTAAGGCCTCTTACACGGTGATCATCTCACGACCAGAGCAAAACTGAGTTGTCACAGGTGCTAGCCTACACAAGCTGCTTGTTTTTAATTTGCATCCTGTTACATTATTGCTAAACACTGCAGAACTCCACCTCCCACATGCAAAATTTCCATTCGGCTCCACCCAGGGTTTGCTTTTCAGCCTCTCCTGTTCAGTTAAGTTGGGACTGTAAACTGAATTTCAGTTTTGAGTTAGGCACAGGAGCACAGACCACAACACTCACGGACAAGCTCAGCTTCTCCAGGGGAGAGGAAGAATGAGGGATGCCATCAGTTGAGACTGCTGCCTCACCAAGAAAAGTCCTCAAACCACAGCGGGTGGAAGCTTAAACTCTACTTTCAAGTCATTTAAGCTTTTGCCTCTCCTTTGCCTCCTAGCAAGTCGTCTTCACAACTTCAAAATTGGTTTACCCTCTGAAATGACTTGATCCTTGATCTTACACTCTTGCACTCACAGACATTAATCAGGGACAGGAGGTTTGCAGTGTGGGCTCCACAAACACAGAAAATTCTACTCCACAGTGCCCTGTGACCCTTCTCACTTTCTTTGGCGACTACAGTGGGTCAGCAGTGCTTACAGAGGGCAAAATGGACACAGGCTGTTATGAAGAAAATATAAAGGAAGGACTACCAAGGAGTCAACATCATTTCTTATGGCGTTGTTAGGTAACAGAAGGAGCTGACAAAACTTTGCATCCTCCAGAAACAGATTAAGTAACATCCATTAAAAGTAGTGTAAATTTTTTTCCCCAAAAAGTAATCCTGAGCAGGCTCTACTCAGTTCTTCAGGCGTTTCACAGACTAGCAGGGCAGTACAAGTGAAGGAGCTCTGCCTCATCTCACTGCAGCTGACAGAGCAGGAGAATTAATGCACTGAAGGAACTGCAATCTCCATGATGCCATGAAACTTCTGGTTTCCAGACTATAAACACTGTAAGCCCTCCGAGTGTCCCCAAGATGGAACAAGACACAGGATTTGGTTCCAAAGTCACGGTTAATGACAGCACGTCTCAGGAGCGATATTAAACTGTAAACCTTGGTGGGAAAGGCAGTCTCTCACTATTAGAGCTCAGGGTGAAGCCTGTGGCCATATTATCTTTTACGTCAGCTTCACAGGTTTAACACTTTCCTCCAAGCCTCTGGTATTCTGTCTCTGAGAGATACAGAGGATTTAACAGACTTAAATGTGATACAGGCTGGCAAAAATCCTATAATCCTTTTTCTTTAATAAAAGAAAAATATCTAATAAATAACAGAGCCTTGGCATGAATCTTTGAGGAAGATGCTAACAATGCCAGGTTATTTCCACAGAAATGGACTTCACAAACTCATGGAGATCCACGTAACAGTACACATCTATACATAATAATTATTTCTTTACCTTACTAAATGTATCCCTCTAAAGAGATTCCAAATCCAAGCTTACAAATCCTCTCTATTAAAATATTAACTGACTTCAAAATTTTTATTTAACCAGCAGATGATTCAAGAGTCTCATCACAGTGTGTGGAGTGGAACAGGAACCACGTGGCTTCCAACAAGATGAAAGAAAACCAACAGAAATAACTGGCTCTCACTAATATTCCTGCTTGGAAAATGGTATGGACCATGGCTCATGAGGGAAGGACTGGCTTTTCAGTTGGCTGCTCGTTCATCCCTCTTTTTCAGTCCTCCCGCTCCAACTAATTTCACTAGCAACCTTTATAAATCAGCCAATAAATTATTGCAAAAGGAGAATATACTTCCTGTCTCCATAAATGATAGCTGAAAATTTCCTAATGGGCCTTGTATGTGGGAAGAGGCTAACTTCGTACAACGTGCTGCATGGTGTGTTATCTACAGCTTCTGCATCTTAGAAAGAGCCCAATGGGCAAATACAGCCAAAAAAATAATGGGAACGTACATGGTTGTTTTATCTTCCCCAATTCTCCTGAGAGTAGGTGAAAATTAATCTTGCAAATGCTTGCACACAAGTTACCTTGCGTGTGAACGCACACAAGCTCCTGAAAGGAATACATTAACCAAGCCGAAAAACGTCTTTCATAAGTGAGAAAGACTAAGGAAACAAAAGTATTGGCAATTAGCTGCCTTCATTTTATCAGCAGACCAGATACTCCTCCAATTACACTACACTTGACTTAGCACCAGCATGGCCCCTAAAAAAGCCTTTTCCAACATCATTAATACCGCTCATGTCGTGTGCCAACGCACGGCTACCGTCGCAAGATAAACAACATTAACGCAATGCAACAGCTACACTTGAAATACACATTTAATGTCAGATCTGCCCCACTCCCTGCTTGAGTCACACACAATCTAATCTACCAGAGCAGCTGCAGACAGGGCAAATGCCACGGGAGCCAAAGTGGAGCATGTCACGGGGCACTGACTTTTAGACTTACAGCAGGCGCAGACACTGAAAAGTTTGCTTGGAAGCGGTCAGGGACATTTGTGTGACTGCTGCAAGGTGTGGCTCCTCCCATTACATCACCAATCCCACCCTCGCTGAATTAAAACCTCCCCTTTTCAACTAAGCAAGGAAAATTCAGCAGACTCCACAGAGTGCACAGTAGCAGTAAAGAAAACCTGCAATTTTAGAGCCTCCCACCAGGAGCAGATGTCCCCCTCGAGAGATTTGCAAAAATTTTCATCAAGACATCTCAAAAAGCATCTGCAATTAAGAGAAGGGATGAAAAGAATTACTACACCCCTCCTAATAATGTCAGCTGGAGCCAGCTTAAATCTTCATGCACTGTCTGCAAGAGCTGGTCCCACAATTCTTTCTGAGCTTGTATTTTTCTGTTGCCTATAGTAAATGTATTTGTTTGAAAGTGATAGGACTGTGGGTTTGTACGTGTGCTGAGGCTCCAAAACACAGGAGGGACGTACTCACTCAGGCAGGAATGGTATTGCATCACCTCTTCTCACTTCCAAGTCACCTCACCCAGGACCACAGACCTGCAAACCAAAACAATCACGTTCCGGTGCCAAGCACTCCCAGCACTTCATTTCAGCCCTGGGTCAGCTTTGAAAGCAGCCTGTCCCTATACCCTGAGCTCCTTTATTGTTCAGTGTATTGCTTGGTGTGAATAGCCTCTCCTCTCAACCTTGTTCTCAGGCCTTCACAAATGCTTCATTAGCTTTTCTAAAATAGAAATGGCTACAGTAATACAGCTGTTCACCCAGTCATCAAGCTGTGTCGACCTTCCAAGGTACACAGCCAGGGCTGGCCAACAGAACACACAACACACAACGTGACCTAAGCCAGGCTCTGAGTTTTGCCTTAGAGAAAAAAAGAATCTGTGTCTCAGGCACTTCTCTACATCGTTGAACCTGTTCTCCACTTTCTTCCCCCAATAAAATCTACTTTATTCCTGAGATGCCTCCTCTTTTGTTACTGAGATGCCTCTTCTTTGACTTTCTTACTCCTTTCAGTCCTTACCTAACCCTTGGTACGTTCCCGAAATAATCATTCTCTTTTGAGGTGTGCTGCTAGGAAAAGATTAGAAAATAGGTTTTGGAAGGAAGAAATCCCTACATACAACTGTATTATCTCATAGCAGAGTGCAGCAACAGCTCTGAATGGCTGGGGAAGGAGAATACACTCCTGCCAAATTCCCTAATACAATAAGAAAACGGTCTTTTCCTAGGTGTAAAGACAAATGACTTGTCAGAAACTGGAATTTCTGCCTAAAATCCTATTTTGGAACTTAATGAACTAGAAATGCCTATGTTCCCTGGAAAGAAAAGAAATGAGCCCCATCCTGAAACAGCATCAGCATCCTCGCTTTGCTGAGCTAATCAGAACCGCCCAGGCTCCATCTCCTCCTCAGCCCTTCTGAAACACAAATATACAGGACACTCAAATTCCACGTTCTTTCATTAGCAGCCAGGAACTGACAACAATTAAAATTACTGTGCCACGAGTAATGCTTAAAAGGTCTCCAAAGTTATTTCATTTTCTACTGAAAGCAACGGGTGAATTTCAAGTCAAGTGAGAAGGATCTTACGATGCCCGCGGCCACTTCACAAACTGATGGTTGCCTCCAAACCTCTTACCAAAATTCACCATTTACTTTGTTAATGCCTTCTGAAAATGGATGTGTGTGTCAAAAGGAAACTGAACAACTGGCTCAATAGCATTTGGGTAAGAAAACAACCTTTTTCAGACACTGTCCAACCCTTCAATCCACTTTATGTCAGTAGAAACTATTTCTACTGGGCTCTGCTTGGAGGATAGCACAACTAGGAGAGGAAGTGACCTGCACTGCTACAACAGCAAATACACCTGGTGTGAAAGCAGAAACTTTAAAAGCCTTTAAATGCAGAGCATTATTTAGTCAATCATATACCACAAAGCTGCCCCCCAGAGCTGCATGCCATTTTGATAAATTAACTGGGAAAACTTGAAGCATAATAAAGTCAGACGCAGACCCCAGACTACAGCAATCATGCTTGAATGCCACATAAAATGCTTCCCACAATAAAAGTCATGCTTGCTACTGTTTAACGTTTAAGATAATTTTGAACCTGATCAAGGTCAGCGGTTGCATAATGTGTTCAGGTTTCTCTGCATTTGGGTGCTCAGGATAGGAGTGATACTGGAAGTGTAAATCCCTGGGGAATACCTGCCTCACACTCCTTGGGATTCGGCACCTCTGCATGCTGGCTTGCCAAAGAAGAAGGGATAACTTTTTCAGGGAGAATTTGGGAAAAACAGAGCGTGTCGTTCCTGTGAATGTCTCCACAGACTGAAGTAAGGCTGCACAACACGTGAGAGGCCAAGATGTGCTGCAGACAGCTTGGTACCAGTTTAACCTGAGGACAGAGGAAGATTCCTGCCAGGAGAGCACACGGCTGATCTACAAATGCCCGTGGCAGTCAGAACCCCTCCACGTACAGCACCCTATTTCTCTTCAGGTGCTAATGAGCCCAGAACTTTTTGGGAGTCAGAGATTTGCAGATCCTCCAGTCCTTGCCAGGGCACTATGCCCTTGTTCTGACTTCATTTATGGTAATTGTACCACTTCTCTTACAAAGAAATCCTTCCAGAAGTCCAGTTCTGATGCCACCTCTTAAGCATGAATGTAACTCAACTCCCCAGGTGTTGCTGGTGCTTGTCAACTTTCAAAACAATTTTTCATGTCTGAGCTAGGTTTTAGACCTCAATGTAGCACTGCCTCATGAACAGGGATGTGCTGCCATACTCCAGAACACCAGAGGATAGGGTGGGCTGGGCTGGGCACTCCTGCTGGAAGCCTCTCCAAGAGCACAACTGGTTTCCAGTGAAAGATACAGGCATTTCTGACTTTCTGGAAGATGGTATTTCTCTGTCTTCTGTTTCTGAGATTTTTTCTACCAACTGGAGTGCTGTCTTTTCCTTCTATTTCTGAGCCTTCTGTATTTCTTCAGCAAAATCAATAAATAAAACATGTTACTCCAAGTCTAACGGGAGCTGCCAGAGCCAGCAGTTTCTCTTCCCATCCTTCTTTCCCCACTTGGATGCCATGGGTGCAGCACAAAGGGAGGCCCCCACCTCCTCTAGCCATTCCTGCTGGCACATTCCCACGCCCCCGGGACCAGGAGGTGCCAAAGGAGCGAGCAATGCTCACGCACTGCCCTTTGTAAAAACATAACCTCAGGGAGGGGAAAGGAGAGCATTACTTTTCACAGAGAGTAAACACCGTGACTCAGTTTTATTTCCCAGGCATCCTGACTAATTCAGTCCTGGAGGAAGGAAAAAAACACAGGAATTTTTTTTTTTTTTTTTTCTACCAACCTTTCTAAAAGAATCCAGTATTCCATCTGCCGGTTTTTCTTTGCCTAGGTAATACCTCTGACAGCAGCACCATTAATCTTATATGAGCCCCAGCAGCTCTTGTAAGGCCAGGCTGTAGGACTCTGCCCATCACAAGCAGCTGAACTTCAGACAGATAAGGTACATTCAAAACAGCACAGCCACTCTGAAGTCTACAAAATGTTCAGTTTTCCTGATCAGCACTCCTTGTCAGAGGCTGCTGAGTGACCTCACTCAGCTCCCCTCATGAAGGCAGCCCCAGTGGCTCCACCACTCAGCCTGGAGCCAGGCTCCTCTTGGGTTTTCCTCAGATGGGCCTTAAACCGGAGTCCCAGTTATCTCATTTCTCCACTTGACTGTGCAGTGCAATCAAAAACTGCTCTGTTTTATTTTGCATTAGACTTTGGGCATTGCCTTCCTGCTTCTGGTACAATAAATTAAAAAACAGACGGGGAAAATAACCATCACAGCTCTCTGCAGAGCACTTGTGGCAGGCGGCTCATAGTAGGCATCGAGTTTTATAGTCCTAATGTTCACTTCCCCCTTTCCCAAACCTGCACGTTGCTCTGCCTTCCTGAAAGTCCTCTGTCCCCATCCTTGCCTTTCCTCCCTCACCCCCCTTTGACCACCCCCCTGCCCAACAGATCCCACAGGCTCTCCGGACAGCCCTAGATGAAACAATCCTTCCCAGCCTCCACATTTTAATTGCTTTTTGGTCCAAGGGTCCACATTGGCCTGTTTGCTTCATTTATGCCAGTGCTTACTCTCCTGTTCTCTGGACTTGAATGTTGTGGACAGTGAGCAATGCAAATCTTACTCTCTCCAGCTGGTCTTGTGCCTTCTTTCTACTGCTTCAGGCAGTAGAATCTACTGATACAGGCACGGCCAGAATCTTCCTCAGGCAGCAAAATGAGATTGACTCCTCTTTCCATTCCCCATCACCCTCAGGCAGCAAAATGAGATCCTCCCCATGCATTTACAGAAGCCATCCCCAGCCTCTAATTTACCTCTTCTTACACCAAAGTGAATGCCTGAGCATTATGGCTTTTGGTTATCCATAGATATAAGCAAACCACCTCAAATATCCTTAGAGCACGTTCCTGTACCTACAGGATGCTACAATAAACCCAATGGGGGGACTTTTTCAAGATCATGGAGTGACAGGACAGAGTGGAATGGCTTCAGACTGGCAGAGGTCAGGTTTAGATTAGTTATAGGAAAGAAATCCTTCCCTGTGAGAGTGCTGGCACAGGTCCTGGCACAGCTGGCCCAGAGAAGCTGGGGCTGTCCCGTCCCTGGAAGTGTCCAAGGCCAGGTTGGATGGGGCTTGAAGCAACCTGGGATAGGGGAAGGTGTCCCTGCCTGTGGCAGGGGGTGGAACTGGATGATCTTTAAGGTCCTTCCAACCCAGGAAGGACCCAATTCTCTGATCCTATGATGAATCTATGAAAATCGTTCTCTTGTCTTTTTTTGGAAATATTTTCTTTTGGTCCTATGAGCCTTATGTGCAAGGAATACTTCCTTAACATAAATACGTATCCAAAGAAAGAAAACGGATGTTTTCTGAAAAGCAACATGCACACCTGATTGCTTTTCCACCTCCTTTTTCTGTAGCCTGGACGTCACAGCACCTAGGAAATGAGGCTGATATATCTTCTCAGGTTTCCTGATGCTATTTGTGATAAAAAATAAACAAACACATGGGATTATTTACTCAAAAATGACTCGGGAAATGCCATTAATCTCTGGCTTCCAGCAGTGCTTTACCCAGTTTAGATTTTTGCAACGGCTCTTGGTCACAACTGAGGCTGTCTGAAACACCTGACACAGCATGAGCACAGCCAGCAGCTTCCTGCATTTTGATTTAATGCTGCTAAATGAACTAGTCAGAGGGGTGGGGGAGAAAAAAAAAAAAAAGAAAAAGTGAAATTAATCTGCCCAGAGTCACAAAAACTCCCTTCTGGTACACTTGTAAAACCAAAAAGTCGCCTTACTCGGGTTTCTGTTCCCCGGCCCCTCAGCTGGGGTTTGACACACAAATGCCTTTCAAGTGGCCCATTATCCCCCCGGGGAGGTTGTTCCCTGCGCAGTCCGCAGGCAGGGGTGTGCTGGCCAGCCCCTTCCCCGTGAATCGGCGTCTGTGCCGCCGCAGTCAATAGCGGTCTGTGCCCGCACAGAGCCCGTGTCAGCGCAGCCCAGCCTGCCTCAATCATCCGCTTCAGTCCTCACAGGTTTCCACTCGCCGGGAAAATAAACCCTGCTTCAGGCAGGGAGGAGCGTGGAAGGCACGGCACAAATGTAAGTATTACCACGAGCACCCTCGGCAGGGACAAGGGGTGCCTGTCTCCTCTCCTGGGGAGAGCAGAGCCACAGGATGGGCTGTTTTTCCAGGGTTATCCCAGCTGGAGAAACGCAGTTTAAAGAGATCTCGGACAGCACAATCAGCAGGCTGTGCCTGGTATTACAGATCTGGATCTGCCGTTCTGCTTCGGAAAGGTCAGTGCTATATGGGGTGTCACAATGAACTCATTGTTCTTGCTGTTGAGTCGGGGCCACGCTTTAATTTTGGTATCGATGAAATAACGAAAAGGCCATTTCCATAGGAAACCACAAGAATTAATCAACCAGAACACTAGGACCCTCACGGCCTGCTTTCAAGCAGGGGGTTCATTTTGAACTCAAGGACGTCCTAATTGTTGTACCCGAAGCACCACACCTCTGACAAAACAACCGTGGTTTGGGTGTGCATGCAGAGAAAGGCAGCGATGCTCTGCAAGTGCCTGAACTCACCTACTGAAGTACTTCTTATTTATTAATATGCATCCCTTCCCCAAGCACACTCCTTCAAGGTCTTCCAGCTGTGCATTGTAGCCAATAGGTCTTATCTTTCCTACCTGCCTGGTGGATTAGGTGCAAACCTTTCCGTGAGACAGAAGCCAAGTAACCATGACTACATTTAGAAACAGGTCTGCAGCCTTCAGACTTTGCCACCAATCTGGAAAGGCTGCTCTGGTTTATAACTTTTAAATCACATTGCTCTCCAAGCCTCAAGTGTAATTAATTTACAGAAATGACCTTCATTTCACCTAAAAACTATTTTAAAAATGTTTCTAAGGCGAATGTCACTTGAGCCTCAGGATGCAAGGATGTCTCAGCCGTTTTCCCTAAGAAAGCAAAAAGACTTCTCTCAAATATTTTTGAACACAAGCCTCACTTTTGCTTTCAGGGATTCAACTCCCCCATGTCATAATCACTGCCCCAAGACTCCTCTGCCTTGGAGATGGTGAGAAGAACAGCAGAAACAGCTGAACTCTGTCAGCAGCAGAACAATCTCTTTCTTCTCTTCATCCAGAGGTGAAGCCTTTGAAAGGTCTGAAGGAAGAACACATTCATGCTCTTGAAAACAGGGATGAGGTGGAGATCACTTCCTGCTTGTTCCAAATAACACAGAATGCTGAGTGTTGTGGTGCTGGAACAACACACAAAATAAGGTGCCTAAGTCAGGATTTGAAGGCTGACTTGGCTTAAGCTTGGCTTAAGCTACTGAATAGAAAAATATTATCTTTAACAGGCTTTACTGAATCCCAGCCACATTATTCATCCATAGAGTTTGGGCTCATATCTCTAAACCTCTTTAGCAGCAGCAAGATCCCTGTATTTGTGCAACAGCTTTAAAAAGCCAACATTTGTTTGGGCTTGCAAACATACTTAAGCCTGTTCTTCAAACAGCAGTTGATGAAAACAGCTCTTCTCAATTAAACCAGCATATATTAACATTTATTAATTTCCTCTCCCTCCTTTGGCTTAGTCTCAGGGTGAGACAAATAGGCCACGAAGACATCAGGCAGCTCCTGATGCCTCAGGTGCAGAGGAAGCCCAGGAGGTGCAGGCAAGCACCTGTCCTCTGCTGGAGCCAGGTTCAGCCAGGACAGAGGGGTGTCCCCCAGCAGCGGGATGTCACATGCCTTAGCACAGGCTGACCTCTGATGCCCTGAAATGCAGAAAGCTGGTCATCACACGTGGAAAACCAGAAATGGCACAAGAGGCATTAAGGCATTCCTGGCAGGTAATGAGGTGCTAGAGCAAAAGCCCTCCAGACACAGAAATTACTCATTTCTACTCCACCAGGTCATGGGAACATGGCAAAGCTAGGACGTACGACTGGAAAACAACAAACAAAAATCCAGTCTGTGATGTGCTTTACATCATGCCTCACTCATTAAAATACAAGTGTAAAGTTTGGCTTTTCCTTTTCCCAGGAAAGAGCTTCAAATCCAGCCGCGGTGTTGCCTCTGGTTCACTGCTGTCTGCAGAACAAAGATGCTGCAGCGTGTAGTACCAGAAATGCTCCCACAGCATCAAGTGACTGAAAGGAAAAGGTGTTTCAGGAGAAAAAGGGAATAACATGTTTATTGTAAAATGACACGGTGTGTACGCTGAAGAAAAAAGAAGAACTGAAGTGCTGCTTTCTTTCTTTCCTTCTCCTAAAGTCAAGGAGGACGGAAACCCTCTCTCCATCAAAGAGAGTAGCTTTGCTTTCCAGACAGCACCAAAAGCTGCTGTCACTGAAAAACACAGGCTTGTGGATGACCAGAATATATCTTGTCCTCCAGGAAAAGAGAGTGTCAAAGTTTTAAGGTCTTGTTGAGAGTCATGAGATCACGTTCTCCTTTTCCTTTAAACTACCAGGAGGACTGTAAACCTGATGTAAAGCGTCGTCTAAAAAAACACAAAGGCTTCCAGACATCAAAAGCAGTGTCATACAAACTTAAATATTTGATTCCTAGAAGCAGCCATATAAAAAGGTAAGGAAACATACCTATGAGTTGCAAAATAAACTCATAACTGCACCATTTACAATTCTGCCCCTGAGCTCCTGTATTTCAATATATAAACCAGAAAGATAATCTCCATATGCTTTCTTTTCAGAACTTAACAAAAAAAAATGTCAGAGCTAAATGAATGCATTTTATAGCCATTGGGTGGGTTATTTGCTATCTTATATTGCAGAGTTTCTGGAAGTGGTATTTCCCTGTACCAGCTCAATCAGGGAGGTTGCTGGCCTACAGCCCCAAAATCTCCCTAGCCATTACACCAACAAAGAGGGAAGATTTTGGCCAACTAGGACAACTGCTCGCCACACAAACTGGGGAAAAGAAGTTATTGATGATAATTAAGAAGCAACACAAAATTAGGGGGAGCAATGCCTTGTCCCCATTTAAGTCAATAGCCATTTTATCACTGACCGTGGTGAGGTAAGAACATGAGTCATTGCAATTAAATACTTTTTTTTTCCTTTTTGAAGTTTGGGCTACAATATATTAATTTACTGTTCATCTGACAGGACATTCTGGCAGAAATTTATTTAATGAGGAGAATCAGAGGAAGAAACAAACGAGGCAGGACAGCCCAGAAGGTTCATGGTGGGTTGAAAAGGGGAGAGAAAAGCAGGCATGTGATTATCTCTCCACATCTGCAAGAAGTACTGAACTTGAGCAAAACAAAAGACTTTACAAAGCTGATGGAGCTGCAAGATGGGAAGCAGTTTGTTTCCCCCAGATAAAATCAAGATCAAGTGGATTTAGTATGGAGGTTTTCCCAGGATCTCAGAGAGCAGCAATGAGCAGTGAAGAAGACAGGCAGTAAAAGGCTGTCCAGTGAACAGCAAGGAGACCTCCTCCCTCATCCAACACTCCACATCCCATTGGATGGAAATATCCCAGAAAAGCAGATACAGGTGGAGTCACTCCTTTTCTCTCATGTGTACAGCACCTAGCTCCAGGCACCTTTCCCTGCACCCATGTCAGCTAAGGGAGCTCAGCACTGCCAAGGGACCTGAAAAATGAAACAGAGCAGCACTCAGGCCCCAGTATCCACACAACATGCATTTGGGAATTTCAGAGCCGACCAGATCCACCCCAATCCTGTGGATCAAAGGCTTCTGAGCAACTAGAGAGCTTTAGTTGCTTTCAGCTAAAGCTGAGTGGGAGCACATCATCCAGTGGAGTTTCAGCCCAAAGAAACTGAGGACAGGCACCTTGAGGCAGCTCCACAGCAGAAACCCAGACTCAGTAAGTGGGAACAGAAAAGTCTCTTCAAAAACACACTCCAGATGTGATGTGAGCTGGAATTGTGACAAGAAAAACCTTCTCCCTAGGATAAAGCAAAGGTGCATCACAGGGAAGCGTAACTGCAGCGTGCTGCCCAGGGCTGACCTGTCCCAAGACCAAATGCAGCTGCATAAAACTGGCTGTAACTTTTAACTCCAATGAAGAACGCCCTACTCCCAGTCATGGGCAGATGGTGGCATTCAGCAGACTGTACATCCATCCCTGTACTAGCAGCCACAGTAATTCACCAGCTGGGACACTGCAGTGGCAAGCACTTTCCATTTGTAGGAGTCCAGAATACACCAAAATTTGTTCTTTTTATTCTGCAGTGTTGAGCTGGGTTACAGTAACAGTCAGAGCTGCACCAACTCCTTTTACTCTCAGATAATGTGCCCTGCACTGCCGTATCAGAAATGGACGTGCCATTCAGCTCTTTGATTTATTCGGGTAATATCAATTCAAGCTGATTGCAACCTACTGAAATGGCAACTGCTGGACACACATTTAAATTTAACTATCTGTTGTGACACAGTGATAAATTTAGACTGGCTCCAGGACCAGTGTTTTCTCTATACGTCACTTCACAGCAATGCTCCGTGCCACTGAAAACCTCCGGCAGTCCTTAAATCGCTGTTATGTCACTTTTCCCCAAACTTAGCCTTTTGAAGAGCACTGGAAAATCCTACAGAGGTGAGGGAAAGTGTTGCTAACACTGCCTGGACATGCAGAGCAATTGCTGCTGGCTTATCTTCCACTTTGCCTGCCCCAAGTCAGAACCATCCCCACCATTTTTCTGTAAAATGCACACACACACACACAAAGAAAAAGTAACAAAACAAAAAAAGGCACCTAATGCTACTTAGCCAACGCCTACAGAAAGTCTAGATGGTTTGCAAGGCTGTCCATTTAATAAAGTGAGCACCAGAGGCATGGAGAGCTCCTCACTGCTTCTTCCCCATCTGTGCAGTAGACAGCTGACCCATAATATTATGGGTGGGTTTTGGGAGGCAGTGTGCTGAATTTCCACCCTTCTGTGACTCAGGTATGAGAGCACCCTGAAAAAATCATTTATTTTTAGACATTTGTCCCCAAAGGCAAATTGTTTTCCCTGCAAAGCTCACAGAGCTATCAGAACACCACGTAAATGAATGTTCTCCATTATGAGGGCAACTAACCCCATTAAAAAAAAAAAAAATAAACTGCACCTTACATTTCCTGCATGTGTTTTCACACATGCTACTGCTTTGCATGTTTAAGCAGCAAATAAATCAGTTCCTCACACAAAAGTTTCAATGCAGGAATATACTAACTGGGAATTTATTCTGTTTGTGGTCTGTGCAATCGAAGGTGTGTAAGAAAAGCTTCAATTTCTCGATTTCTCAGGCTTGCTCCTCTTGGGAGCCAGCAACACACAGCAGTGAGGAACGTGGCAGCCAGGAATGCCGGGATGCTATCTGGCAGTGGGGCTATTTTGTGAGCAAGATAAACACAGACACCTCTGCTTGCTCCTACATCCGTCTGACCAACTCAAAAATCACGCAGGTATAGGAGAAAAGAGGATGACCTTGTGAAACTTTCCATCTCATACCAGCTCAAGAGGAGGACAAAACTCAAAGCACCCCCCATGAGGTATTTTGGATGACTGTTGGATGCCATTTTGCCTTTCATACTGGAAGTTCCCAGGGGAGTTTCACTATAAAGATTTCTGGATGTGATACCTGCACACTTCTGTTGCCAGAAAACACGTATGTCAGTGCTGTGCCCATGAAACAGCAGAGCACTGTGTGCAACCAGACACACAAAAATGACAATGACACACAGTAAGTAAGGAAATATATCATTTCAGGTTGCATTGAAAATATATTTAGTAGCAGAGTATTAGATGGGAAAATCTTCCTTGGAGCATAGTAGATGAAAGGTTCATGCAGTGATGCATAAAAGATAAGGACAGTTATTGCCTGTTTTCCATAAAACCAGAGTCCTTGCTCTGGCACTATCACCTCACCCAACCTTTCCTCCCAGCTGGTAGAACACTTAACCCCACAGTGGTTTCCTGACAAAGAGGTGAGGAATAACATCAACACAGAACACCTTGCAGGAGGTGCAGTGCAGTAAGGGAGTAAGACCAACCCACATCCAGGCTTTTCTCTGCTGTGATTTGAGTGTGGAAGGTAAAGAAAACAGATGAGCAATCCCTGCTGTGCTGCAGGAGATGCAGCAGCCCTCAGGGGTGAGCTCTCCACAGCAACATGAGGCACCATCCTTCACCTCTTTGGGATCACCAGGGGCGTGCCAGTGCCACAGCAAGGTACTGCTGGCTTTAATTCCTGCTGGGCACGACACTGGAGACAACGAGGATCAAACAGGCAGTGACAGGCTCGCAGGCAAACACATGTGGGGTTTATTATCTCAGCAGAGATTCTCCACATCGCGCCTGAAAAATTATCCTCGAGACAGTCTGCCTTGCCAGGGTCTCCCAAACACGTTTTTCTGCCAAAACAATCCACATGTACAATGGAGCAGGGCGAATACCCTCAGCCTGAAGATTCCTGCGAATCTTAGAGATTTCCCCTTATGGCTGAACAGTGTGCAAACATAAAGCCTCAAAGGAACCACTTCCGCATCCTTCTTGAAAACCATCACTCAGATGAATTCCAGGAAGGAAAAGGACCCCACTGTATGCTCTGCAGCTGCCAGGTGAGAGAAAGCAAAGCTCAGGTAGCAAAAGCAACATCCATCATGCAGCACAGCCAGGATATTCACACAGCTGAGCCCTGGGCATGAGATCCCACAGGAAAACCCTCCCAAACACTGGCTTTGTCCTGGAGCAAGGGGGGAACCTTCTTCCCCTGGCATTAGACCACAGCAGTGCCTGGGCTTTGCCCATCGGGAAGGATACCATCAGGAGATGGGAGCTCGAGGTATCCCTACCTCCCTGCTGGCCCTCTCCACTGGAAGGAGTGGAAAAGCCCTTCTGGAGCTCCCCAGGGGGTTGCTCCAACACTGTGGCTTGCAAAGAGCAGGTCAGCCCAGCCCACTGGCTTCCACCTGGCTGCTCTTATGAGCATTTCTCTCTCCCTTAACTAAATACAGGAACAGTGCACAGATTTGTTGACTTCCCACTCTCTAAATTAGTTACGGAGTAAAAAGAAGCAGCCAGTCACTTAGGAAGAAAAATGCCCTTCATACAGTCACTTAGGGAGAAAAAGAGCCTCTAAACTTTGAGCAGCACAGCTAGATGCTCCATGAGACAGTGTCCTACCAGTTCTGAGGGACCACTTGGTCCCTCAGCTGTGTATCAGCAGCTACCTCCAGCACCACCATCATCTGCTTCTGGCAAAAAACAGTCCCTGGGTGTTGTGTCACTTCAGGCTCCAGCACAGGCCACCTCACCTCCTCTTTTTTGTACTCTCCTCCCTTCACTTTGCCCCTTCTCTCTGGCTTCCCGCCACAGCTTTTCTTCTTCTTCCTTCCCTCTACCAGCTAATGAATTTCCCTAACCCAAACCCTACTTTCTGCTCATTAGGAACGTGGGAGTACCTCCCTGTTATGCTGTATTTACTTTAATGATATTATTTAGCAACCAGATGTCTCTGCAAGCTCTGAATTCTTCCATGCAGACTATATTCCCTGATAATCAAGGGAGAAAAAGTTGCAACTCCAGCTGTGACTCAAGGAACTCAATTTGTTTCCGTTGGTAGGTGCTTATTAAACACCTCCTTACTAAGGAAGCCTCCAAATAAACATATCAGTACATTTATTTCCATTGCTTATGGCGACGTCTCAGCGAAAATAGGATTTGAAGAAGAAACTACAGCCTAAGATTTCAGTGCCATACCACAAAGTTGCCATGGCCAATGATCCTAACAGCTACTGCAGGGAAGAGAATGCTACATGCAACCACTGAATACTGAAATTTTTAAGTTAACCGAATATTGATCACCTTTTTAATGCTGTCATTAAACCTCTTGAAGATGCTGTAGTGTCATTCCTCAGCTCCTGGAGAGCACCTGCTGCCAGGGAGGTGATGTGCAGAGCGATTACCCCCACAGCAGCAGGTACCTGGTTCAGACAGGTGATTGCTCACTCATTCCCTCCAGGCAGGAAGAAGGTACCACTGAGCACAGTGAGGGAGGGAGAGCCCCTCTTCTGCTGGGTGCTCTAATTTGGGTAATGGATACAGGCATTGGCAGCTATGGAAACAGCTTCCACCTGGTGCACTCCATAGCTTCTCACCTGAGCTGAGCCTCTGGATGTTCTCATTGCATTATTGCTTTCACAATAAACTGTCTTATTTTGATTCAGAGGTCAGACCCTGATGGCCTCAGTTCAATTTCTTCAGGAGTTACTCTGTGCTTCCCCAGTTAAAAAAATGAAGATAATCCTAGGATCCAGCCTCAGATATGGCCAGGAGCAGCAGCTGTTTCTGCCCAGAGCAACCAGGGCAAAAGCACACTGCCTGCACCAAGCACTACCAGTACCCCATGGTTCTGAGCAGGATCAGCAGGTGAAGGGATCAGAGAGTGGTTCTGGGCATAGATCAACCCATGCCATGGGCAGATGAAGGGATCAGAGAGTGAAGCATCCTCCATGCACTGACCATGAGGCAGCTACAGACAGGCCAGCACGTGGTACTCAAGCAGCCCTTGCTCACCTGCAGAAACAGGCAATGCAGGGCCCTAAGGCACAACAGGCTTTGAATGAGCTGGGAAGAGAGGAGGAAAGCATCCAGCTGAAGGGATGATCCAAGGAAAAGGCAGCAAAGAGGACAACTGCAGCTGTGTGAGCACATGAGCCCTCGGCAGAACCTCCAAGTCCAGCACAGCTCCCTGCAGTTGCCTCCATCACGAGGCTTATTTACTAAACCAGGGAATAATACATCCCATGCAACATAATTTACTGCACAATTTCACAGCTGGTCTAGGAAAACTCGTCCTGGTGTCACTGTGATTACCAGCCACGACCTTTGTGTCTGTCGTTTGAGCTGGATGTTGTTTTGTGCTGCTTCATCCATAACTGTAGCACGGGACAAATCAGCTGCCTCCTTTTTTTTTTTTTTCTTTTAATCCCAAAAGATAGCATCCCACTACCCTTCCCCAAAATTTATTAAATCAACTCACAGGATGTTTATGATGATTAAATTATGTCACATAATGATTTTTTTTTCCAGCACAGAAGGTAAAAATAAATACGACCTACAGTTGTTGGGCAGTCTCTCCCCTACCTGGAGGTTTTCACAAGGCAGGAACCCACACCCATCAGCAAGGACCCACTGACAAGCCAAAGAAATAATAGACATTGGGTCAATGAACATGGATTTCCAGGGTAGGGTTCCTTCCTGGCTGGCAAGCCCTGTTCCCCATTTTCCAGCAATCCAAGGAAGAGCAGCAGAGGGCTGGAAAGCACTGCTTTAATATCACCATAATTCTCCCAGACAAGGCACTTGAGATCTTTAGCTGCTCTAATCTCTCCCCTGATAACAGGTAAGGAATCTGCTGAAAGAAGGGGTTTTGGGGGAGATTCAGGGGTGTGGAGGTGAGTCTGGGGAACACAGAGCTCCCAAACCAGCCCAAAAGACAGAGGGCACACAGAAAACCTGAGCTGGCTTCATCCCGTTGTGATGAAGGTCCACCAGGGATGTGTTTGGAGCAGGTACCATCGTTCATCTCTCCATATTTCTCAGAATCCTCCCCCAGTCCCTAGCAGCTCATGGAGCAGAACCTCCTGAGCCACAGGTGGTTTCTCTGCATTTAATGACTCCTGGTGGAATTTTCTTCGATGAACATGTTCCTCACTGTATTTTAAAATGTGTCAAAGATTTTAGTGGTGTTTAAATGAACTTGGGAACTCGGGCTTAAAGCTGTCACCACCATAAGTAAGTGATTGATTCCAGCGATGGGTTGAGCCTACTCCTGTCAGAGATTAATTTGGCTCCCCCCACTCAATGCACACAGACGAGCCAGCTTCCCTTGAAGGGGTGGCTGGACTGGTGTCTTCCCATGTTTGGGAGCGATTCCCCACTCTTGGCAAAGGCATCACAGCAGATTCCAACCTCCTCCTACTCCCCTTGCTCAGCTCTTTACCCCTGGAAAGCTATGGGGCTTTCCCAGGTAGAGACAGGGAGATGGGGAAGGAGCCCCAACCACTGTGCCCACTGCAGGTGCTCCGCTGAAAAACCATTTCCTTGGGAAGATCTGCATGGCTACATCCCCACACCTCTGCACATGGCTGCTGGACAACCACCCTTCCATTACAAGAGGAGGAAAAATGTCTGAACAGCACCTTGAACGTCCCACTCAGTCATAATTTTACGCATTTCAGTACAACACAACATCAAGAGCACAAAACTCACCGGCAAGTTGCCATGCTAAAGCAACTCACCCCCCAAATATCTACCTCTCTGCCCACTCCCTTCCCTTTGCACCTTTTGTTTGAATAATCTATTTATTAATTAAATGTATTTTTAATCACAGCCTACAGGTTTCTGAAGAGGTTTCTCACAACCTGACAGTTTCTAATACAGCTTTTTTTACTGGGTGAACACCACGGTGATACAGGGCTTCAAAATATCGTCCACGGTGGTTTTTATGCTGGTGAATCCTGAACAGAAGCTGTGTGAGCATTTTGTGTACCCTTGTCTCTCCTGCAGCATGCTGGCTCGTGTCTGAGTGCCCATGCACAGCAGGTTTCAGTAAAACAGCATTAACAGCTCAGAGGGCCACTCCGAGCCCTTTTTTCTGAAGGCAAGCAGGTGAAGATGAATGATGATACACAGAAAAGGAGGAGATTCCAGTTCGTGCTCCTGCTAAACTGCTCAGTGACCCATTTTTTAATGATTTAGAGGATCACACACAGAGCTTGACTTTTTTATTCAGAAAATGCTTAGAACAGTTAAACTATGCACAGAGATGCCAATGCAAAGGAGTCAGAGAAATCCCCGGGAGCATCCTGAAGGAAGGCTGAGAAACCAGAGCCTGAGCTGGAGCTGCTGCATCCCTTGAGCTCCCACAAGGCCACCCCCAGCACTGTTCTCTTCCCAGGTACAGGCTGTTCTGCCCAAGAACTTTTACAAATGCTCTTTCCCAGGTGTTTCCAACTGGACCTCCTACTTTCATGTATTAAAAACAACATGGTGCACTCCTGTCTCAAGCCTCTTGTCTCCTGCCTCGGTCAGCACTCTCACAGTCTGGGACAGGCTTCTTGTGGGGGCTAAACACCACAGAGAAGAACTAAAAAAGCTGCTGAACAAACACACATTTCCCTTTGTATACTGTATTTGTATTTCAATTTTCTATTGTATTTGCATTTCATTTCCCTCCTTTAAAAAGAATGATAATAAGAGAACCAGCAAAACCAATTATTTTTTCTTTTCCTGCAAAGGCAGTTAAATCAGCCTCTCCACCACAGTTCATCACCCCAGTTTATTACAGCAAAATGTGCTGTAGCCATTTAACAGGGCCAGAAGCACTGTGTGGCTTCTTCCAGGATGGAAATGGCACCAAGACCACGAATGCAAGGCTGGGAGCAGACCATACAGCCAGGACACACCAGTCTGGGAATGCAGGGAGAGGCCAGTCCTTTTGGAGCAATTCAGCAGCTATCAGGCTGATTTCCCTCCTGTGTGCATTCAGAAAACATAAATATGATGGTTAACTTCCCAACACAGCATCCCCGCTTTGATCCCACTCCATGGATCAGATGGGACAGCAGACACACCACAGGAGAGACCTGTGAATCACTGGGGTGGATGCACAGGGTGTAAATGTTTTGTCTTCTTTTAAAAGGCACAGGCTTACCCAAAGGAGTTCACTCCGAGAAACAGCCACCTTATCCTTGTACTCTTCTACCACCTCCCTGAGTTTAATAATCCCCAATTAGCTGGAAGAGCAAAAATATCCTCCAGGTGTACTGGGATAAAATCACCATTTCCATACTGTGTAGCTGTTCTCACTTTGTTTAAAATGTGTCCAGCTGCTTCAGGGGCACCGTTTCACAGGCACAGGTTGCTCCATAAAACCTCCAGCACGAGTTCTCTCAATTCCAGGCTGCTGCCCAGAGCTCTGTCCTGGGCACCAGCACACTGCCAGGCACACAGCTTTGCTATAAATCTTTGGGGAAAGAAATTCTTCATCTCTTCCTTCCCCCACTTTCTCAGATAGTTTGATGCTGGACCATCACACAAGAGCATCTCAGTATTTTATAGAGGCAGCATAAAACTTCACATGTTAAAAAAACCCACCTTGTTGGCAGAGAGATCTCCAGTTCAACAAGACTGGTTTAACATTTTCGTGCTTTTCTACCACACCAAATAATCTTTTTTTGTTCTTTAAATTCATTTAAAGATATTTCATGCTCCAAGGACTAGCACAAGGTGAAGAGCTTTCCCCTTCTACAAGCACCTTGATGGGCCATCAACACTCAGGTGAGAAACGCTGCTGGCATTACCTGCAGGAGTTATTTAATCCATTTGGTAAAGGTTAGGACAAAATTAAGATCCAAGTTTCATGCTCTCCACTCTTCCTTTTGTCTTTTTCCTAATGGTATTTTTAAGAAATTATTGCTGCAATAAAGGAAAGGACAAATACATGTCAGTGCTAGAAAACAAATTTATATCCCTGCTGTGACAAATGGGCCGTGCCACGCTGTGTCCCTGGTCGGAGGGGACGCCCCAGCCCGGCCTCACTTAATGGCAACTTCTCATCCTCTCCTGCCAGGCCAAGTTTCCATCTGGAGATTTGATATTTGCCTTCATGGCTGCTTCTTAATCAAATAGGGTACTTTTAGAATGAAATTACCGTGGCTGTATTACAGATGTAAGACATCTCACTTCAAGGGCATAAGCCAACCATTAAATGATGGACATTAGAAAGAAACTTTTCCTTGTGAGCAGGTTATTACGTCCCAACGGTGCCACTCACATTTCTGATGGAGAACAACACTTTTGCCCCGCACTGCCCATCTCCTCTGTGCCTGCATCCTACCTGGCATGTGGGATTCGCTCCCTTTTCCCACAGGGGAGGTATCTGCAAGCCTCAGGCTCCGACATCTCCTGCAAGGCCTTACCCCTTGCAGAAAAGAAAGCAGGGCTCACAACAAGGACCATGGTAGCAGACAGGGCTATTGATATTTAGCAGCTGCCCAAAGAGGCTGGGGTTCTCTAAGTACCAAGGAAGCCCCAAGAGCTTCCCCACTGCCTTCAGCCACCCCAGGATGAAGCACAGGAGGATCTCATTCATTTATGGGCCTCAGAGGCACCTGATTTCCATTCTAGGGGATGTGCTGTGGGTTGAGAGGGGTCCCCTCCCTGGAGAACACTACTGCAGCCCTGTGCCACAGCTCTTTGTGGAGTTACAGCGACTTGTTAGGATCATGAAACCACCCAAAACTTGCCCCAGCAGCTGCCAAGTAGCCCACGTGCCCACCATGGGTTGGATCTGCTGCACAGTACCCAGAACTGCTCTGTCTGGGGAAGATTTGCCAGGATCAGACAAGGAGAGGCCCCTTCCCCAGGTCTAACTCCATTCAAAATACCCGGGAAGCCCCACAGTGTGACAGGCTGCAGCTGAACACGTTCCTGTGGCATGCACAAGGTAAAGGAAATGGTAAAGGAAAAGGCTCATCAACTTACGAGCCATCATTTTTAGTGGCATTTCTGTGCAGTTACTTTCAAATTATCCATTATCCCAAGTTCTCTTTTCCTCCCAGCTTGAAGATAATTCAAAAATAACTTGATTACACACACTTCCCATCAGCAGCAACAGTACTGAAGTAAAAAAAAAAAATGTTTTCCTTGTTGCTGTCTAGTGCTCAATTTTCTGATTTGATTTTTTCACGCATTTAATACAGCTTGTTAAGTAGCAATATAATCAAGAATGGCAAGTATGAAGACCATTTTTACAGCAATTAAATCACCTCTGAAGAAACCAGAAATAAAAACAGTTGAAAGAAAATCTGATCCTACTGGAAATCCATTTGTTTTAAAAAGGACGGACTTTCTTAGAAAGGGAGCTGATTAAATCAGCTGATGCACTGTATAAAATAATTGAGTGTGGGGGAATTGGGCTGGTTAATTGTTGTGCTGTAAACATTATTACTGCAAACCAGAGTATTTGCAGAGATTATGGTTGGGTGTTTGTTCTTCCAGTCATGAATCCGAGACTTCTGCCTGGAACAACAGGTGTATATAATACAATGTAATAATACAATAATACAATTTATAGGATTCTTAAATATTTCAAAATTCAGACACAGCTCATCTCTCACTTCTTTCAGCAATAGATGTGTTGGGAAATTACTTAGACTGGGCAGGTGAAAGCTACAGGACCCATTTCTGGGCATAAGGCAGACTACAGGGGAATACAGTATTATCACAAAATCACCCCAAGACACACACACACATACACACACGTATACACAGTTGCGCACACAGACACTGAATTACTGCATTTATTTTAAGGATCTTAAAAAAAAAAAACCAAAACAAAAAACAAACATAAAAATATGCAGACTCTGAAAATCCCAGATGACACAAAAAGGTTCACAAAAAGGCTCATAAAAGGGGGATGCCGTTCTTTCCCATGTTTTGCATGGACCTTCCAGGTCTACAGCCCCTTAACGCCTTTTTGCAAGGGGAGAGGAAAAGCTGGGAAGCAGGAAGAAGGGAAAAACCTGTCCCAGTCCAAATCCACAGCAGACTGAGAGGAAGGAAAAACATTTAAAATAAAGGAGAACAGCAGGAGGATTAGGGAAGGTTTCCCAGAGCTTTTTTCCTCTCTGGAATTCCTCTGCAAAGCATGTGCCAAACTTTCAGATTTTAGCATCGCTTCCACTGCATGGTATCCTCTCTTGGTTTTCTGTAAAGCAACACCTTTCCCCAAATGGAGTGGAGAATAAACAGAAAATGGTTCTCTGTAATGCAACACCTTTCCCTANTGCTTCCACTGCATGGCCTCCTCCCTTGGTTTTCTGTAATGCAACACCTTTCCCTAAATGGAGTGGTTTGGAAAGGAACTCCAGCAGATTGACAGTGTGGAAGTTAGTAAGTGGTGGGTGGGACTGCTCAGATGTGGTGGCATTCTCACCTGGGGGGAAAGTTGTTACAGTGATGGCAAAGCAGTCACTTTTTTAGTAAAATATAAATAAATGTGTGTAATTTTTTTACTAAAACATAAATACGTGTGTGTGTGTGTGTGTGTGTGTTTGTGTGTGTGTGTGTGTGTCCCCAGGAGTGTACCCACACACCAGTGACTCCCTGTCTGGAGGTGCAGGGACCATGCTGGAACCAAGGAACCAAGCAGGGATGCCCCCTGGGATGCTGGGGGTGCCCAGCCTGTGGCTCCAAGCTGCCTTTGACAAACTGCCATTTGCACACTTACTACTGCTCCCTGTCTGTCTCAGTCACTAAAAAATGCTCAGTCAAAAAACGCTGCATGGAGGAGAGGAAAAAGGGCTTATAAGGAAAACAAACACATCTTTGTTTGCTCTGAAAATGGAAACTGTAGGATTAAAGGCATTTGTATGAAAATTAATATTACAGATGAGCTGGAAGCTGGCTTGTTTTTTAAATCAAAGAAGTGAAGACCCAAAGGTATGCACTGTGCCCCATTAATCTACAAGCTACTTGAATACCCTAATCCTTTACTTTGTTCACCCCTTTTCTTTCATTTTCCTACCCTGATTACTTACTGCCTCTTCATAAGCAGCCATCTTCACCTGTACAGCACAGAGCTCCTTTCCCACTGATGGAAATATTCACCTTGCAACGTCATGATGCTCCTGGCTAGCTGCAAAGGTACTTCTGGGCCTAAAATCTGGATAATTGCAGAAGACCAAAGTGAATGAGCAAACCCTGTGTTGGGTTACACAGACTGGCTCATCCTCAGACATACTGGAATCCAGCAGTGACTGGGAAACCTTAGGCAAAATTACTTGAGTCCCCATCACCAATTGACCAGCATAATGTTGTCTTCAAGGTCATCAAGGCCTGCTACCCATCCAGGGAAAGGGAAGAAGAGTCACAGGTACCGTGCTATGAAGCTGTTACTCCAAATTGGTGCCTGCTGCCTCCTTTCCCTGCACCTTGTTATTTTGGTTATTCCCCCTTCAGTCACGTCACAGTGAGATGCTAACAGGCTGCCAAATAAACCCTTTGGAGAACATAAGGACGTTACATGCTTCGTGATTCCTAAAGAGAACATCAAGTGCCGTGTTAAGGATTTCACAGAGTTCCATTTAGCTCTCGTGTACAGGCATTAGGCTCCCATGAACGACCACTCCACTCAAAGCTGTGCCTCTGCTCTCTGCACCCTCCACTCAACCTCTGCTGCTCCTTCCCTGCCCAGGGCAGCCACAGCATCTGAGGATCTGTTCCCTTGGGGAACAGGCCAAGGGCTGCTCCTGCCAGGTGCTGCCTGGAATTCCTCAGGTTTTTTTGCCTCAACAGCAGCATCTTGCTTTGGGAGCCAGGCTGTGAGAAATGGATTTGTAGAGGATTCTCAAAGCATGACTGAAAGCTCACATAGTCTTGTACGTCTGTATGCAAACTCTGAGATAAGGTGTGCTGACTTAGAGAGGCCATGGAATAGAGAAGACATTGCTGAGAGAGAAACTGAACTGGAAACAAGTTTCAAACAATGGCCTTGCAAACAGACCAAATATTTTGGAGAATCAGAACTGATCTAATGTGAAAGTGATCTAAGTGAACTGATCTAAGTGAAAGATGCATTGTGGCAAGACCATGTGGGGTAAAATAACAGGTGATTGGTGTTAGAATTATTAGCAGCATTGTGTGGCAAAAGGTAATAGGCTGAAAAACATCTGTGAGGTTATTGTAACAAAGAAATAGTTTGGCTTCTGATAGAATGGCATTGAGTTTTACATCTCTTATGTCTCATTCTTCTACAAGATTGATAATACAGTAAAATCTTTTGAAACACCTCTCAGTTGCCCCATCTCTATAGAAAGGATTTTCAACACCAGGCATCTTAAAGGACACAGAAAAAGCCCTTCCCCGAACTCAGAAACAACACTTTCAAACGGCTACTATTATTTTTTGATAAACTACGCTTGTCCAAAATGGCAGGACATTTAAGAGAAATTAACACTAATTTATGCAAAAGTCAGCAATGTAATTGTAATATGCATTTCCACCTCAAGTCAATTTCCAAGGTGGTAATGGAAACCAATATGGATTGAACAAGAAGCATTTGGCAGGGAAATCCAAAGAGAGAGGCTCAGAAAATGTGAGAACTGCAGAGAGACTTGCTCACTTCTGCTGCCAAGGTGAAGGTACACACCATCACCACCCAGCCACGCTCCTGTGCACAGCCTCTCCAGAAAACAAGGACTGTTTTCTCTATCCAAACTCGACCCAAGGAGAGAAAACACAACAGAACGTTGTAAATGTGGCACGGCATGGCAAGCACCCCAAAACAAGCCCTCAGAGAGATGCATGACTGGGTAAGGATCACTGGTGGCTGTGGCAGGAGAAATTTTAAGTCAGGAAATTTTGCTCTGTTTTAACCACCACTGCATTCCCCCGTCTTCCCAATCCCTTTCTGACACTGAAATACATCCTGGTAACCTGGATAAAACCTTCTACCACAGAGCTAGCTGACAACTAATAGTTTACTTGAAGCACTTAGCAGTTCCTCCTGTGAAGCAGAGGAATGGAACAGATCACCATTTCCGTTTGTTTCTGCTGTAAAACCCACAATTCCTTCAGTCAATATTGAAAGGCTGGGTGGAATCACAGAACATTTCTGACCTAAAAAAGTCTACTCAGTTACCTCTTTCTGCTCTGCTGGATCTACAGCCGAGTGCACACCTTGCATGAGAAGCATGAGGTACCAGCCTAAAACCTGGAAGAGGGAAATTCTCACACTGCTTCAGGAAAAAAAAAGCCTTTCTCACTGTATCAATGCATCTGTCAGGTGCAATGTCAAGAGCGTGAACAAACCCCACAAAAATGCCCTGTGATGGTGATTGTCTTTTCTTGGAAGGATTTAATGAGCAGAACTCTTTCTTCTGTATGTAAAAAAATCATCTAAATGAGAGCTAATTCCCATAATAGCTGCTATAATGGAGAAGGGAAACAGCAACAAGTTACATTGGTGTTCCAGATGGGTTCTTTAGCTTTTTTTTTTTCCCCAAGAATTGCCCTCCAAGGACCCCAGATAACCAAACAAACAGCATTAGACAGAACAGGGACACAGACAAGACCTCAAACCTCCCCACAATGAAGGAAGATTGCTACCACATTAGTACCTTTCTAATAAAAAAGGTTGCTGGAAAGAGAACTCCTGATGCCTTTTGTTGAACAAAAGCCAGTTTGTCATTAGTACAAGGCAGACAAGGTTGAAGAGCACTCTGGCCATTTGAAATTCTGGACTCTGAAGTATTTTATTACCAAGGTTAGTGAAAGCTTGGATGAATCAATATTCCTTGTGCATCCACTGCACAGTTCAAAGCTGCCTGTCTGCTGATTCCATGGCTGCACATACGTCTGTCAAGAACTCTAAAAGCTGTATGGGGAAGATGTACATTGGTAGAAAACAATATTTAAAAAATAGTCTGCATTAGTTTATCCTTCCTTTCCCTCTTCAACTTTCCATTTTCTTCACCATCCCGAATATTCCTACAGCACTCTCTTCACATATCTAACAGTTTCTATGTATTTACAGTTTGCTTCCTTATAACACTGAATATTGAGCATTTATCACTCATTTCAGGCAGGAAAATCTATTCACTTACAACACAAATTGCCTGAAAGTCACCAAGAGTCCTTCCAAGTGATGTACAGGGCTGCTCTGGCAGCAACAGCAGCAAAAAGATCCTTGTTGGCAGATTCCTTTGAATCATCAGTATCTGTTACCTGGTGTTGACCTGGAGCATCCCTTCAAAGCCCTCTGATTTTGGACTTGCTTTAAGTTACACTCCCCAGGTTAAAAGCTATTGAGGTAGAGGTTTCATACAGGCATGGAAATTCAGAGTCAAGAATGACTGCACCTAAAAAATGTGAACTCATGGGACTCCCAGGTATCTGAGAAGAGAAAGTAGATCTTGTGGATGACACAGGATGGCAAAATTAGAAAAGCTGCCGTGGTAACAAAATCTTTCCACAGTTACTTAATAAGACCTGTGGAAATGTTACACCGGGATTCAACTCGGCAACAATGCCAGCAAAACATGGTTTGAGTAATTATGAGAATGAGTTAATCAGTCTGGTGTGATCCATAAGGAAAAAGCAGACATGGGAACACAAAGGTCTACTCTGCTGTGGAGCCGTTCCAGGATACTTCCACTTCAGAGCAGGCTCCTGCATCGCAGTCTTTCAAGTGATGTCAGTGTCAGCCCAGCACCTCTTAAAAAAAAAAGCTTCATTTTCCTGCTCTCCAAATACACAGCAAAACTCCTGGCAACTTTCACACCTTGAAAATCGTGTCAGTTGTGAACCTGTATAACAGAAAAAGTATCAGTATTCAGAGTTTCTGAGCTTCCCGTTTCCTGGGGCAAAGTCTGAAGCTCAGTCTCAGCCTTTCACCTAAGGGCATTAAAAAACAAAGCAGAAAACACGCTGCTTTACTTCCCTTAGCAAAGCACAGGAACTAATGATTGTGCTTACAATACACTAAAAAGAAGCTGAATTGTTTAGGTAAACAAAGACCTGACTGTGGAGAGCTTAGAAAGGACATGATCAGCAGTTCATCATCTGAGGCTGTTCAGAAAGCCCAGCGCTGATCGCTAGGGTATTCCAGCGGAGACTGGAATTAGCAGTACAGGATTTCTACCCTCAGCTAGTTTTTAATTGCACAGACACTCTAAACATTTCATCACCTGAGCGTGACCTTGGTGAGCTACACCGAAGCTCACGACGTGCCTTTGCTTATTAACAACGCCAGTGCAAGGTCTGGGACCAGCCCCATGGCTCCCACTGCACACCTCGGCCAACAGCCCTAAAGCCATCAATCATTTATGACAGAGCATTACAGCCAGGCTCATTTTTGTCAGGAAACTATTCAGCACAACGTTAATGTGTCTGTTATGCCTTCTGAGGAGTCTCTTTGAGCTGGACACATCCCCAGCTCTGCCTTCACCTCGGCAATCAGCAGGACCTTGAGCAAAGCCTCACTTTAGGCCAGGGCTGGACCAGATCAGCTCCATCCTCCTTGGCTGGAGCCACCCAAGCTAGGCTGGCCATCTCTTGGGTGCAAGTCCACAGCTGAGGGAGGAGGAGGGAGATGATCCCTTCTTGAAGAGCCGCTCCTGGAGGAAGACACATCTCGAATATTCACGCTACTCTCCACACAGTGCTTGTGCAACTGCAGCCTCCATCAAGTGCTGTTTTGACAGCTTCAAATGAGGGACACCCTTCCTCGTGAAGGAATCCGAGCTGTGCCCACTGACTCAGAAACTGCCTCGTTCACACTCTGCATCTGCCAATCTTAGCAGTCTGCCTACGCTTTAGGAATAAAGGGGGAGATCAAGGTAATGTGACATGTAGGATATTTTTGAATACTGAATTTGTGGCACGTTGTTGATTCATTTATAATTCATCGCAAATTGCAATGCAAATATTTGGCTAAAGTGCAATGATGTTGGGAAAGAAACTTTTTTGTTGTTCTTCTTCTTTAAACAGGGACCAGAAATAACACATCCCACCTAGTCCAGGAGTGACTCCACCTCAGGGAAGACACAAAGAACAGCCAAGTCCCCAGTCCTGTGGACTGGGGCTAAGAACTAGAGGGCAAGAAACCCTCCCAAGTAAGGAGGATTCCTTCAAAAAATAAGTATAATTGGTGTATATTATTACAAACAGGCAAATGCCTTCACACATCCATGCACGCCATTAGGACAGAAGAATTAATTTGCTGAAATACCCTGTGAAATTGCTGTGTGGCTAAGCAAAAATACAGTCAGGTCCAAAAATATATATGTATTTATATTTAATTTTAATTTTAAAACTATTTTTCCCTGCTATGTCATTCCCTCAAGTCAGTTATCCAGAGATTTACACAGTCAGTTTAACAGGAAGCTCAGGCTTGAATGAAGCAAGAAAGCTTCACCAGAGTGTTGCTGAAAGCCATTTTCCAGACTACAGAGGCTCAAAGGTGGGCAGAGACAGCTTGTTTTCTGTCTTGAGAGATCAACACCTGCCAGCAAAATGTGTGACACTATTATAATCTGCAGCCTACAGAGACCTCCAGCAACACCGACCACCCCGACGAAACAGAACCAGTTATAATCCCTTGTCCCCTGAGGAACACTATCTTTGGGGTTTTAAGCTCCTTTAAGTTAGGTTTTGTTTAATTATGATTACTATCGCTCTCTGTTACACTTTGGTTCTGCTGAGGCGATGCAAAGAAAGAACAGCAATGACTTGGAAAACAGATAACATCTAAAAAAGGTCTGTCTTAGAGGTCTAGTGGTTCACTTGCAGGTCCAATTGCAATAGGTAGGAAAGTACAGGGAACAAAGCATAAGGCAAACATATATAATATTTTTCTTCTAAAAAGAAATACAAAAATTCTATACACACCACTCTTATCTTGAAGCAGTTGTCACAGCTTGAAAGTCTTGTGGCTGAGATGGAGAAGATATTCAGGGACACAGCTATGATTAAGCATTTGAAGAAATTACTAGGAGATCACTAGACATCACTCACACTAAATTCTTATTTAAAATGTCTGATGGGAAATGTCTCTCCATCAAGAGAATAAAGCAGATTCAGGCAGTGTTAGCTAGAGACAGCCACAGCTGGAAGATTATGCTGTGTGTGCCGAGACTTCAAGGGCAAATGCATGGCCAGCACGAGGAGCAGAGCTGAAACCACCTGGGCTGAATGTGGCCACAGGAGCTGCCGCTCGAATCGCATCTGGACATCAGCAGGGCTGTGCCACTGAACCTTTGCCAACAGGATAGGGCTCCTCCAGCCAGGGGGAAACTGGCAGCAGGAGAGAGCAGAGGGGAGCCCTGATTGATTTTCAAAGCCTTTCCCAGGTGCTGCAGCTCCCTCTGACAGGCATCGCCCAGAGGAGCTCACACCAGCTGTAACTGCAGTGAAATACTAAGAAGAAACTGTCCCAATTTCGCTTCAGACTGGAAAGTCACCGGTTTTTTTCATCATGCATTCTTAAACAAATAACACTCTTACTTCAACAAAATCAGTTTCAGAGGCTGAGGAACGACTTCTCCCAAACACTAAACAGACGAGATGAAAGCTCCACTGATCTCGTCACAAAAAGCTCCCACGAATTTAACATGGCCGGGATTTCCCTTCCTGCGTTTCCAGTATTACCATATTACTTGTGGTGGTGCAGAATGGTTTTGCACCAGCCTTGCTAATTCAGGCGGGCTCTGAATAGCAGCGAGGCCAGCCAAGGAGCCAGTGCCAAGGAGCCAGTGCCTTTTATTCCTCCCCTGCTGCTTCCTTAGTATGCGCCCGAGCACGCGTGGCACAGAGCATCGGCCTTTCTTCGCGCTTCCGCGCGGGGCACGGCTGCTGCGGCAGCATCCCCCCGAGTGAAGGCTGCCTTCATTCAGAGGGGCACACAGGTGTCCTCCCTGCCTGCCAGCAAGGGCAGCAGCTGCGCCGACCTCGGCCAAAAAACCCGCGCTCCGCAACTGGCCACCCTCGTGCGCAGCCAGGAGCCGACGCCTCGCCAGCCCCCAGAGCTTCATCCAGCTCCCGGGGATGCTCAGGGGGATCAGGAGAGGCCTGGATGTTCACAGAGGACAATGATCTGTGTATCTGCCCAGCTAATGCAGCCCTTGGTTATGCGAGAGGCTCTCAGTGCTGGTTTTGGTCACGTTGAGGACAGAAATCCTCAGTTAACCCTGCCTGTTCAGTGCGCTGTCACATCATATTGCTATTACTGACATAGGGGTAGTTTTCACTAGGGTGGACCAACAAACCAAAAAATAATTGAATTCCTCTCATTTATTATTTAACCCAACTGAATCCTATTTTCACAAGCACCTTAGCCGGTGGAACAAAATACATCCCATTTCCTGAGTGCTTGTCAACAGTTCGGTCCTACAGATGTCCAAAGTCCCTGTCTGGAAGATAAATGTATGTGCTGGCACACACATGCTTAGACACGCCCAGGCAGTGCCAGTGCCCCTTTGCAGAAGGTCATCTGCTAAGAAAATAAAGCCTTTAATAGGTAATGTCCCAACAACCCAGGTATCTCCTGCAGAAACCTTATGAAGCACGATTCATATTTGGCTCAAAAGAGGCAGTGCCTTCTTTATATATATATATATACACACACATAAAAATATATATAAAGTATGCTTCTGGCTAAATGAATATTACTCTCATTTTTAAACTAAGGCTTAAATAAGGAATATTTGCCTTTGCCTACAATTATTTGTTGTTTTTTTTATTTTCCCACAGAATGACAGATGATACTGCCTTTTCAAAGTGACAGAACAAAAGAGATTACAGTGATAATCAGGTTACCTTAGATAGAAAGGAATGAGAGATTCAGAGCTACTCCTCTACCTAACAATACTCAGACTTCATATTTTCATCTACTGGGTGAGCACTATCTCTGTAAGGTTTATTTAAACATATCGCTTTCTCACTAAAGCATTTTCTGGCTCCTTAGACTTCCTCTAAGGATTTCCAGCTAAAAACAGGTTATAGTTTCAAAGCACAGTCATAACAGAAATTGGAGAGGATATATCACGGTAATTGTGTTTACCTTATAATGAAAGAAAATAAGGAATATTCCGCCTACTTGAACTAGAATTCAAAGAATGAACAAAAAACCGAAGAATAAACCCACTAAGAGGAAACAGAACAATTTCTGTCCATCCCCAGACAGTCTATAACCAAGCACTGCAATAATTATCCTAAGACAAAGCCAGCAGCAGAGATTTTCACTCCTGGGGTGTACACAGAGTCCACAGCCCTCTGAGCCATGCAAAAGTGCCAAAATCTGAAGTGGGTGCAGTGATCCACCTCCAGTCCCGCAGCCACAGTGCAGTCTTCCTTTCCCATGCTGCAGGTGAAGACCCCCAAGCTCAATCCTCCAAGTTTCACACAGCTGGGCTTTTACCAGCCCCCCTCACTCTGCATTTTTAACATTCAGCCTGGAAGACAAACCACAAGTTGTGCCACAAGTTCCTTTCTGGCTTGCATTTGAGGATGAGAAGGGGACAGTGCTAGAGCAGCCCTACAGTCCTCTACCACTGGGTTAAGCCCCAGAGCACAGGGGGCTCAAATAAATGCACATACCCCACATAGGCCCCAAGCCTTTTTTGGTCAGCGTGTCTGACAAAATTCTTTCACAGACACCAAAACAAATGCAAAGCAATAAGAAACCCCTAGTTTTTATATAATCTTTCATCAGCTAAAGCCTGGATTTTACACCAAACTAGGATCAGTTTCAGCCTGGGGAGGATCTGGCCTTTTCAGGTTGCTTTTTACATCAGCTCAGCCAGTTAGCAAACACATTGCTAAGATGGGAGCCCTTTGCTATCAAACAATTAAAACCACTATCAGGCAACAGTGGGTAAGTAGCAAGTTAAAAATCTCAAAAATGGGGTGGAAGCTATTTGATGCCAAAACTCCAGGCCAGAGCCCTAATCCAACCTAAAACACACATGGGGGAACCTCACAGCACCTTTCTTTGGCCCATCAGGCAGCAGCTCTCTGGGAAGGGGCTCACAGAGTCCCCACAGGCACTCAGAGAGTCATGGAAATGGGCATAAGGAGACATGGAGCTCAGAGCTGGTGGAAACCAAGTCTCCAGTTCATCTTTTATTCTCCTTTTCCTCTCTAAAGCATACGACATCAGCTTCCATTTCTTAGTTTACCCTTCATTCAATCATGAGCACTGTATTTGCATTCATAAAGGCTCCGTGAATGTGAGCATTAGAAATGTAATTCTAAGTATTTATGGAGTGGTCTGGTCTCAAAAACACCTCCGAGGGAAGTGTCCCAGGCCTGCCCAGATTAAGTCTGCAGTTCTGAATTAGACCATGCCAGGAATCATTTTTTTTGGCAAAACATTTTCTTTTTCCTCTGCTGGAAGCGCCGCTTCCTCAAAACACAACCACGCTGGTCTTGAGGAAAGCTTTGTTAGAAAAAGACCATCATTTCAATACCTCTGATATGTTTGACCTTTGAAAGCCAAAAAACCTTGTGGGGTCAGACAAACTGATCTGGGTTACAGGTGCAAGACCCAGACAGAAAACGAGGTGGGCGAGACAACCCCTAAGCCGTGTGTTCCCTGCACCGTTGGGATGCTCATCCCCAAATCCCAGAGATTTAACAAATGGCTGCAAGGGCTGGAATTACCAGCACTCTTCCCTTCCAGAGGTTGAACCTTCTGCCCTAATGAAACCTCTCCTTTTCACGGGGCAGCTGCTTTTAGAGCCTTTGGTGAGCCAAGGGTAGCGCCCTAAAGGCAACCCAATGATTTCCAAACAAAACACACAACCGAGGTTCACTCCATCGTCTGCAAAAGACTGCATCAGATGGAGCCAAACAACCAAAAATACATTTCTTACTGAATTTATTCTATATTTCTTCGCATGGCAATTAAAAAGCTTATGGCCAAAGATATAGGAAGCAGTAAAAATGATGCATATGAGAAGATCTTACTGAACTTAATGCAGCATGAAATTATCCAACGGGCCACTTTAAATACTTTGCTGTAAAAATACACACCATAAGACCATGTTTCACTGCTCTTTGTTTAATAGTGGAGTTAATTAAGAAAAAGGACAGCATTTTCACGGATTTAAAAAAAAAACAAAAAAATCAAGTATTTATGTTCTCAGAGACTTCCTAGATTTACAGAAAGCAGCAGCACTAGGCACAAATGTAGAAGATCACAGACTCACTTCTCTTTTTTAATTCCCTGGAACCAGCCTTTTCAAAGCAGTATGAAATACGACAGGAGTCGTATTTCTATTCTGATTGACTTTTCATTTTACCAGGCTCAATGTGTTTAAACCACTATCTTGACGTGACCTGAAATATTCCAGGGTTACGGTTATTTTATAAATGATTATCAAGAGTAAATTTACAAATTAATCCTAAAGTAGCAAAAAAAAAAAAAAAAAAAAGGACTGCTGAATAATTTCAGCAACGCTTCCCAATGTTTGCACAATTCTTTGTTTAATTCCCACTAGCCAAACACCTCTGCTGGCACGGAGAGCTGGAGATGCAGCACTGCATATTCTGGCCAATTAAAGAGTTTTAATTTTTTTTTTTTTTTCCTTTCACCTAATCTTATTAACTCTTCCAGTGCTGACACAAAGACATCTGTTCCCATGAAACTTCCCATTTTAAAAGTTAATGGGACTTTCTTCAAGCAATCCACTGGTGGCCCATTACATTCAGGGAAGGACCCAGAGCACCCATCAATGTGGGGCCACGTGTATTTTGACAGCAATGGTTGTAATTAATTTCTTATCTTGCACCATGTCAGGTGGCTGGCACAGCCACATGCTAATTCTCCTCCCTGCCACTTGAAATGCATCCCCTCCTCCTGACGAGATCAGCCATGAAAGCATCTGAGATGAAGCAAAAAAACTTTTCTAAAATTCAGCAGGAAAGAGATGGATGCAAAATAAGTTTTTAAAAAGTGAATTAAAGCAGCAAAACATGAGTTTGTCCACCAAGCACTTCAGAAGCAATTTCAAATGTGGTCAAAAGCTGTCAGATATGCTAATCTTAATTTCTTTTAAAAACCTTGCAGTTGATAGAATGCTGAAGAGGAACTTTTTAAATATTGTTGCTATCATTCTCCACTCCACTGTATGCCCAAACTAGCTGCTTGGTTTTATGTTTTAAAGTATGTGCTTTTCTATTTTACTTTTTTCTTCCCCCACTAGGCCAAGGAAAGAAAATAATGCTGAGGATACTTATTTTCTAAAATACTCTAATGAAGTCAGTGGAGACTCCAGGAGCTCAATGCCATAAATAGAGAAAAGAAACAGAACATATCAATCAAACCAACCCAGCTTGAATTGCATCTATAACAAAACAAGGAAGGAAACAACAGTCTATTCAGCAGGGGAGAACAGGGAAAATATTGACTTGTTAAACTATGGACATATTCTGAGCTCTGAGGAGGCTGTAATTGTTTTTAAATAAAGCTGAAAGTCCAACAGTGTGGTCAGCCTGCTCCTGGAAGGATTCATGCTGCTGCACTGCAGGCAACAGGTGGGATTTTTATCGTCTTTCTTGTCTTAAAACAAAAAACATCAACACCTACTCATTTTCAAAAGGCAATACAAGGTGTGCACAGCCATACTTCCTTTTTTGGCCACAGAAGAACTTCTGTATTTATATCACACTCCATTTCAGTTTTTATTGACCTTTCAGGCGGCCTTAAATGAGTCTGCAGTGTAATTACAGCTGTGGCACAACCCCACGGGCATTTCCAGTGGCCCAAGTGCCTCCCAAGTCATGTCTTGGTCGGAGCTGGGGTGGAAGAGCAACACCACAAGGACCCACAAGGAGCATTCCATGGGGTCGGCCCCACACCGCTGGAGAAGGTGTGTGCTCCTTCCCTAGGAATGCTTCCAGGGTATTTACACATGCAGCATCCACAGCTGCCTCTCTAACGAATCTGGCTCCATTTTCAGCAGGGATTGTGCTTGTTTACTGGTAGGACAACTGCTGTGGTCCTTCCTTCCCTCCCTGACACCATCTCTCCTGCTCAGCACCGGGCTCCTGCAGCCGCACGCCAGCCGAGAGCCAGAAAGCCCTCTCCTTTCTTGAGTGGTAATTATATTTCTCCTTGTTACAATGAAATCCTTTCTGTGATTAAATTTCAATCTGAACAGGCTGATTTTCTCATTTGCAGAGATTTTATTAGTTTGTGGAATGTCTGCTTCCCCTCCTTTGAATTTATTCTTAAATTACTTTTCCTTTTTTTCTTTCCTTTTTTCCCCTCCAAAATCCCTCTCTTTCAAGTGACATTTGCCAACATTAGTCTGATTTAAGACCTTTTATCCAACCCATTGCCTTTTACTTAACTATATTGCTTCCAAGACCACTGGGATCTCCAGGCATTAATCATTAGCATTCATGCTGGAGCTGACTTTAGGCAGAGCTACCATGTCTTTGGGGAACGCCGTGCACCACCAGCTGAAATGCTCTGAACAGTCTGCCCTGGTAAATTAACTCTCAAGCAAACTCTCTCCCCATACCTGTCCTTCTTCTTAAAACTCCTGTTCTGCAGCACCGAACAACAACTCTGGGCCTGAGGCCAGCACATCCCATTCCCAACCCTATCCCATCCCTTAATTTAGACTGAACTTCCCTACCCTCAGTCAAGAGAAGAGAGGCCCATGGTCCAAGCTCAACACTGTTTTGTAAAAAGAGGCCAGATTTGGCTTGGTCAAATCAGTCAGTTGTGTTGGTCTCCCATCCACCAGCAGACCAAAAGCTGGATCATCTTGGCTGGAGAACACGCTGAAGTCAGTGGGGGGGGAAAAGCTCCCACATCCTCAGCTTGAAGGGCCACACCCTATGGATTTATCAGCGAGAGAAATTTCTAAAATTCGTCAGTTTGTCTCAATAAATAACATAACAAAGTGCCCTGTATGAATCAAAAACTAAACCAACAAACCAACACTCACCACACCTAAACCCACCTTGCACTCAGTGTTAGGGTTGCTACCACAGCACAAGCTCTGTGCAGCAGGACCACAGCCCGGACCTCCTCCTGCCCCTCCCAAATACTCTCCTCACACTGCATCTTGCAGCACAGAGGCTCCCACACACCTATAAACTACTATCAGTGTGCAAAAAACCCTTGGCTTCAACCACTGTGGCCATTACATCAAAGGGGTTTTTTGCATTTTGCATAACTGCCTCAACCTTGTCACCTTGCACAATTCAGGGTGCACTCAGCCCATTGTAAACACCCCATATTAAAATATTGCATCATTGGTTTTCTGAAGCACATGGAAACTTCCTTCTGCTTATTTTTGGGTAGCACTGGGAAATAAAATGGGAGCAACATGCTCAACTTTAGCCTCACTTAAATCCAGTATGTCCCACCAGAGTAGCCATGTCCTTGCTTTCAGTTTTAAGCTGTATTTTGCATAAATTCCAACCACAGAGGCTATTTAAGCCTGCATTATCTTCAGGGTGCTCAGGAACACCCCAGAAGATTTCCAAGGTTCCCAAGGACCCATCATGCTCCCAGAAGGGTGCCCTGATCACAAAGGGGTTGCTCTTCCTGAAATACAGAGGACAATTCACATTGTTTTTATTCGTTCTCTCGATGTTATTGTTGGGAGAGCTGAGGTGACATTCCCAGTCAGAACAGATCACTGGGAACACAGACATTTCCAGGAGGGAAGCACTTAGGTGTCGTCCTTAGGTGCTCTTCCAAAGGCAGATGCCCAGCAAGTTTTCCAAACGGCAGGAGTAGGTCTGCTGCCTCCAGTGCCTGCGCCCACAGGCTTTTCCAGAGGGTGGAAGGCTGGTCTACAAGGTGAAGTTAGTGCTGAGGAAGTCAAAATGTGGATGTAACATGCATCTGTAATTCCCCGTGTGAACAGATTTAATCTGCATCACAAATGTCTTTTCACGGCTGGAGTGAAGGCAGAGCTCTTCTTCCAAGGGAGGGGAAAGCTGCAGCTCTGTTATTGTACATTTCAGCTCGAGTTTCTGGCGTATTCTCCTCACAACGCGTAACTAACGTTCTTAGGCAGCACCTAATAACACAGCTCAGACGTGCTACCTGCAGGATTATTTTTTCAGAACACCCATCAGAAGGCTTTGAACTGTGTCTGTCAAGTTTTTGTGTCTTTTTCCCTGTGACTGTGGCATCAGTTTCAAAGCTGCTCTCAGCAAACTCGGCTGCTTCTGGAAAATCGGTTGTGCAGGCCAAATAGCCAAACATGCACACGCACATGCAATTAAAATCAAATGCCTAGATGATCATTTCAGTTTTAATTAGATTTTACCAGGACTATGAGTTAAGGCTGCAGGCTGAGATGTTGATTTAAAGCTGTAGCTAATGTGTTTTATTGCCAGATTTGCTCATAGTCAAAGCTAATTATCCCTATTATGCTTACATGATTTTTCAAACAACCAAAAAAAAAAAAAAAAAAAAAAGAAAAGAAAACAAAGGCATTAAAAAAGTGAGTATGTAGCAAGCAGATTGGCCTGCCAGGGTCTGTGTGTGCACGTGCATGTGTGTATTTACCAGCCATTTAAAACCCATATCTTCAGTCATACAGAGAAAAAAAAAAAAACCCTAGCCATTAGCAGATGAAGTGTGGCACTGTTAAACAAACATCTCATTTCCAAGACCCATCAGGAAACACTGAATGCAATACAATCTTATGCTATTTGTAAATACAGTGATGCTGTGGAAAGTAAGATCTTTTGGAGCAGAGCTAAGAAATGCTGAGTAGTTTATTGATATCATATCTTAGAATGTAAGGGGGCCTAAAGGGAGTTTTCAGTGGTTTTCAGTGGGAGAAAAAAATCAATGGTTTTGTTTTTTGTGGTTATTTTATTCTTCTCACTATTAACATTCCTTAATTTTATCTCTGGGAAAATGAAGAATGGAAAACACTGAGGAAAAAGAACAAGGAAATGTAAGTCTGAAGATTTTTTACATTTTTAATTCCTAAAACTGCCAAGAAATTTCAAAAGAAACAGCAATTGGGGAAAAAAAAAAAAAAAAAAGCAACCCATAACTACTCTGTTTGAAGTAAAGCCTTTCCTCTTTCCCTCAGAAAGAGTTCAGATACATCTTGAAGAAGCCTTCCCCACTGCTCTTCCCTCCTCCTTGAGCAAGGACCCAAGAGTGTTTGTTTGCTCTTGCTTTCATCTCTCTATCCACTGCCTCCACCCTGCACGGGTGCTCAGGGTCTGCCAACCACTTGTTCTTCTACCAGGCAGCCTCCTCTGATGTGGAGGCATTCTAAGGAGACTCCAAGAGACTTGTCTTCCATGAGTTAAACCAAAAATAGCACACATACAGCCAGCCAATACTTCCTCCCTCCCCGCTCCTGTCAGAACAGATTGCGTTTTGCTTCTGTTTTGATTTTTAAAGGAAAACATTCTGGACAGAAAAAGCCTTATGTTTTCCCACTAGAAAATGTTAGTTTTCTTTGAAAAAAAAGAAGAAAAACTCCCCCCCAGAAACCAACCCTACTGAGATCACATTGCAGGGCTGCAATGCCTCAGTGGTTTCTTCTCCAGGCGAGTCCCCCAGAGTGGCAGGGCCAGCAGGGAAGAACAGCAGAGACTCTGCTGAGTCAGTGTTCAGCTGAGTCAAAAAGTGTTCAATTTTCAAGTGTTTTGTCTCACCACTGGAGCTGCTGGTCACCTCTCCCACCCAACTGAAATTATCTTCCATGCTGTATCTGCAGGAATGCCATAGGACTCTACAGGCTGCCAGAGGTACCCGCCATGGTCGTGAAGCTCAGCACGGTGGAAAGGCGAAGTAAACAGTGCATTTAAGGGCAAAAAACTCAGAGAAAGGAGATGTTTCATCCTCTCTGAACACGATGCTGTGTTGCTGAACGTGCAGATGGATTTTCACTACGAGCAGGATGTCTCCTATTTATAACTTTTGTTTACTCTGTCGCCGCGTGCGGGGAAATTATTCTTCCCTAATTCTTTGTGTTGATGGAGACGCCTTCCCAGCTGGCACCCAGCCACGCCATGGAGCTGCTCACACGGCCTGGGAACACCAACCCCAGCACAGGTAGATCCACAGAAGGACCTCCTCCAGCAAGGAGACAACTGCTCATGGCCTGACAGCTCATCCCTAACAAGCCAGGGAGGTTCTTGGCAACCCAAGTGCCACTAAAGCAGCAGTCTGCTGTCACTAGATAAGGAAACCACTTTCTCAACATTACTGATAGAAAAGCAAAGTATTGACTGCCTGCATCTCCCCAAAGCCTCACATACACAGTATTAAAAGACATCCAGTAGTGGACTATGTTAAACCTCACGGGAAAAGGAAAGGGAAAGGGAAAGGGCTGGCTTTAACATTTTGCCATTGCATTTGACAATTTTAGGCTTTGGCTAGAGTAAGGATCTAACAGAGATTCCTGCTATTAACTGCTTTTGCGTTTACAGTTATAAGGCTCTTAAAACAACTTTTACGAGCAATACTCTAAAACAACTCCAGATTTTCTGACTTTCTTAGCCTTGTAAAAAAAAATCCAAAATACTGGAGTAGAAAACCACTCAAAAACTGTAGGTATTCTGCAAAAGTCAACCCCTACATTGCTTCAGGTCAGCTATGCTGTCATTTTGTACCCAGGACCAGGGCCAGCCAGAGCACCTCTGATGTTGGGGTGCATGTGACACCCCACCCTGGACAGACACAGCACAGCCCACCCAGGGCAAGCCCACAGAATTATTTCCACCTCTCTCCCCAAGGTGTTCCGGCCTGCCCTCTGGTCTCTAAGGGTTTGGGGATGGCACAGCCACGCCCAGGAGGCTGTACCAGCACGTTTGCAGGTGTGTGCTGGTACCTGCGTGCTGCAGATCACCCATTAGCTTTATCAGGTCTTTGCTGCAGCAGTAGTGATTTCACTATCACTTTAAGGGAACAGCTGGGCTTGCTTCTTTGGTGTCTGTATTTCCAAGCAAGTCAGCCAAGACCAGGCAGTGAATGCAGCAATGAAAGGCCCCTCTTAGAGAGCCTTTCCCTGGGCATCCAACAAAGGGGAAAACGAAGAGCTAAGCCTGGACGAGGCCCAAGAGCTCTTCATATGAATAACTGCAAATGGGAAAAAGATGCCCCAAGAGGCAGAGTTGGAGGCAAGTTGTGACAATGGTTAATAACTCCTGAGGCCAGCAGGGCTGAGGATTATTTAACAGCCCAGCATGCCAGTGGCATTGGATGGACACCATCACCCTCTGAAATCCTGAAGGATTTTGTTCAGTCTGCTTCTAAATGACACCTGCAGATGAAGACAGAGCTTTTTGCTTTTCCAGCACTGAACAAATTGCACTTCTCAGCAACACCTGGCCAAGGTTTCTGCTTCCATCTCGTTCTCCTCATACCTTCTTAGTCAAACTGAATCCAGCCATCATTTTAACTTTCAATCCACAATGGAAAGGTCAGATCCCATGGACAGAGGCCAAAGCCTTTGTTTGCAGCCCCAAATAGGATTGCATTAGTTAAGCCTGAGCTGCCGTTCTCAATTTTCTTCATTCACAGTACACACTGGCAGCCAATTTGGTTGAAAGAAATTTGGCAACTGCTCTTGGACCTTCATCCTCCACTGTTGCTTTCTCCCCCAGTTAAACCAACTATTTTCCTTTGCTATTAATGACAGATACTAAAGCATCTCACTAGTGCCTAAGCAGAGCAAACAAATGTGTGTCTGTTCAGGAATGACTTGGCCCAAACCATGAGGATCTGACAGCAATTAATGCCTGTGTACAGAGACTTTTTTCTTTCTATTGAAGCATTTTCGTACATATCACAGAGCACATCACCATCCAGCATGCAAAAAGTGACAGTGTGCACAGGATGATGTATCCATTAAACTAAACAAAACAGGAATTCAAACCCCTGAGGGCTGACAACAGGATGCATAACGACTGGGATGGCAAAAGCCTAACTGTAGGCTTGGTGGATTTTCTCCACTGAGCAACTTGATACAGTATCTGTAGGTTTTTATGCTATGGTTTCAAATATATAGCACTATCAGCACTTTTTAGGAAGGGCTGAGAGAATGAAGACTTAAAAGATCTCAAAAGTAGCCTTCAGATACTGCTTTTCATGTAATGGACCTTTCCTAACATGGATCAGGGTAAGTCTCAACCCTGACATCACCACATGCAAAGACTTGCCAGAGGAAGGAGGCAATGGATGTGTCATCTCCTGGCCTGCACCACCAGCAACTGTGAAATTTGTTTCTCATCAGTGAAACAGAACCTGTATACATGGGCACACACATTTAATTCACAGGTGGCCATGACATGGAAATCTGCAGTGTGAAAGGTGCTTGCACACAAACTCCTTGGCATGCTGGAGTCCTCCAGTGGCTCTTTCCCAAAATGAGTGGCCACGAAAGGCGAGTATCACTGAATGTGAGCAGGACTTCAATTTACTATATTCCATTCAAAAGCTGCCTCTAGTCAGGTTAATCAAACTCTGCCAGCATGATTTCATACATTGCCCATGTCTTATTTACTCCTCTGATACGTTAGGAGGAAAAGATACTGGGTTATCCATGGGTCCTGGCTACCAATAAATATCAGGACTGGAAGTTGTGTTATTTGCTCAGGGCACTAATGAGAGGTTTGTAACAAACCCATGCAACACTGGCACCATTTACGGACTTTGCAAAACAACTGGTTTTCTAACTCGCTATCATTAACTGATCCCATGAAAGTCAGGCTTAAAAGAAAGTCCTATCCTATTAGCATAGCAGGGTTTCCCACTGGCAGCTCCCTAAGGGACTGCCAGTCAGATCACTTCCAGGCTTAACCCCTGCAGCTCAGAAATCCCTTTGTACTCTGAACTGAAGGGGAAGCTGAAATGTGCTGCCGTGTGCTGTCCTTTTCCAAAGCTCACCAGCACCAGCTCCCCCATCCAAGGATGCACCAGCTGGACTGGATTTTTTTTTCTTTTTTTGTACAATCAGGGTGGTAAAACACTGGCACAGGTTGCCCAGAGAGGTAGTGGATGCCCCATCCCTGGAACATCCAAGGTCAGATTGGGCAGGGCTGTGAGCAACTCTCACGTTGCAGAGGAGCTGGACTAGACAATCTTTAAAGGTGACTTCCAACCCAAAGCACTCTGAGATCCTGTGATTACATTCCTTATTGAGAAATGGCTGGACTCCTCAAAACACTTCAACTTCTTCTGCAATTAAGAGCAGTAATGAGGAGACAGGTGAGAATCCTGATGCCCATCCAGATGTCTCCAAAACACAACTATTTGGGTAAGTCTTCATTTAGGTCTAATGCCTGCTGCAACCTGAGAAGACACCGTTGGTACAATGGTAATTGTATTTCATGTTTTACAATAGCAGAATCTCACTGGTTATCCTGCACAGTTTTCTTCTGTTGGTGGCAGGAATTTTAGCATGCCAAAAATGCCTAATATCCTACTAGTGTTTTTGGGTAATTTTTTCAGTAAGGATTGTATATACTGCAAAATCCCCCTTCGGTGAAATAGGAGTATTTAAATGGAATAGATAATTTTCAGTGAAAGTGTAATGGGTAAAAATGTAGGATAATTGCTTCTGCTTTTTCACTCCAATACTGTCAAAACATGTCTGTTCAATAAGCACAGAGCAGCTGTGTTTCAACTCTGTCATTATATTTAGACACGTATATTAATTGAATTATATTTCTATTTATTTTACTCAATGCCATTCTGTTTATACACACGAGATGATTCATTATTTTTAAATTATTTTTTCAATACTGGCCATTCCATACAAGTTTAAAATACCACATTTCCTTTCCAACTCTGAAGTCTTGTTTAATGTCTAAAGACATACTGCAGAGCAGAATCAGCATCCATCGCTCCACCAGTCCTGGCTCCTACGCTTTACACACCAGATTTTTGGAATAAATATAATCAGCTGGGGGGTTTGAGTCAGGAAAAACTAGCCCTGTTCTGTATTTGACAAACACTGAAGATTCAGGCTAATAGAAGGAAGAAATATATAAGGAACAGCAACAACAAAGAATGCAAAGACCTTTTTAAGGGTCTAAAGAGAGTGATGCTCTCCAGGCAAGGTGCTGCAGCAGATGTGGGGAGATGATGGCTCAGTGTCTGAAGGCACATCCCCAAACCAGCAGTACAACTGCACCCTCACACAAAAGGACTGGGAATTTCTTCCTCTAGTGCTCCCCAGCACCAGGCCAGCATCCAAAGCCTTTGCCCAAGGGCATCTGCTCCTTTTAAATGAGTGCACTGTGCTCCTTCCCTCCTCACCCACAAGGCTGGACATGAGATTTATGTTGGAGGAGGAGCAGAGTTAATGCGTGAATGACTTCACAAGGTCGTTAGAGATTAAAATTGACACAGACTGTATTCTGCTGAAACCAACAGAGGTATAGGAAGGGACTTGGGCCAACACTGAGACCTCTGGGCAAAATAAACAGGTAATTCAGACTCAGAAAAGTCTGTGAGAAACACCACGGGAAGCAGTGGGTCCCTCACTCCCCAATGTCCCCTGGGAGAAGGGGTAACCTTCCTCCCCAGTACCCAACATCCAAAGCCTGAAGGACAAGTGTCTTAGCTCTCATTCAAAATCCAATGCATACAAAAAAAGGATTATTATTTTTCCTGAAGAGGGGGAAGGTCAGAGTCAAGAATGCTTTTCTTCCTTTTTTTTTAATTTCAATGGCTTTACAAGTTCCTGAAGTCACTTGGGCTACAGAAATGTATTTCTATCAGTTTCATTTTGACCAGCAAAGCAAGTGGTGTGTACAAAGGGAAAAAAAAAAGAAAGAAAGACATGCACACAATATAAACCGCAACACTGACATGAAATAAAATACTTCAGAGATATTATGATGTGTTGAGGCACCCTCTTGGCTACTCTTAAAAGATGTCAAGTGTAATTCAGATTTGATTTCTTCCACCGTGGGTAACCCTGGCAGCAGAAAACTTTCATCAGAAAAAAAAATTCAGCCACATGACTTAAAACTCCCTGTTTATAAACACTGAGAGGATGTGTGAACTGGATCGTGAATCTGGTGCTCTCAAATTCCAAGTGCTGCAGCCAGCCAGCCAGACACAGGGCATATATCCTGGATCAAGACAACAGTGTCAAATTAACCTAATTATTTTCTTGGAACAAAGGTCCTGAAGAGTTTTTGTTACAAAATGTTGATGTTTCCTTTCCCTGTGACAGCTCATTGGCCCAATGCCATCTGGGAGAGAGAGAGAAGGCTCTTCCAGATAAAACCTTGCCTGGTTCTAAATGGTTGGTTATACTTATATTTATAATAACACCGAAATATTCTAACAGCACACACAGAAAATTTTGCCTTGTTAAAACCTGAACAACAGAGATTATGCCCACAAGAAGAAAGTAACTCGATGGAAGAGGAGGAGCAGATCAGTAGGTCAAAACCATCTCCTACCAGAACTGGTTGCCGTTTTAGAGGGAGGGCCCAGGGTGGTCCCTGAGCCCATCAGCCAGTCTCTATGTGTGCACTGGCAGTGCCTGCAGGACTGGCTCAGACTCTTGGGTCTCTCAGAGACTGCACACCTGAAGTGGAGCACTAGATTTACTCACTGGAAAGGAAATTTAGGATACTTGCTTCAAGGACAAGCTGTGATCCAAACTGGTGTATGCACGTGAGGGCACTGCAAGGATCTGCCCTCAAACTGTGCTACTGCTCTGGAGCAAAACACTCCCCAACACACCAGTGGAGTAAGAACTACAGGGACATAGGCATTGTGTTTGCCAAAGCCATGGCACAAAAGGAAAACCAAGCCTGCTATCAGACAGATTTACAGCTGCACACATTAAGTCATTAGAGACCTAAACACATTTAAAAAGGAGAAAGAGAGAGTCAAAATGACTGTCTGAGTTAAAAGGGTGTCTTTGCTTTTTTGCTTTATTGAAAACATACTTTGGTTGCTTATTCTTTCTCTCAGACATGATTTCTGGTTTTCTGGTCTTGCAGAGGAAAAAAACTCCCTTTGGATACAAACACACCTGTGGAGGGAGCTCACACAGGAGCTTGGGTCTTCATTTCCTTTGCTGTTCTGCTCCCCATGAAGCCCAACCAAAGGACATGACCAATGTCTTTCACTCATTCGTGTGCTGTCAACAAAGATTTGCTTCCACGGGGGGGGGTTGTCAATTTATGAAGACCTTAAATTATTGCTAGAAGTATAAATGACAGCTGAATATGAAGGTTTTACTTTGTGTTTACCCAAAGATATGAAGGCACTGTTTGGTGCTGAGATCCGCCCTGGCACCTCCCAGGGAGCTGATATCAATTCTAGTCCTGAGAATGAGTTTCAGCCTGCAGCACTGGGTGGGGTGCCCACGTCAGGGAAAATGATCTGCAAATAACAGTTCTCCATCAACAAAAAAAAAAAAGAAAATAAAGCAGTGGTTAAAAGAAACCAGCAGTTAAAGGTAATAGCCATAAAAGAATCACAAAGTGGTAGGCAGAGACCAGCGAACATCCAGCTCTTTATGCCCTGCTTTCCTGCGCTCACACCCACATGAATAAGAGAGGAAGATGTAAGGAGGAAAACGCCAACATCTGGGAAATTCAGTTCTACGTAGAACGTGGCGACTTTCCCCGAGCAGCCAGCAGTCAGGTTCACTAATGATATCTGCTCGCAGAAAATGTCACCAACGAAACTCCCTTCCTTGAGGGGATGTTCCGTAAGACTTCCTAAGCGACGGGCTCGTCGTGCTGTTCGGAAAAGGTCATCAAACCCCGCACTCTCACTCTGCACTGCTCTCGCCGACAGCTGTGATTTAGAGCAGTCCTGATTACCGCCACAGCCAGCCAGAGGCTCGCGCCGACCGATACCGGCACTCCAATTTGGCACGCTGAAAGTCTCCTAAAATCATGAAGTGCCGCCATAACTTTATACGACTCCATTCCAAACCCTCAGCTATTTCTAAAATAAAGCGTTTAAGGAAATTTCAGGGCTCCAATTACAGTCTCTAAAAGGAAATGTACTGCTGGAGACCTCGCGGCGCTCGTGCCCAAATCCTCCTGCAAATGTGCACTCAAATGCTTCCAAATTGGTTCCCGCAGAGTAAAGTTACTAGAAATCAGTGCACCATTTTTCACTTCATTTTCCGACGACTTTACAAGGCTGGGAGGCGAGAAGCATACTGAATGGATTTACATTGATGCCCAGGGATGCTGTGATGCCGCGGCTAACAGCCGGGATGCAGGGCTTTATGTGCCTGTCCTGCTGCTGGCAAACCTTCCCGGTGCTCAGCCCGTCCTCCCATGTGCCTGTTTTGTTCCGTTCTAGAAAAATGAGTTTAAAAACAAAGAGGCCAAAAGCTATGGCCTGAAGGAAGCTCCACAAGCTGAGCGTGACCTCTGGCTCTGTCTGAACAGTCAATTTTCCTGAGCAAAATCCTCTACAGAAGGTCAGGCTCCTGGCAGACCCTCTGCAAAGGGAACACTCCTCTTCAGCCTCAACCTCCCTTCAAGTTCTGCATATCTATTCTAATCCCCAAGCAGAAATATCTACATGCATGAAGCTAAAAGCAGGAAAAATACCAAAATCCTTTGTTGATACAGATTATATAAATACCTGGAAGGAACTTACAGCAGGTATTAATTTACCATAAAATATAGGTACTTGAATGAAAAGAAACATTTCCAGCCAGCCTTTCATCCTGGAAAAGCACTCTCATAAAACAGAGGGGAAAAAACGTAACAGTTCAGGTTTAGTTGAAAACATTTGGCTTCTAAAAAAGGAGCAGAGCATAACAAGCTCTAAACCAAAAGTCTGACATGGAAAACCCAAAAGTTAGAAAATGTGTGTTGGGAAAGGGTTTCAATAACGGAGCAGGTAATATTTTGTGTCGAATATTTGTCTTTCCATTTCACTGCCTCTCAGATGTGGTCAGTAGTCTTAACATTAGCTATTAGGTTGAGGAATAAAGCCTCATGTGACAGCAGGAAATCACCTGCCGAGTGCACTATGCAAAGGGCTTAAAAATATCCCACTAACCCATTGCCACTATGTTTTCCAGCACTGGGCAAGCACAAACCAATGTCCAAAGGCAAAGGGCCCAACAACCCACCCTGGCATTGGCTCCTGAACAAAAATTGCCAAGTTTGGATGCTCGTTGGTGTTACGCCTTTGGCACAAAGAAAAAGCTCTTTCCCTTTGAGCCTGGCTGATATGGAAGAACATGGTCCCCAAATAGTGAGCCTTGAGCATCCCTTCCCAGCCAGTTCCAGTCAGGATGCACAGTTGCAGTGCAAATAAATGCAGCTCCTAAATTACAGCTGGAGAAGAGTGCTTTTTAGCAGCTTTTCTCAGTTTCTTTAATGTCCAAGATAAAAATCACCATATTGGCATTCTGAGTTTCGCTGATTCCGACCAGAAATAGTAAGCTGGATTTGGTTTTGGGTTCCTTTGGTCCACGCAGTGCTTGGAATAGTCCTGATTAGATTTTACTGCAGATTATTTTTCCTGCGGGGAAAGCAATGCTGCAGGGGACAAAAAATACAGCTCTGCTTGTGCTAACAGGAAAATTAAAGCCCTTGTAATTCTCACATGACAATGACAAAGGGACTTACTCGGAGGCACAAAGAGCTGTGCACTGCGTTGGGAGCTCTGTTTGTAGGCTTAAGCAGCCAAAGTAGCTCCAAGGGTACCTCGTCTCCTTCCTCTTCTGGCTCTGAAAAGGCAGATGTGTGAGCTGTAAGTGGCCCTGCTGGCTGGCACTGCTCCAAATCCATGAGCCTGCCCCCTGCTCGGCCACAGCCGCGCATCCGGCCTCAGCCCCAGGAGAGCATGGCAAGCAGCGCAAAGGCACAAAGACACGACAGCAATTCACGGATTATTAAACCTGATTTAATCTCTTCCTCACTATCTGACAGGACTGAACACACTACGTCCTCACTCCTCATGTCTGCAGAAGGATTACAGAAGTTACGAGCTAATTATTTCAATGCACTTTTTTGAAGGTGTTTCTACACAAACCCATTAAATGCACACAGAAACACACAAACTGGCCTGTAACCAAGGGTTCCTCTCTTGCAAGCGCATGGTTATTGAAACTGAGGTGACTCCTGCATCACTTTTGGCTACTACAGTTGACAGTGAGGAAAATACCCATGAAGGTGAGTCCTTACTGCCAGGCTGCTCCAGAGGAGTGAGCATAGAGAAGGTGATGGAATACACAGGTTTTATCACACATGGACTGTGCTTCCCCGTTGAGATGCTGATGCCTTCCTCTTCTTTACTGCATATTTTCCACTGTATAACCTGTGTGTCTCGAGAACAGAGACATTCAGGGTCCCAGGTTGTTTAAAACTTCTTATCTTTGAGTTATTTATAATCGGCCACTTTTCACAAGGCACTGCAGCTAAGGGTTTCTTCCAGGAAGGCGAGATAAGTTTAGCAGTGACTATGGGAAAGCTTTTAGTAGCAGAGCTGAGACAGGGATAAAGGAAAGTGAAAGCTGTCAGAGTAAATCCTAGGTGAGACGCCTCACTGCATCTTCATGCTGTAAGTTAGCACCAGCTCTCCATGGCAGCCCGCAGCTGTTCATGCTGTCAGTTTGGACTTTGTCATTCTAAACTTCATTTTTATTAAGTGGTGCAATTTGCCTTTTCTTCTTTGGCACAATTATTTAATTAATCTTTCTTCAGCATCCCGCTACCACAGAGTGCACCGTCCAGATATTCCTAGAACCAAATTTTTAACTGTCATTTCTTCCTCATATAAAAACTGCATGTTAACAGGCGGAAAAATACTTCTTAGAAAAATTAATCAACTTTCAGCTCCTTCTGATAAGAAAGACTTATGTGTATTCATTTAAGGAATGCATTTATTTCCCCTCCCTCTGTTTTAGACTTCAGAATTTATAGTGCAAGGCAGCATCAGCATTTGCAGGCTGGATATTTACCTAATTAGCTGTAGTTAATGGAACTTTTTATGTAAAGCCCTTTCCCAGTTCTGGGAAACAGGAACTTCAAATTCACCTGTTTAAGAGGAGATAAAGCAAGAATCCCCAACTCTTCACCCAGCATCACACCAACTTGCTAAAGCAACCCCCTTGCCCTACGCTCCACACATCAACCATCACCCCAAACCACTCCATGAAGATGAGTTTTATACCCAGCCTCTTTCAGTCTCACACATTTCAGATCAGACATGACAGATCCTCCATGCATGTCATTCAAAACAAAAATGTGCTAATGTCCAAAAAATTGGTTTTATGCACTCCTGTACCTTGAGCAAAGTCTTCTACAAGTTCCACAAAGGATCAGATATTCTGCTATAGAAAACTTGCTGATGGATGCTGCACATCTTAAGAGTGCTTAACAAAATAAAACCTGCTCCTGGCCTTTGCAATGCCAAGCAACATTTCTGTGCGTGTCTTAAAAAATATACCCGTGTCGTTGTATCACAGGACAAATGCTTTTTGATATTTCAACTGTAGTCTGTTGGATTTCTTAATAACCAAGTGTCTTTATTCTATTCACAATAGCATTCAGCTTGAGTAATTGTCTTCCATTCCCAAAAATGGCTGTGAAGCCAAATGTGGAAGAAAAGGGAAAAGCTCTGCACAGCATTTACAATAATTGTAATAGCTGTCCTGTAATATCTATTTGTTCTCTGCTATTTCTCTTCTAGATCATTTTCATTTCAAAACATAATGCGCCCATCACCTTTGGAATATACAAATGTAATTTCTATGTTTTGCATAAAAACAATGTATTAAGTATCAACCTGTAATAAAGGCAACCTGGGATCTTCAGGAAACTAATTGAACTTGAAAGTCACAGCCACAACCTGTTCCTCTTGTACCTTTACCTGCCCATACCTCCTCCCCAGCAGCAGGTCTGACCACCGGTTTCACTTTGAGCTGCACATTCTGTCTGTGGTTTGGGGGGCCCATTTTTTTACTCTTTGCTTCTTTGTTTCATTTGCAATGGATTGCTGTTAAATAATGGTGAATTTTCCTGCGCTGCTGCCAGCTCCTCTGAGTGAGACAGGAGTAGTTTCCTGCCTGGCAGCCTGTGCACAAGCAAGCACGGGGTGTCCCGTGCATTAAGTGCTGCAAAACTCCACGTGGTTGTTTGCTCAGAGCAAACCTGGGACGTGTCTCGCTCCCCAGCTCAATTCCTCTTTCATTGCTGTCAACTCTGGGATCCTTTCTTGCTCTGTTACCAACTCACCCCTCCAGTTCGGTGTCTCACCTCTTCTCAGGTGCTGGAAGCATTTCTATGTAACAGAGTGGCAATTTTAATACTAAAATACTGCAAAGCTCTCTGTTCTCACACCATTACCCAACTCCCTAAAAATAAACATGCACACTTCTTTGTGGTATTCCCTTCTGTGCTTAAAATAACAAAAACACACAGAGTAAGGTAGACCTGGAAGGACCAGCAGTGTCTACAAGCCTGATGCAAAGTATCTGAGGGACCTGTGTAACAGAGGGTCTGCCACATGTCCCTACTCCTTCCAACAGAATGTGTTCCCTAGTATGTAACCTGACAGTCTCTTGCTACTGCTCCAGGCTACATCTCTTTTATCCTGCCTGATGTGGGTATCTCCTTCTCTTTGCAGCAACCTGCCACCTCAAAGCTGTCACCAGCTCTGCCTTCTACCTTGTCTGTAAGCTAAACAACCAGCAATCACCAAATACCTTGTCCCCTAAGCTCCCAATCATTCTTTCTGCTCCACTCACACTCTTCCCAGTTCCCCTTCCCCATTTGGACACTCAACATCCATCCAAGAACAGTGCTCAGGCTGACACCTGCCACATGTTGACCTCATCAGAAGAAAAAAAAAACAAACAACCCACCAAACAAACAAAGAAATATAACAAAGTTTCAGGAGCTGGCAAGGTGCAATCCAAATGTTGACATTCAGCAGTCCAAATGTTGATATTCAGCAGCAGTCCTGGTGCACCTCTGCGGGCAGACTCTGTCCCATCTGTCACATCCATGCCGACATGAGTCTGACTAATTCATGAGCTCACCACCTTCACTAACTTCACACGCCACAGCGTTCAAGAGGGGAAAAGGTCGGATGGACTAATGTTGTCAATTGTCACCTAATGTTGACCTCTTTGAAGCACCTACTCTGACAACCTGTCTTCTGACAGTCTCTGCCCAAAGAGCAGCATCAAGTGTGTTCTTCACCAGTCTATCACTGCCAGCTTCATGTCTAGAGCTCCAACAACGGGCACAAATCATCTGCCACTCAAAGCAACTGTTTGATGGCAAGCTCTTGTTGACTACCAAGCACAGCAGGAAGATCTCAGATGCTCCTGGAACGGCCACAAAAGAAGTCATTCATCGAAATTGTTCAGATACGCAACTGTAGGACTCACTGCCACTCCAGGGAAGTCAGAAGGCCAGAACCCTGCTCATCTTAAAAATAGATAGATCCCCAGAGTCCCCTGCTGACGTTCATCTGCTGGCAATCTAGAACAGTATTTTCTGACTAATCCTTCAAAGTCATTCTTTTATTCACCTTCAAACTCCTCACTATCCATTGCTCCGGCTGGGATTTTGTAACTCAGCCTAAGACTTATATACATGATTTATCTGCAAGAGCCTTTACTCCCCTTGTCTGGTTCCTCAACAATTCAAGGCAGCATCCAAGACAAACACAAGGCTATTCCTTTAACCGGTCTGGGTAAGTACTGTCCTGCTCTAAGTTTTTTATTTTAAGGTATTGGTCTAGCAGGAGGAATTGATATGGAAATGAGTGTCATTACCAGCATAAACAATCTGTTACTTTCCATACAAGTCAGAGTGCTAAATCACCACTGGTCCACCACATTACCATCTGAATAGCAGGAGGTAGCTAATGGGCCATATGTTAAAAAGCAGGTTACCGGCATCTTCATTTGCAAATGAAAAGCAAGAATGACAGCTGAATGGTGAAGATATGACCATTGATCATATTGCCATTCCCATGGCCCCCATGCAGAATACACAGCTATGAAACAACCAGACAGTTCCTCAGCTCCAAGTACCATCCACTTCACCACAAGGCTCCAAAAATCGACTTATGATACACCAAGTGTGTCCCCCAGCTCAGCATAGGAGGTTTCCCAACTAAATTTCACCTATCACGAGAAAATACTTGAACTGCACCACGAAAGGTCCACATTTGCCTTCCCAAGTTGACACACCCCAAAGGACCTAAGTTTCCCAACGGAGCTGCAGGGAGGAAGCAAAACAAAAACTGCATCAGCAGGGGTTCACCATCCAAACCAACAACTATAGGGCAGAAACGCCCAACCCTGCCCCATCTCCAGTTTCCAGTCCCAGCACCATGAGCTAAGTGATGCCTTCAGAAGACTAGCTAAACAGCAGCTGTTATGCTGACCTTGTACCAGGAGGAACACCAGGGAGCCCTTCTTTAGGAAGGAATTAACCACCAAGTTCCACTTCAATAGGTAAGGCACGCAGAAAAGAGTCTTCAGCTCTGTGGTGGGAAGCACTTAATGGAGTTATCCTTCCCCACCCAGAGCTGCTCCCTCTCAACTGTTCCCATAAAAAAAAAAAAAAAAAAAAAAAAAAGGGAAGGGCGGGGGTGAGGGGAGAGGCATCTTCCTACTTGGTGGGATCATTTCATGCCTTGCCTGCAAATCCTCCAGCAAGGGGAATGGCTGTGCAGGCCACGGGGATGACACACAGCCATGAACTCCCCGACGGGTGCCCAGCAAGAGTGGTAACAGCTCTGCCTCAGCACTGCTGCTGCCGTTTAATATATCCTTGCAATGATATTGCTTCGCTCTTCAGCAACAGGACTTTCTACCTCAGCGTCCTGGTTTTCCCCCTGTCCTCCTACATATACTCTTGACACAGTGGTTAAAAAAAAAAAAAATAGAAAGAAAGAAAATTACCTTGAGAGGTCAGGCTGCTCAAATGCATATGCATCAGAGCTCCCAGAAAGCAAACTAATTACACTGAAAATGATGAGCTATACGGAGCCAGTGTGACACCAAGAATGACCATCTAAGCTGTGATAATAAGCTCTTAACACACAGTTTCTCACTCAAAATAAGACTGGGAAACTTGAAAAATCGGATTCGTTTTTACAAAAATGATCCTGCCAAGTGATGGCATTTATAATGCACCTTATGTACCATGCTCTGGCAGCCCTTGCTGGGCTCTCCCACCCCCTCCATCATCCCCGTGGGAATGGCATCTCTCCCCTCCCCAGAACTGCATGCTCTGCTGGATGCTCCAGAGACCCACCAGTCCCTTCCCAGAGGGAAACTTAAATTGATAACCCTGGGAGAAAACTAAAACTACATTCATACTTCATCGTGGTTTTTTCCTACAGGAAGTTTTTCCTCAATCTTTACCAACTTCAAAATTTATCTAACGCATCCTCTTCCCATAAGGAAGAATGAGGCACTTAAATCACAGCACCCTGGCATTTGTAGCAACTAATGGATATAAACAGCATTTTCAAATCAGTCAAAATAATTTACAGTATCTCCCAAAGTTGCCTTTCAGTACAAACAGTTGCAGAGTTAAAAGGTTTTACAACTGCAAATCATTTTTGGGAACAGCTTACAGAATGAGGGTATTCATCAATGGGTTTATTAATATGAGTAGAAAGAATAATGGATGCAATATCTGCTAAGGGGACATCACATTATTATACATGCTTTAACTAATTTGCAATCTGGAAAAAAAAAAAAAGGAAAAAAGTATATTGTATCCCAGGGAGGCTCTTATCATTTGCCTACTGCTCTCTTTAGGCACTTACAACACCTGATTAATTAATAATTGTTGCTTGGGTTATGCTGCTCCACAAGTTCTTGTACCCTGGCTGTGAATAATAATCTGGCACTAAAAATTTAATAGGTGCATTGCAATGCTAGCCAAGATGCACCCTGTTGAGTGTTAAATAACTTATTTTTTGTAAATGTAGCCCTTTTTCTTTTTTTTCAACCTGAAAGCAGCATTACACGTGGATAATTCCACCTGCCACTCAGAGCAGTAATTAACACTTGCACTGCCTCACTGTGAGATCACCTGAGAGAATCCCACTGGGAATTTTCTTCCCCTTCCTTGCTTTAAAAAAGCCATCATCCCAGTCAGCTGGAGCTGCATTTTATGCTTGGTGCAACCAAGTCCGTGGCACACAGCTGGTGAGCTGGGGGTGAGTTTTGGTGCTGTTTAGGAAGAATGAAGCCAGGGAGGCCAGACTGGGCAAGTACAAGAGCTTCAAAGATTTTTCCAGGGAAAAAAAAAAATAAAAAAGAAGTTTCTGGGACAAACAACAACAGTGAAAGAGAGACAGACTGGCTGTGTTGCCACCACAAGTAAACAACAGCAGCAGCAATGAAAGCCAAATGCTCCTCGCAGCGACACGACACTCCCACAGCAATCAGGGAGATCCCAGCGTGGGGATGCACAACAGATCGCTTGGACACGGAAACCTGCCCCGGACAAACTGTTCCCTCAGAAAGGCACAGGAAGAGGACAGGTGCAGGAGCGCCAGCACAAGTGCCCATTAACCTGCACAAGGACTCACGTGGCAGCCCCCTTTGTGCATCCCGTTTTGCCAGGGCTGCCTCCGGGAGCACATTCCATCGCCGTGGAGGGCAGCAGTGACAAACGAGGTACCTCCTGCCCTTGCAGCAGCTCTCCAGTGGCAAGGACATCTGATAACATCCCCTGGTTAACCCAAATATAGCACAAAACCTCAAGGCAAGCTGGAAATCTTGGGCAGGGAGAGCTGAGGGCCACAGCAGGCTCAGAGAGAATTCGCATGTTTGTCCCTGTCCCCTGGGAAAGGCACCACTGATGCCCTCCAGCAACCACCGCCAGCTCCCAGGCACAGTCCTGGTCCCTGCCCTGTGGTCCAGCGGCAATGGAGGCAGAAACGCAGGAATATCCGGGAAAAGGGGCAACTGCTTGGAAGGACCTGACCAGAGCAGGCTTCAACAAGCCAGCTGAACCAGTCCGCTGATCAGCATGGATCACCGTGTCTTGCAACTTTAAAAGCCGTTTCTTTTCTGAATTAATTTGCACCCTGTTTTTCTAGTATAATGCAAATTAGTTTCCGCAATAAAACGACAGCGATGGGAGGTTTAGGCAGGATGTCCCGTGAACGATGATTTTCAAAATTTTAACCTCATGAAAGTAGATGAAGGAGAGGAGCAAGTGGGTTCTCTCGCCAGTACTGGCCAAAGGGTTTACAATCTCCCTCACCCTCCATCAGCAGAGCTTTGACCAGCTGAGAGAGCAACAAAAAAATCTGCCTCATGGGGCCACAGAACAGGCAGCAGATACTCTTACACTGGGTCAGGGATTTTTTTGGTTTTGTTATTCTTTTTGGGTTTTTTGCCAGGTTTTTGATTGTTTGGCCGTTTCTTTTTAATTCCTTCATTTTTAGGGTAGGAATAACTTCAAAGCCTCACAGAAAACAGATACTGCTAATCTATATCGAACAAGCTTCTTGAGAGTGGGGGCGGGGGGGGGAGAAACCCCTACAAACAAGCAACTCACTCGCTAAAATAACTATAACAGCAAATTCTTTAATAACCTCAGCCCACTCCCTGGCACAGGCACCATTCGTCATAGCTTTTCTGGGCAGAGCTGAGTGCTACAGAAGTGCAGGCTTTTGGGATTACAAAGAATTGTAGAGATGCTGACAAGCTGTGCCAGGAGGTCTGAAAAACAGCACCTTCTTACAGCACTCAGGATCACAAACATTTGCCTTGCTATCACTTTCATGGAAAGAGAACAGGAAAGAGTAATAAAGCTTTTAGTAGAACTAATTAAAATTAAATTACTCACAATTTACAATCTGCTTAATCTATATCCTTAAAAATAAAGCCAATAAAGAGACAGACATTCTGAACTCTCCAATAAAAAATAAAAAAAAAAAAAAATTGGCTCTCCTTTGCTTTTATGTCAGCCAAAATATAAAATACCACATCTTCACCAGCAGTAATTCTGGACAAAACCATTAATCATGCAAAACTCATTCAACAGATTTTGCCTTTTCTACTACGTGTGAATAATTCACAAATTAAAAGGAGACCAGCTAGGGTTACCACTGCAATGATTAAAAGCTTTGCAAGAAATACAAATTCTCGTGCTTCAGGGTGTGCACTGACCTCTAGCTCAGAAGAGCTGAACCAAAGCTGCAGCTAGTGAAACCCAAAGCACCTTCAGGAGAAAGGCTTCCCCAAACATGGGGAGACATGGACCACAGACCACGACTTCTGAGCCTCCTGGGCACACTGGATGGACTATTTGCTGTTTAATATCCTGCCTTCCCCAGTCCCAAAGCAGCACTCTGGCAATCAGGGCAGGGGGAAGCTTCAGTGCCAGGAGGCCTCACAGAGGTTTCTAGCCTAGCTTTTGCAGAGGATCCCACAGACCTGCCAGCCCCCAATTTTGTATGTACACACCCACAGAGGTGACACTGTCTCAGTGTCCTGTAGCCTAGTCCATGTCCGGGCTCCTTCCCAGCCCAGGCAATTCCCCATCCCAGCTTTGGAGCACACCAGCCTGTCAGACAGCATGGAGCAGCTCGCACCAGGCACCAGAGATGCCTTGTCTGCAGGTGACAAGGTAAGTGTGAATTTTGGATAATTGCCCTTTTCTAAGCCAGGAGAGAGTGGGAGGATGGAATCAAGCACTCAACAAAAAAGCTTCTTGCTGCATTTTGGAGACAAGCAAATGGGTGAAAAAGTGAACTCTCATCATCCCCAGGAACATTATTCTGTCTTACAGCCAAAAAAAAACCAAAAAAAACCACCAGTTTGTGATGCATGAAAAACTTGTAGAACACGTAATTCAAAGAATAGTACAAAGCCAGAAAAATCCCCTTGATTTTGGGAGTGCTTTTCAAATCAGCAGCAGCACAAGTAACAAGTACATGTAATGAGACTGAACTAAAATGAACTTAAGACAAATGCTAAGTATCGATGTACCAGCCAAGGACCAAAGCAAACACAGAAGAAAAAAAGAGCCCAGGATTAACAGTCCTACATTTCCTCCTCAGACAGACAATTCCATTAATGCTGCAAACGTTGCCACGTCCCTTGCGGAGAATTAATAGAAATGCCTTTTTTAGGAAATCAGGAAATCTCTTCAGGAAAGGCACAACCACTTTCCTACAGGCATGCAAATTTGGCTTCATTTTCAAGAGGACATTTGCTTAACTCCCAAGTGTTTCCTGGCTGGAGTCAGGTATCTCCCCAAGCCTTACTGCAGTTTTTTATAGAAAGTATCTCCAAACACATTCCATGAAGAGAAGAAGCCCTTATAATACTTTTACAGGTAGGGAAACTGAGGCACGTGTGCTTGCAACAGTAAACCCCCAGCCATCAAACCACAGGCTTTTTCTCTTTCAGGGCCTCCTCTTTGTGGGAAATATGAGCAGCCCCTCATTCCCGAGGGATTTTACATGCTGCTCCTCTCCTGTCTCAGTTCAGCAGCTCGTACACTCTGTGCTGCATCCTGTCACAAACCAAGGACCCCACACCATGGTTTCAGAAAGTGAGGCCTTGCTCATCACAGCTTTTAAAGCAGACACTAGCTGATCTCTTCAGGAGTGCTGGAGTATTTTTTTTCTCTTCTGCCCCACTTGCTGCACTGTTATCTTCCCGTTTATTTTAAGTCCTGCTAAGCCCAGTGGAGAGGGTTTGCAGTTTATATTGCACTGCACTGATCCTCCTCCTGCTTGTTTTTCTGTAGCATATGGCCATTGAGGTTATAGCCTCTCTTTCGCTTCCGTGTCTAGACTGATTACCTTAATTTTTTTTTAATACCAAAATCTTATATGACACTTCCCTCTGTAGGCATCTCTTCTGTCTGGACTCTGATTGTATCTCCACCTTTTTTCCCTTAACTACTCTGGATGGCCACAGCACACAAGCGCAAAGCCTGTATCACCACCAGAGGGTTCAGATGCAAGGAGGAAAAATTAGTGCTTGTGCTCAGATTTTTGTTAGCTACTACCAATTTACTATCAGTAACATTGCCCTATTTGTTAACTGCTAATAATCAGCTAATGCTAAACCTTGGCAATAATAGCAGCCTTGTCTTCTTTTACCCCCACTCTGTATCTTGTCACCAAAAAAAACACCCACACTATTTTCCATTTCCTTTCCTGTTCTAGGCGTTTTTCCTCTTGGTTTCTGCACAAATCGTTCACGGCAGATCTTACTGCTGTGTCAGGCACCAGGTTTTCTCACAGACCAGGCAGTCCTCCTTGGAGAAAACCCATGTCTACACAGAAAGGAGGAGGACCACAGGCCGATCTGCTCAAAATATTTTGACTATGAACATTCCCTAAGAAATCAACCTTTCCAACTGGAATGCTGAGTTTCATTGAGAACTCGTTCAGTTTTGCTTTAGATGCTACCAAGCACTCTGTTGTTTTTGCTAACATGTTTGCACCGTTCTCATGGTCAGCCCCAAACCACTGTCACCTGAGCCACCTTTGTGGCACAGTGCCAGCCACTTAGCTCAGACCTTGAGCTGGAGATGGCTCTGACAATGAAAAGGAATTCACTGCTGAGAACTGTTTTTTAACAGTAGTAGCAGAATTAAACAGTTAAGGCCTGATCATCAGGTAACACAAATCAGATCAGATACATCGAAGTAAAATCTATACCAGGTGTGGTTCTTTTAACATTATTTCAAAGCATTTCTATCATCCACTACTGGCTTCACCAGTGGCAGAAGGCAGAAAATTGACCAAAAGCCAGTAATAAAAAACGGAGAGACACTAATAGAGATCTCTTAGTGGTGACTGCAGAATAAATATGGTGACGACGGAGACTGAATGGCTGTGAATCATATTGTTAAATCTAACTGGGCTGCAGGACTGCCCCAGAACAGCAAACAAATAAGAAAAATAAAACCCCAAAGTGACTCATCTGAGCCCCACGGCAACTAAACCTGTGCGGATGACGTGGTGCTGTTCCAAGTGCCACATCACCGGGACGCCGAGGGACATGCCAGCCTTTGCAAGCACCAAGCTGGCACGGCGTGCCGTGTCCTTGTGCCTGTCCCCTGTCCCTGGGACAGAGCCGGCCTTCCTTCCGGGGCTGGATGAGCCGCAGATGCCTGAAAGGGAGAGCAGAACAAGGGCGACGTTGTTCCCCGTGCACCGCCCGGGCTGCCAGAGTTCACAGCACTGCTTTTCCCCCAAAAGTTTTTTACGGGGGGCGGGTTACCATCATTCATTTTTTGACATTCAAAAAAATAAGAGTGGAAATACAAGGGGAGGGGAGAGAGAGAGAGTGCCCAGCAATGACATGGGCACAGAGGCATGTAGGGAATGAGGAGGAGGGAGCAGCCCAGCTGCCTGTGGCCCATGAATCTCACGGGCTGGACGACGACCTTTTGTGTGCTGCCCACCGCTGAGGGTTTATGGCATGCAGAGTCCTCCTCTCTGCTCTGCGGGGACAACAGCAGCTCAGGAGTTATTAAAACAGGGCCTGAACACAAGTCAGAATGAATAAAACCACTTGGAAAAGAGAGAGACAAAAGGTACGAAAACTTTACATAAGCAAGGATGCAGGTCAAAAACCTCCTGAAGGGATGGGTGTTTTGGGGCACATCTATTTTTGTCTTCCCAGGTGCCACTGCTGCAGAGGAGGGCTGTTAACATCAGTTTCGATGCTCACACCAAGTTCTGGAGAGAGCTGCAGCTCTTGGTTAGATGGATGTCAGTTTGCAAAAAAAGAATACCATGAGAATTTCATTGTCACTTTATAGGACATCATCTCTGATCAGAAAAAGAGCTGAGGAAGTGACTTTCTTCTTGTCTTTGCTACCATCAACACCAATTGTTTTCACCCATGCCTTGAAAAATGCAAAACTTTGAGACCACTGGAACATAAAGTCAATCACGTTCTTTGTCTGCCTAAATAATTAAACACTTTGGATGCCAAACTGAAGGGACTCCAGCAAGAGAAACTTAGCTTCTTGTGCAAACTATAAGCTACCTATAGCTTACACACACACAAAAATAGGCTGATGGTCACAGTATATACACAGTTCTAGTCTAAAAGGTAACATTTTCATTTCAGGGCAAAACACAAGTTTCCTGGATTCACAATTTCGTTTTCACAAGAGGGAAGTTCTCCACAGAGACGTACATCCAGCCAACGGCTTCTTGTAGGAAGAAGCCAAACTTCAAAGTGGAAAGGGCTGAGTCCATGCATAACAAACAGATGGGCAAATTTTTCAGAATTTTCAGCTTGGAAATCATTTTAAAATGTGACGGGATCACTGAGACACGATAGAGTCATTGTCACACCACGAATTCTTTTGCCTGCCACAGATCAGGAACTGTAAATAAACTCCCAAGGTAACCGATACCCTCGTGCGGGCTTTAATCTATCAAATATGGTAATTGTTAGCACAATCTAACATCTTGTTGGCTTGCAAATTAATCACGCAGTCTGAGCAGCAAGGTGCATCTTTTTATAGCAAACGCTTGGCACATGAAGTGTGGCTAATAAGGTGCCTCTAATTTAAAAGTCTCAGAAAATCCCCCCTTCAGGAGATAATTGCTCACTCTGAAGGCCTCGATCCCAAAAAGGCTGCAGAGAACCACACTGAGCACCGCTCACCAAATGCCCCCTGCCACTGGAGGGAAGTGGGAGCAGCCCACCTCAGGTGGAGAGCCAGGGAGGACACCACAGGATAGGAAAAAAAAAACTATGGGATTGCAACTTACCAATATATCCACAACCTACTGGACCAGAAAGGTTATAACCATATAATGCCATCTCTGACCCAGATAAACATACCTGATTATTCACGGATTTTTAGTAATTTTGAGTTAATAACTGTGAACTATATAGGTTCAAAACCCATAGACTTATGGCTTCTTCCTTCTAGCAGCACCTAATCCTCTTGCTCTCCTGAGCTACTCAAGCATCAAAGTCTTTCCTTGTGCAAAGTCCTCTTACTCCCCTAACCAGTGTTCAGTATGCCCACATGCCCTCACTCCCTTCTTCAGCCAGTTACTTACCCTCCTGCTCCTCAAGGAGGTTGCCAACCTCTCATGGTCTTCAGCCTCAGAGCTTTCCCCTAAAGCTTTACCTGTATTGTTGATCAAATTGACTATCCCCTTCTTGGTGCCTCCTCCCAGCCCTTCTCAGACATGAATTTGTTTTTATGACACCAAGTTTCAGGCAGAGAACTCATCCTCTTGGTTGAAAGGGTGAAGAACTTACCTGTGCTCTAGGGCATTGCAATGTCACAAATGCTGGCAGCAGGGTTGATGCCTTTTCTACAGAATACCTTCAGAGTCTGCAGTGGTTTCCAAAACAGGGTGATAAGAAATTCAAAGGAAACAGAGGAGCCAACTCATTACATAACATTAATGCAAAAGATTAGGTCCAGATAAGACTTCAGGTCTTTCCAGAAGAAAACTGGGAACAAAGGGAATTTACTGTCTATCTCCAAAATTGGTTAGTAAATGCATGTCAGCAGAAAAAGAAGGGGAGAATGTGCTACAGCCATCAGAGCTGAGATTCCTCTGCAGGCTGTGGTGAGGACTATGGAGAAGCAGCTGTGCCCCAGTAGTCCATGAGGTCCATGGGGGATGCATAAATCCACTTGCAGCCTGTGGGAGAAGTGCTCACTCCAGAGTGGGTGGATGCCAGAGAAAGCTGTGATCCAGTGGGGGACCTGAATGGAGAGAGAGGGCCCTTGCTTCCAATGATACAGAGAGAGGACCCTGCTTCCAGGCTGGAGCAGCCAGTCCTTGAAGGACTACACCCTGTGGAAGAGTGACCCAGGCCACAGCAGTTTGGGGAGGACTCTCTGCCCATGGGAGGGACTCACATTGCACCAGTTTTGGGAGAACTGCTGCTTGTGAGAGTGGAGCCACACTGCAGAAGTTCACAGAGAACTGTCCCCCATACCAGGGACCCCACAGCACAGCAGAGGAAAGACTCCTCTCCCTGAAAGAATAGAAGGAGATCCTGAGTGACAAACTGACCAAAACCCCGCTGCCCTGTCTCCCTGCACTGTCAGTGGGAAAGAGGCAGGGGCTGGCCGGAAAGGTGTTTTAAAGGCTTATTTTACTTCTCATTATCCTCCTCTCACTCTGTTAATAATAAATTTACCTTAAATTTGAACCTGCTTTGCCCTTAGAGTGTTTTCCCCCAGTTCTTATCTCAACTCCTGAGCCCTTCATTTATTTTTCCCCTCTCCTCTGCCCAGCTGTAGCAGGAGAGGGTGAGCAAACAGCTTTTGTGGGTGCCTGGTGTTTGGCCAATGTCAAACCATGACAATGCACCATCTCAGCTGATGGGGCCATCAACTGCCTGTTTGCACAAGTTCATTCTGGTAACAAAATGAGGTATTTTTGTTAAGCATGAATCCCCCTATAATCACAAAGATAAAGCAGTGCATCCTGCACCTAATTCAGGGATGTGACACCAGACTAAGCAGGCTGAGTCCCCTAATGCACAGTATGAATTTATGAAGAGTTCAGAGATCCCAACTGCCAAGCACTTTTATCTCTGAAGTTAGTAAACAACACAGACACTCACTGCATCTCCACTGCTTCTCATAAACTAGACTTGAAAACCACCAAGGCTACCACAAGGCTTCACCAAGTACCTGTGAAACCTGAAATGAGGCAAGAAACAAGTCCTTTTTCTAATTTACTATGCCCAACAACAGACCAAACCTAATCCTCCACTTTTTTGAATCTTTGTGAACACAGAGGCATCCAAACCCAGCCGGGTGGATGGCACATCCCTTATACTCTCAGGTCATACAAGTGATGAGCAGCTGATGAACAGCTTTGGAAGAAGCTTGCTGCACACACAAAACAAAACCAAAGGAAGCAAGAGAAAGATCATCCAAGGCTATGGTCGGTATCCAAAACGTTCCCCCTACAGCAGCTTGGGCACTTTTGGTAACTGCACTGGAGACCAAACTATACAGTATTAACTAGTAACTCTAAAAAGTGCCTTTACAGCACTTTTTTCTCTTTTCTTTTCCATGGAAGTCATCAAAATACCTACTTTGAGCACAACAGCAAATCACTGCCAATCTTGTGAGACTGAGCTACTTCTAAATTGGGAACTGTGACAAGAGAGTAGCACAGCACTAAGGCTTACCTAAGGAAATGAGTCACTTCAATTAAAGCAGCAGCTATAGAATTTAACAGAATAAATTAATGTCAACTAATTAACACTTATGATCCTATTATCAAAGGTTTTATGGAATTGTAGCTTAGATATCACTATAGGAGCATATAGTTAATGACCTGATGTACAGGATCAAACCCCACTATATTTCCTCCTGCCAGTATATACCTGCTTGCTTAAGAAAGGAGTAGTTGACTGATTAGTCAATTCTAAGTTCAAGAGACCAGCACATTATCAGAAGGGCTGACACTGTGTTGAGTGAGTTGGCACTTGCATTTTTAATCTGGTATTCCATTTCTTAGTTAAACTTCATTGCCTACCTTATTTATATAAGCCTTTTATCTTCTTGGAAGGCAGGAGGTACCTCTCCAGTAAGATCTATCCTTGGAATGCAATCACTTTTTCTTGACATCCTTCTTTCTAACATCACCACGGCCCAAACCTCCCTTCCTGCTGCACCTGCTGTGCAGGTACACAAAAAAGGTGTATGACTGTTTAGCACATGGCAAAAAAGTGGGAACAAAACCTGGCTGTTCCCACATGACAAATTTGCTTTGCTATTTCCAGCCCCAATGATACAAGAAGAGGAGCACAAGGGTTTTTCCTGTACAGCTCCAAGTCTTATGGCTCAGCATGGCAGCATAGTAAATAAGCTTAGAAATTGCAATGTCTGGGTGAAAACAGCCACACAATATCTGCTTCAAGTCCTGGCACCTACAGATGCACAAAATCACATCGGGCTCCCCTGCACACCCTTCTGCAAATATGTAACTGGATGAGTTTCACTCTCATCAGTTTAAAAACTTCACACTCGTGTCTTCTCCAGGATTGAAGTTTTACAGGCTCTGGGAGCAAGGGAAAAGTGTCAGCGCAGTTTACAAACCAGAGGATGACAGTCAGACCACAGGCACTTGGCTTTATGTCCTAAGGGGTGGAGCAGCTGGGAGATGAGCCCCACCAAGGCCAGGCACCAGTGACACGCTGGCATTAAGGCAGCAGCAGCAGCCACGTGCTCCGTGAGAGGCCACTTCCAGCCGGTGACAAAGCGGGTGAGACAGTGCACAGCTCTCCCCCAGGATGGCTGCGGCCCCTCATCAGCACTGACAGCACCAGGCAGCCTGCTACCACATCTTACCTGACCTTCTGCTCCCCCAAACGCTGCTCCAGGTGAATCTGACAAAGGAAACAGCCATAGTTTCTGTGAGGATAGGACCCCACCAAGCCAGTGACCTTTCCAGAGGCGCAGAGAAAAAAGCACGTCTCTCTCCTGCTTGCAGCCCAATCCCATAAAGCTTTTTACACACACTTAAGCTCATCTTTCCACATTAAAGCACTTATGATGAACTTTAAGCAGTGTCTTATGTACCATGGAAGTTTCCTAAGGTGCCTCTGGAGAGCCTGGTCCTTGCCTGCTTGCTGATCTGGGCTGGCATTAAAAGAACAATGCTTCTCCCCAGAAGGATTGTCATTAGTTGAACCATTCAAAATAGTCTAAACACAGCAAATCAAATGCGCTAATGATGCCTAAGTTTCAGCTTTCATGTTTTTCAGATTCTGAGCTGCCTAAGGCTGTAGTTCTGAGCCTCACATTAAGTGTCACTCAGCTCTCTTCACAGAGTAGGGAGACAACACAAATCCTTTTCCTGCTGGAGACCGAGGACAACTGTTACAAGTTTTCAGGTCCAACAGCACAAACAACCGTGGACTGAAGAGAGAAACTAGAAGGATGGGACTTCATAACCTGNAGTCACCCATTTTGTGACCATTTTGAGTCCACCTTGGATATAGCCCTGGCCAGGCTCTTGTGCTGCCCAAGGTGTACCCTAAAGGCCTTCCAATAAATATCTACTTTATTCTCTAGCTCTGTCTAGTCTCTGTTCCAGGTCAGCCTTCCCAAGGCATCACTCAGGTCTGATAAAAATTGTTTCCAGAATGAACTCCCTAAATCCCATTTTGATCCTTTCAGCCACCTTTTAGCATGATTGCTCCATACAGGCCCCTCTCCAACATCCTGCATCCCAACCCCATGGACAATGGTGCAGAGTCCATCCCCTGGAGAGGGCAGGACCCTCAGTGAAGACACCCCAACACATGCTTCCCACAGGTAGGTGCTCAGCCCTGAAACCAGGTTCTCCCTTTCCATGTGGGCACACCACTTCCCTAAGAAAAAGCGATATGTAGTCACTAATTGCTCTAATTCATTACTGTGTGCCAGTTAACTCACAGCATCATTTAAGCCCAGGTTAGGAGCTAGATTGCTAAATAAGCTTTGATCATAGTGGTCCTCAAAGAACAAAAGGCAGGCGGAGAGGAGTCATTTTGCCTTCATCTGTCTTCTCTTGTTGCCAAAGCCCTCTCAGATGGTTCCCCCATTTATCACCTGGATAGAAATCATTAGCTCTTCTCATTCCAGCTCCTACAGACTGATGGTGGCTGTTCGACCTTTTATTTACTTTTTTCTCTAACTATGCACAGAGTTAGGGCTGTGATAACTCCAGTTCTTTTATAAAATTCTCATTTACAAGGGAACTAGTGAAAACCATGTACAGTGCCACACAGTCTGCACAGAGACATGCTCCTGGATAATGAACAAACAAGGAGACTTTAAAGGAAAGTATAAGGACTCAAATACTCCAAGCCCTGTTTACAAAAAGTGCATTCTCCTCTCAGTGCATTAAATTATCTTATTAAATACACACCTCAAAGCAAGCCATTCCGAGTTAGAATTGCAGTTGTTTGCTCAAACATGCAGAGTACGAAGCTCCAAATACAAACTGTATAATCATCCAACATATGAAATGTGCAACATGGAACACGGGCTACAGTGACTGTCCTCCCTCCTGATGGGCACTGATGTAACTGTATTCACCCGGTTTCCCTCTGGAAACCTCTGGATGGCCATTTCAGGATCTTAAAACGTTTCATTTCATGTAAAAAGAAAGATTCAAAGAAACTTTGAATGATGAAAAAGTAATCATGAGAAAGGGGGGTGGGGAAGAGGGAATTAAGTTTCGTTAAGCTAAGAAGGCAGTGTGAAAATTCAGCTGTTAGAAAAAAATAAAAACACAAGAGCAGTTTTCTTCTAGAGAACTTTGACTTAAGCCAAACATATTCTTAGTGGAAAGTTATTAATGTGAAAAGGTTGGACCAGGTCGAGATATAAAAGATATAACTGGCCTAAGTGAATAAACAGGGAAATCAGATTTTAAATTCAGATCTTTGACACTAATTTATTCAAATACACAAAAATACAGGAGCTGAACGCTCATCACCTTTAGCATCCAACCCACCACCTCTCATCAAAAAGCATTTCATCTGTCAAAAAAATAAAAAAATAAATTAAAAAATACTCTATAGGCTGAAAACTGCTGACTTACATTTGTTCAGCTAATGTCCAATTATTATTACATGAAACTCCACATGAAAAAAAAAAAAGTCTAATAAGAAAGCTAATGAAAATTGAGTATTTTACAAGAAAGTTACCTAAGCATAAAGTCAACTGGATATTACACTGGTATTCAAATCCAGGGGTACTAACAAGGGGAAAGCTGGCATTCACACAGGAATGAATTCTCAGACATGGAGGAAGAGAGTGAGCCAAAATCTTCCAGAAGTCCATTCTCATCATGCTAATTTAGGTTTTTTCCCCCCTAAATATGCATTTTAACACAACACCAAGCTTTCCATACAGTATTTGTAAACAGTTTCCTGTGCATCACTTTGAGCTGAAACTTTTCCAAATTCATTTTTGGGAGAGGAAATAGAGATTTGTGGTGGGAGAGGGGGAAATGGGAGCAGAAGGTGCAGCCCACTCCCTTGCAGCCCCAAATTGCTGAGGATTAGTAATGCACCACAAGACACAGGGTTCAGCCTCCCTGCAGCCTCCTGTCCTGCACAAACGAAAGGGGCAGCAAATTGTGACATTGCTTACTGTGCATGACTTATTTAATTTTGATTTTTTCCTCGATTGTAAGGTTAATGAAAGCCTCTGCTGCACTTCAGTGCAGACAGATTTCACTGTCCCTCTCTTCACCGATTTCAGCCATAAAGCCACACTAATTACTCTGACAGGATAACAGGAGGAAAAAAAGAAAGGGATACAGGCAAACACACACATATTCCTCGTGAGCTGTCATGGGTAAAAGAGGGCTAACAGCCCCTCGGCCCAGCCAGTCCTATTGACACAACAAAGGGGCTCCTGGCCTGGCAGCACAGAGCAAAAACTGTGGATGCAGGGAGCAGAATGGGGAGAGGGGAAAAAAGGAAGAAAGAAAAGGAAGTACACGCTCATTCTTGTGTTGTGAGGTCCTCACTATGCAAAGCTTTCATTGCAAAGAAAAGTGCTATTGAGAGAAGGTGCAGGGGACCAAAACGCTGGGAGGCAAACAAGCAAACACGCGGCAGCACCCGCTGCGAGGGGCCCAGGACCCCTGCAAACACAGAAATCAATCAGCAAGCCCGATGCTGGGAGAGGCAGCTATTTCAAATTAATGAAATAACCACTTCCTTGACAAACTTGGTCTATATCCTGCTGCTAACAGCCTGCAGGTGCACACCACCTCCAAGTACCAATGCAGACACACGCTGCAGCCACTGCGAGATGGATCCTGCATCCAGATTTCCTGTGCACTCTGTAATGTTCAGGCAGTCACCAAAATTACACCTATTTTGCTGTTAAAAGAGGAGAGAAATTGAATTGTGAGTGAAAACGCTTCAGCTGGACAGGAAGGAATGTCGGCAGGGCAGCCCTGGCTGCAGCCAGCTCCAGCTGAGCACCATATGAGAGGATTTACCTCTCACCGGCTCCAGATAGAAACCTGTCCTTGCCATAGTCCTGCGAAATTGCCAACTCTAAACACTGCAATTTACCACAGGCACTGACAATAGCTACCGGTTATCTCCCTAGCCAGCAGGAAGAATCACCAGTAACTCACTCTCCTCAATTCTCTGAAGTTGCATTTAGAGCCCTGCCAACACAGGTGCTCTGGGGGTGCTTTGCTCACTGAAGGTCTAAAGACCTCTTTGTTACGGAGCATTTTAAAGGTTTTTCAGCCAACAGCATATTGCTAAAGCTTACAGACAATTGTTCTAGCCAATCACTAAAAGCACAGGTACATCTGCTTCAAACAATGCTTGCTTGTATGCTTTCTATTAACAATACACAATACTCTCGTTAAGCTTAAAACCCTCTGTTACCTTGCTGAGCATATCTTTCTGCAGTATTAAGGCCCATCCTGGCCGAACCTAAAACTCAAACTATTGTTTCATGTCCTTGCTTGCTGTACTATTGTAACTTTTCCTGCTTTCAAGCTTTGCAGTGGCAGCTACTTCTAAGTTGCTCTGCTCCTTCTGTTTCTGGGGCCTGCTTTCACAGCTTTCTGAATGCCTTATTGCTTTTAGTGTTTCCCACACTCATGCTCTGGGGTGCTTTGCTCACTGAAGGTTTCCCCGTAGCAGTGAGCACCAGGATGGGATCTGCACGTACCAGGAGCTTCCAATCAGTTAAATAAAAAAATCATTTCACTAGTTTTATACATATTGTTTTTTCCTGTTGGATAAAACACTGAGAAATGTGAGCCACACATAATACCATGCATTTTTTTTTTTTCCTGGGTCCAGCTCCCAGTGAATCAAAGGCATTTTACCCAAGTAAGGACCACAAGCCTTGTAGCTTAGACCACTTTTGTAAAGAGTACTACTTGGGTTATGAAGAGTTTCACCCATAAATCTCAAAACACTTTGCAAACACAAGGAAACCTCATTTTTATCGCTTCGCAGTTTGGCAAAAATTATGAGGGAAAGTGCAAAGGAGAGATTTCATTCTGGAGAGGGGAAACCCCTCACCAGTGGTCAAGAAATGAGATAAAATTCTAACCCAGGTCTCTCCCATCTATCCACACTCTCACTGGAGCCTCACCACTCCCCCACCTTTGAATCACTTTGGAAATGCATTTGGACTGCCCCCCATGAAACATGCAGTATTTATCTCCCTGTTCCTGAAATCCTGTTATCTTGACAAATAAGAATTAGCCACTTTCAGCACCAAGAAAGAAAACATATTTTCTGTCTCTCCTGTTAATTATACTTTAAACATACATAAACTGTAGTCATGGGAATAAAAAGGGGGGGTGGATGGGGAAGCTTTGGAGGAGGAAGCTTTGTTACAATAGCCACACTTTGACAACCTAACAGAAACAAACTAAATTGTTTTGTGTCTTTCCCAGCAAGTTTCGTTCAATTAGCTTCACCACTGAGTTCAAAAGGTGATTACTTGAGACCTATTCTAGTTTGTGGAATTACAGTCCCTCAATGATGTATGCATAGGCATGGGGAAATCTGTATTAAAGCTCAGCTGCCTTGGCTAAATATTGAAAGAAAAAAAGCAGGGAGGCGGGGGAAGGAGGAAGGCACTTGGCATTCAGAGCTTCTCCACGGTGGAACAATTAATTTTCCACTCTGTGATGAGATGACCGACACAGTGCTGCAGCACATGCATAAATACTTGTCTATCAGCACTCAAAAACTCAGACAGGAGAGCACCAAAACAGGTCCTCAATGATACACTGTCAGTAATGCCTGAAAGTCCCTCAGTGGCAATCCGTGCACACAAAAGCTGATCCTTTTCGCCACATTTTAAAATCGCTACTCTTCCTTGCAGACTAATGGCTTTCTTCTCCTGCTCTTAATGCCTTTTTTTTTTTTTTTTTTTTTTTTTTTCTCCACTGTTTTGTTAAACTGTTAAACAACTTCTTAATTTTCTTCCTTTGCACATCTGTCTTGACAGGACGGGAGGGGCGCATACACTTCTGGGTGCTTTTCAACAAATCAGTCACTTGGGATGCTGAGGGCACTCCATCCTGGGCTGAGGAGCAGAAGGACAATAAATATAAATGTAAAACCAACTTAGGAGTGATGCTCCCAACCCTTTTGCTGACCCCTTGCAGGAGGCTCGCTCTGCCTGCCCATACAGACCCAGCCAGGCACCGAGTACCAGCACCTGCCTCCAGCACTGCCCCGGGTGCTCTGTCACTCTGCTTGCACTGGACAGATTTCCAAGTGCTCAGGAATCAGAGACATTTCAAGGGCTCATTCGGTCTGAAATCTCAGCCCCAATTTTGCAGACTTCCAAAGAACTCTTGCCTAGAAGTGGCGAGATGTATTCATCTGTCAGCAAGGACAGCCCAAGCAGAACAAGAACGAAAACAAGAGAAGCAACAAAGAAACCCAAGACCAAACAAACAAACAAAATACCCACTCAAAACAACCCCAAACCCGTCCAATTCCTGACTATATCTTGAAAAAGGCAGTAACAAAGTAAATTTTGTCCAGGGTTCATGATTCTTGGTGCCTGCAGATACAGCGGGAGATACAGTGGATCCTCCCAGCACCTTCCAGATTTTCTTTGAGCAACAGAGTCCAGACCTTCATCCACATTCAGATCCACTGCAAAACATCTCTGAGGCACAAGAGCCGCAGATGCCAAGAGCTGCTGTCCCAGAGCAACACTCCCAGCCCAGCTCTGATTGCCAGCCCAGAGGAGCACCCCTCCTCAGCCCAAACCCACAGGACTTTCACAGGTCTCTTTAGGCAGCACCAGCAAGGCAGCTTCTTTTAACTTCCAGTGGCTTTGCTCTGCTCCTGACTCACCCATGCCGTGCCCGTGCTTTCCAAGATGTCCTTGCAATCCCACCTGGAAAGCAACAGCAACGCACACCACCCACTGACAGCCTAAACAAGCCAAGCCCATCCACTTCAGGAGGGGATGTCTGTTTCCCGCTTACACTGTGATTATCCATAAATGTTCACAGGTGGGGGATGGCACCCTGTGGAAGCTGTTTCATCATCCAGGCAGGCCGTGGCAGCAGGGGCTGTCCTACACATCCCGCTCCTGTGAGGGCAGCACAGCCTCTCCTGTGCTATGCACATCACCCCAGAGCACGAGTCCCAAGCCTTGGACATCCTGCACAACACAGCCACTTGAAAAACAGCATCGAAAATTAAACAATCCCAAATAACTGACACTAGCAGACATGAGATGTCCTTTCATTGACTCTCAGTTTTTATCACAAGAATGCACAGTAAGCACACAGGTGAATAATGCACCAACTGCATTTCAAATGGTCTCTCACCCAGAATACCTGACTACTAGTATGAACTGCAGGACTTTTGCTCCAACAAATTATTTAAAATCTGAACAGCTCATCACAAACAGAGCAGTCTGACTCAACAGCAGGCACACTTTTCATTTAATCAGTTCTGTTATAGCATGTGCAATGTTAAGAGCAACAGATAATTACATAAACGAGAGTAATAAAAAGCTAGGTAAAAAGGTGCCACTTACTGTATCACTAATTAAAATGAGGTTTCCAGTATCCTTGTTTTACAGATATCTTTGCCTTTGTAGTTTTTGCCTTTTGTGGCAGTTTGTTTCTACTTTCTTTGTTCAAGTGTTAGAAATTCAGCATCATATAATCAGAGGGGAAAAAAAGCTTGAAAAATACACCTGTTTACAGGTATTTGATTCTACTACCTGCTCCCATTTCTTCCCCCTGGAAGGTTTGTGCTCAAGTAAATGGGAATAAGCACATGTAATTTTCACCGCAAAAAATATCCTTTACCTCATAGCTACCAAAAAAAACCCAAAAAAAACAAAACAAAACAAAACAAAACAAAAAAAAAAACCAACATGGCAAATCCAGCATTTGTAATCCACACTGCTTCCAAAATATCCCCTCTAATTACATCTGCCTTTCTTTGCAGCATGGTCACTTGGCTGACTGAACTAGCACTGCACTTTTGGGCTGGTGCACACTCAGGAGCTTTCCTGAAGGAACTGACCCACTTAATCCAAAAGTTTTCTTTCAGATTTGCACTTTACAAACCGGATGAGAACATTAAGTAGAAATGGAAAGCAAGTAGCAAAAGGTCTTTGAAAGCCATCTCAATCCACCAGCAACAGCAATCTATTGAAGAGGCATCTGTAACAAATGGAGAAGGTGGAAAGCTTAGGAAAAGGGGAAGAAGGAGATGAGATGCAGTCCACTGAGTGAAGTTGGTACTACCTGAACACATTTCAGTGATCATCTTGCCAGTATAAATACAGAGTCTTAGTAATTTAAAGAGAAAGTTTAATATTTCTAAATTGTATTCTAAATTCTAATTGTATTTCTTAAAAACAAAACAAAACAAAAAAAATCCCTCATCCAAGAAATGCAAGCTGCTATGAGTAACACCTATATATGCCCTGGTAGCATGCAGGGCCCTTTTGCTACCACTTAAACACTTGGGGGTTAAACGGAAGCAGAAGCAGACTTGGTGACAGCTTCTCCTGAAGTGCAGCAGAGGGGCAAATCCATGTGATGTAATCATGCATGGTGAAGGCCACGTGAGGTCAGAGGCAATGGAGAAGAAATATCTGCACCTTCAACATCCCTTAGGATCTGCTAAGATCCAGTGTCCCAACAAAGGGGATGGCCACCACCATGTCTGCATGGCAACCATTTCGTTTTTGCAGAGCCTTCACTGTGGACAGTTGCAGGAGAAAGCGCCTCTTGAAGGATTAAGACACCATGAAAGAAGTCCAGCCACACTGAGTTGGTAAATTCAGGGAGTGACTGTTCACCTTGACCACATGACTTCCTCCCTGGGGAACCAAGGCATAAAATGCACACAGGCTATAAAGTAAAAGACAAGCTTCTCCCCCATCTTTAAGCCTAGACTGCATTCTGCCAGACACATCCAATTTGTCCCCACATGGGAAGTTTTGGAATGTGCAGTGTGCATCTTTGCCCAGAGCTTCCCAGTGACCCCAAGGGCTGCGAGGAAGTGGCTGGGCACTGCACCCACACCAGTGCTGCCAGACACCAGGTACACACAGCCAGTAAGAACACTCCTCGATTCCTTGAGCAGCACCTCCAAAATCTACCCATAGATACTTGCAGTAGAAAAAAAGGAAAACGAGCAAAAAATGAAAACAAAACAAAACAAAAAAAGCAATGGGGAAAAATACATATATATCTGTGTAAACGCAGGAAAAACTGATTAGAGAAAACAGGGGTAGCAGGGGACCCCTGCACTGTCACCAGTGCCCAGGCAGGAGCACAGACAAGAGCTCAGAGATGCAGGAATGAGTCATTTCAGCTGCCCATATGCGCAGCATGGCAAGCTGCAAAAGAAAAGGAACATTCACAGCCAAGGATCTGTAGAGAAATATCGGTGCAGTTAAGTATGCAAATATTTTGCTGTTGACAAAGGAAGCAATAGGGTACTTTTTCCCTGTTTTTGCCTGCGCCTCTCTTTAAAGACATCAAAAGCAATACCACAAGCCTCACCATCACCCTCGCATTTGACACTGTAGAACTACAATCATGCACAAATGCATGCCATGTGCACTCCCAACATACTTTCCCCCCTATTCAAAAATGAAGTGCCACTTTTAAATATTTCCACTTTACTTGCTTTGAATTGCCGGAGATCAAATGAGTCAATTAAGTGCTGTGTCTTTTTTGTGCGGAGGGAAGATGAAGGTAATTTGCTGCTCAGTGCATCTGTTTCCTCATCAGCACAGTAAGGACCAGGCTAATTAGGGGAGGAAAACAATATGGTCATATGGATAGGCCAGATTGCCTGTCACTCAGCTATTCAGCAGCCAGGCTGTGCTATGAGGACGGCAAACAGATGAGGAGTCTTCATCTCCTTCCTCGCCATGCCTTGGGAAAAAGAAAAGCCTACTTCAAGCACTCAGATGGTTACCTGAATATTTTTAGCATCAACCCCAAAAGGTTCCTCCCCAAATCCTGTTGTTGGTTATGCGGCCATGATGAACGTGAACCAAAATCTTCACAGTCTCTGCCTCCCACACTGACATTTTTTTAAAAATACATGTTTGGAAAACAACTGGAAACTGTAAGAAGCAGTACACCATCAAAACCGTCTAAAAGTCTGTTGTTGCCACTCACTTTGCTCTCCAACACAGAAAACTCCTAAATATTTTCCTTCATTTTCAGTTTCAATAGATTAAATTAGCCATAGGACTTCATTCCCAAAGCCCTCTAATCTTGGAACACTGCAGAATCACAGACCCCAACTCGACAATCATGTGGGGAGTTCCCTGATTCTGCTTTAAATCACCAATCCTAGATCTCATGTCAGAAGTTATTTTCTTGGCAAACTGAAAGCATGCAAGTGCATGAGAAAAACAACTTTAAGGAGAGAAGGCAGAAATAAGTAATTCCAAGCCACTCACACACAGTCCCACTGCAGCATTTCTGTTTATTAGGAGAAGATATGGAATATCAGAGGAAGTTCATTTATTCACCGGCCTGTATTATCAAGCAGCAGCAGACATTACATTTACCACATCCAAGCTTTATTTGCTGCTACAAAATGAAATGGTAGAGGGTACAGAAAACAAGTTATCTCAGATCGAGCATATCATGAAGGCAATCAACCCAAGCAAGGGCTTTCACATGTCCCTGTCAGGCACAGACAGAGCGCCCCATATACATTTGCCCCTGCAAATACAGCTTCTCAGTTTTTGGGTTGTTTTTTTTTTTTTTAATATTATTTACTTTAACAGAGTATTCCCAGCTGATCTCTGGTTTTACACTGATCAGAAACACACCAATAAAGTCTGCTCCTCAAACAGGGTATAACTTAGCAGACTGCACTAAAAAAAAACAACCACAAACAAACAAGCATAACCCCCCCCCCAAAAAAAAACCAAACAAAAACAAACAACCAAAAAAACCTCCACAAAACCCAGAATAGATATTGAATGGAGTCCAACCTTCTTTGCACAGCAGGGAGAACAGGTTCACTCACAAGCCATCTAAAAATACTGCCAGGGAGCATCTTATTGCCTCAGCCCAAAATGAGACAACTTTCATCCCAGTTTCTGGAACACATCCCACACATGGCTTGGACCCAAAGGCTTTGCTTATACCAAAGGAGCTCTTTGCTCCCATTTGGAGGGCTGCAAAGTTTGGGATTAGCCACCAATTCATCTAGATCCATAAACAGACATCCAAAAACATGGATCAGACTGCAGAGCTCCCTCTGAACTTCAAGAGTTCCTTACCAGACCTCACAGAAATTGCGTTTCTTCCTTACTGACTCTTCACGTCATTATTTACTGAAAGCTTACAACAAATCCAACCCCTCAAACAGGTGAATGTTATCTGACAGTACACATCAAGGGACAGGGGACAGTATTTGAGGCAGCTATGATTATACACAGGAAGATAGGGGGAAATAAATAAGCTATTAGTCAGTATGCCATGTGATTCCTTTAACCACAGCTTATTCCACAAAACTGAGGGCTGAAACTACAGTTCGTATCCTTCCACTTCTTGAAACCACTTAAATCATTCTAAGAGTGTGTCTTAGAACTTGTCCAAATGGCATAAGCAACTTTAGCCAATTATGCAGAAAATACTATTTTCTTCCTGATGCACATCCAGGCAATTATGCCTGTCCTCCTCAGGAACAGACACTTGACAGGGCAGCCACAGCTCAGATGAAAGGGGAGCACAGGGTGATGTGAAGGACTGGCTTGTGACAAACAGGGACCCCTGCTCTGCTCACGGGGCCCATCAAAGCTTTGCCACTAACGCTTTGAGAAAACCAAACCCAAAAATTCCATCAGGGAATTCCACAGGTTGGTCCCACCTCAGCACTCAACTCTCCCCTCACTGACTCCCTGCCCCACAAAAGCCTGCAAAGGGGCAGGCACCCTAATTCCCAGGGATGGGTGTTGAGTGGTGAAGCTGGGAGCCGGCACAGGTATAAATAATTCATCACAGTAATTATAACAGACCACAAGCACCCAGACCGAGCCAAACTAGCCACAAAGTCACTACACTGCGGTTTTGGCTAGAAAAAAAATAGAAGAAAGTCACCTCTGCAGTAAGTAAGAAAAGAAATAACCAGCTCCACATTGGCAAACTGTTACATCTCAAAAAAATAGAGATGGGCACATGGACTCATTTTGGCCAATTATACTGAGGGGTCTAAAAGCCTTGAGTGAAAACTTTGGAAATTTCAGCAACGATATGCATTAATCAAAAAAAAAAAAAACCCACCACACTGCAAATAGCAAGCAAGCAAAGGGAGAGCTTGAGTTTTAAGAGACACCTTAAGTCCAGCCAACACTGAAAGCATTTAAATTCTGGCAGATTCAGAAGTAAATGCCATCATGAATTTAGATCCCTGGATACATTCAAAGTCTTTCAGTTGCAATTTCACTAGAATATAATGAAACCACACACGACCAAATCATTATAAATAAAGTTTTTCTGAGCACAGTGGAAGACAGTACTGACGGATTCATGATCTGTGCTGCTGTAATAGAGGTAGCAATAATTTTGATGTATTGATTTATTTTTTATTCAAAAAAAAAAGTAGATTTCTGTGAGGAATGCCTCCTCAGGAACTTCAGCTGAACTGAACACTGTATGTTGCTAACATTGTCGCTATAAGGCTCTCAGTCAATTAGTAAGACTGGAGCCAGATGGCTGAAAATGATCAAAATTACACAGTACATTCTGTTTATTAGTTAGGATTATTATTCAGGCCATACTTGCTTTTAACAGATTATTTATCATTATTAAGATTACAATGATATGCAAGGAAATTACAAAGTTAAGAAAAACATGATTTTTCAATAGCATCCGTCCCCTACTCTGTTCAAAACTCTTCTTAAATATCTGAACTAAAGAATTTTTTTAAAAACCCACCTACCCAAAAAGAAACCCATTTCATTAGCCAGACACACCTGTTTTGGGACATGACCAGAGACTGTAGAAAGATGCCAGCAATGGGAAGTTTCCCAAAGCTGATTTTTGCATTGCTGCTCACCAGAGCTGCTGGGAGCCTCTCCCAAGGATGGGAGGATGCTCAACTATTCCAAGACTGCTTGGATCCCATAGTTTTTTTCAATAAACCCCCTTTGAAAAGGACACCTTGAAGTCCAACCTCTAAAAGAATCATTCCTCCTGAACTCCAGGCAAATGAGAAAACACAGAATGGGCAGGTTTCAACGTGATTAATAACAGAGAACATGAAGAGGCAGCATGAACCTCATTTTTAAACACTGGCAAGCACACTGCTCCAGCAAAGACCAGAGCTTGGCAGGGAAGTAACCAGCTGTTTACACCATGGATATCAACATATCTGGTTCTGTCCTTCACCAGCTGAGATGGATCCCTCTGATGAGTTTTCCTACAGCGCTCCACTTTTTTTTTTTTAAACTTTTTTTGGGTTTTTTTGTTTGTTTGTTGTTTGGGGTTTTTTGTTTTTGTTTTGGGTTTCGTTGTTGTTTGGGGTTTTTTGTTTTGGGTTTTGTTGTTGTTGTTGTTGTTTTTGTTACTCACTCGTACAAACCATCATGTCAAGATAAAGATGGTTGAATGCTTCCAACCACGAGAGATCCACCATTCAGGAAAAGGCTCCTCCAAACTGCCTCCAGTATTGCCAGTTTGGGATATTCATATTTGGGATATTCCTACAGCTCTGAACCCTTAAAAGCATAAATCCAGGTGCCAGCTGCTGGGGAGTAGTGACACATTGGGACTGAGAAAAAGCCAAGTACTCCTGTCAGAGCTTACCCTGGAGAGGAAGAGCACAGAGAAAACTCAACGATGTGCAACAGCCTCATGTAAACAAAAGTCCTACTTGAGTCTCTGATGCTGCGAATATTAAACTAAAGAAAAATATTGTGCAAGGTCTCCTCCTCTGCCACAAATTTTAAGTTCATCACTGAAGTCAAGGAAAAAGAAGAATTCAAGTTGTGTGCATCCAACCTCTTAAGCCTCTAATTTAATGTACAGACAATATATTACCTGAAGATTTCTCTTGCTATCTCACAGCCTTTGGGGGGCAGTTAGGTCCAGCAGTCCACCAAACCCCTAAAATGCTGTCTGTCCCACTGCAGCTGCACTTCAGCTTTGAAATACAGTCCCTTTGCTTCAAAACCCAAGTGCTTTGACACACTATAACATTTGCACTTTGCCAACGCCTAGGTTTATCAAAAACACCACTCTTCTCCCTCCTAATTCACACAGACAAATCAGCATCTCATCCCACTGAGCCATGGTATTCTCAGTGCTTTTGGTGGCTGCTAGGCTGGGTTTTGAAAGCTTCCTCTTAAAGGAAGAGGAAAAAAATGACACTAGTAATATGCATAAAGTGTCCTCTAAAGTGGGCAAAATATAAGGCACCATTAAGAAAAAGGGCACCAGACAAGAAAAGCATCATCCTTGCTCACCCTGATCCTCGCCATTAAGCTTTGGACAGAACAGTGAGGAATAGAGGGAAGGAGCAGACTGCCTAATCAACAAGTACATCATGCAGATAGATACCCATTAAGACCACATTACATTTTCCAAAATCCATATACTTCCTATGTTACTTCATCACCCCCCACACCTACCTCCTCATTGCCCTCAACTTCTAATAGCAGTGATGACCTTGGCACATGGCATTTTCTCACAATTATTAGTTGGCTGGTGTTAATGGCCCTTGGCTACACCTTGGGCCATCAACTCCTCCCAGACAGTCATTAATCCCAAGGAAATACCCTGCACCTCAATCGTTATTACTTAATTACCTCCACACATAATCTGCAGAGCTGTAATACCACACCAAAGGATTGACTGCTGAGTTACGACTGAGAACAAAAACTTCCAAGTCAAAAGACTAAAGATACTGCAACAAAACCCAATTAAAGGCATTTTAACATGCTAATAAATTAAAGGAAATTATTTTGGGCCTGAATCAGCTACTCAAGTAAGCAAAGCAACTGCTTTTGACTAAGTCAAGAGTTCAAGTGGCTCCCCATTTCACAATGTAAAACCTGACAAAGCTCAAACCCAATCTTGCACTTTAATAGGCCATAAACTGCACCAAGTAACAGGTTTTGCTCAGCTGGGGAAAGCTTCAGCTTCCTCATTTTGAAGAAGGTGCACACTCAAGGGCTGCACACAGCAACAAATGGAAAATCTGTGACATTTGCAACAACATCCTGTCAATTAGGGCTGCCCCAAGTAGTGCTGCATCCTCCTACACGAGTAGCCTGTGCTGCTAGAGGTCCTCCTTCCATTTCATTGCTCCTCTCACATATTCCTACCATCTTTAGGGCAGGTTTTTCCCAGATTAGATACCCTCTGCAGAGCCAAATATGATTATCTGTGTTCTTACATTACCGGAGTCACCCAAAGTGAAGACAGACCTCGTATTTCATGATGCTGCATTAATGTCTCCATCCCAAAGGACACCAAACTTCATCACTGGCTAATTCAAGCCCAAAGCCTCTTTCATCTCCTTCCCTGCTCCTTGAGGACAATGAGGAAACAGGTTTGGGTAGCAGCAGAGCAGAGGGAAGACGAATGGTCTCGTCAAAATAAAATACAATAAAAGCCTGATCCACAGAGGAAGATAAGCTTGAGGAAATAATTCAGATGAAGAGGAAACCCGATGATTTAAACACGAGACTCAAAGGGAAAATGAGATGTTGATAATTATGAGAGAAGTATGTTTTCATTGCCTGGACTGTTATTAGCTGGGATAGGAAACAAGAGGACGATCAGAGGCCTCATAAATCGGTCAGCATCGCGTGTTGCTGCTCCGTGGCATTAAGCAAACATCTGCCCTCACCTGCACCAGCACGGGGAGACAGCAGGCTCCTGCAGGTTGCTTGGGGGCTGCCTTTCCTCCCGGCTTGTCTCCTTCAACCAGTGAACTCTGCTGAGCTAAAAATACGCATACAGCCTGCAGACAGCATCTTCCAGACCTCACCTTTCCTCCCCTGCACTGCAGCCACCTATGTGCCACAACCTGCCAAACAGGCATTTCAAAGCTATTTATCAATGCTCACAGCAGCAGAAAAAAGACCTGTGCACCATGCTGCCCTGTTGTGCACCTCACACTCTTTCCTATCATGTGGCTTTTAAGTTTGGGCTTGGTTTTATGGGTTTTTCCTAATAAGGATTTGCCCGTGCCACTGAGTTCTCCGCTTCTTCCCCTGGGCTGGCTACCTACCTGCCCTATTAGGTGCATAATTAAAAGGAAAACCACTCCAGGTGACCAGCAAGCTCTCTTAATTGAAAACCAGGGAGGTAATCATTTGGCCCAGGGAAAAGCCCGACTCATATGCCATAATATGGACCACCATCTGTTTGCTAAATTAGCATCAGTGAAATACCAGCATAGAAATGACTGACACCAATTAGCTTTTAAGGAGTTTGCCTTTACACAGAGGACACTTCACCACCTCACTGAAGCTCTCTCTGCCATGAGAGGCAATTTCTGTTCAAAAGGGATAAGACAGAGATGCAGCCAAACATTCTTGAGCACAAAACCAGCAGGTACTGGTGATGGTTTTTCCCAGCATATTCAATTTAATGGAACCAGCACCCTCAGTTCTCAGTGCCTCAAGCAAGCATTCATCCTCCTTGCAGGAGCACTCACCTCCTTCCCTCCAGGAAGATGTTCAGCCTCACATTTGACAAAGGCAGCCCCATACCTAGGGTAGCTTCTTAACTCACTGCAATTAACAAAATTTTGTAGGATTAAGGAACTGTCCTAAGCTCTGCCTGGCTCATCTAGAACAGGGGCAGAAATACCACCCCTGCTTTATGTCAGATCAGAAGACTGCATCGGGGCTGCGTCACCTGCTTCCCTTGGCAATTCCCATTCAAGCCAAATCCTCCCCATCTGGGGCTGAAATTTGGCCACTTCAGCAGCTACCTGTCAAGCCCCACCTTCTCACACCTCTGGAAGCAAACACACACGAGGAGCACCTGAAGTGAGGAGCACCCTGGGCACAGACATCATACTTGGGCATGCCCAGCAGAAAAAATGCAGCAAACACTGCTCCCCACAACACGGAGATAACACAGCAGCTCAGCTCCATCTTCATGAGACTTACCCTTGTATTACCATCAAGGCAACTGTCTCCCTGATGCTCCCACCTCAAACTAAAATCCAGCTGCCACTGTGCCACTGTGCACATGGGGGGGAAGAAAACCACTCCCTGAATCCAAAAAATCTTTCCATAAGAAGAAAACAGAGAGAGGAGTGAGAACCAAGGCAGGGAAGAAGTGGCTGGCACAGGGGTATGCCAGTGAACCCTAAGACCAGCTTAGAGCATCACTACAAAGCCCTCTGCAGTTGCCCTGTCCAAAACCACAGTGAGAAAATACAGCTGAGGAGTGGGGGCCTTCTTCCTCTCCAACCTGCACGCACCAAGTAGAAGGCACAGCACAGTAAATTAAAACAAGGATGCTGCTCAAGCAAGGAATCTAATTTCACTAACTAAAATTGTTACAACGGCTGTAAAACAAAACAACATTAAAGCACACAATATATTTGCCATTTACAGCTTCCCATCATATAGAAAAGGCCTTCTTTCCCCAGCACTGCTTATTTACCTAGGGGGTAAGAAAACCTATAAATACACTTATATTTCTCCTAGATTTGTATTTTTCCAGTGAATGCACAGCCTCTGTAGCACACCCTGTGCAGATGACTAGGGCTCAATACCATAAAACATCCAAAATCCAGACCCCATTACCTCCCCTGCCAATACACAGCACTGGGGTGTTGCACAGGGGCACACATATGCTGTACACTGACTGTAGAGATGTCCTGCATACAGAGCAGGACGCAGGAAACTGCAGACACGTTGTGCTGTGCATTTTCTAAACCCAAGCAAAGTTGTGCAGCTAAAGCAGCAGTCAGAGGGGCTCCTCTGCATGCTCAAAGCTCCTATTTGCACTCATCAGTGAACTGCAGGAGGTCCTGATACTGTCTGTAGCCCTGCTAGCCCATGCTGCCACACATCTGAAACCTCACGTGGCCTTTGAACTCACAGCAAGTGCACTTTTAGGAACTTAGAGTCACATTTTAATTCTTCGCTTTGACACATGATAATGCTAGCAATTAGCACTGTGAGCAAACTGCTTCCCTCTCTCTTTGATGTTTGTTATTTTTACACTGATTGTTTTGCTGAGAGAGGAATTTCGATTTCACATTATTCTTCAGGGACAATGGAGAAATACTTAATGTGAAACAAAAAAATGTTAAAAAATCACCCACAAAGCCTCATGTGATACTGAGGGCTATATCTGAAAGCCTTTGCATCGCATATTACCATTACAAGGGTCACTGAACCATCTCAAGCATCCGCTCCCCCACCCACCCCTTTTGCAAGAGATCTATTTTTATTTTTGCTTAAGCATCAGAACAAGTAATGGGGAAAAGTTTGAGGAGAGGCTGAACGAAGTTCCTGAGGCGAGAGCTCATTAGTGACTCACCGTGATAATTAACAGTTAAGCTGACCCCGTCAGGAGTCAAAATGCATTTTTGTCACGGAACTGGAGCGCGTCTCCAGAAACCCCAACGCGGCAGTTCAAAGCGCACACACACACACACACACAGGTGGGCACCCTCAAAAAACACCATGAGGGGACTTCATTCATGTTAAGACATGAGCACACAACAGCAAATAAGGAAAATAATATCTGTGTGATGCCTTGATGTATTTCCCTCAGATATTTTTCAGGTGTCAGCTGTAATAAATGAAGCATTTACTTGGTGCAGACGACACTTTAAACAAATCAGCGCAAGTCCCTAAAGGAAACAAGCAGCAGCATATTCGGTAGTATTTCATCATTTCGGAGCTGGCAGAACGAAGCTGACAAGTACACAAGATAAATACTTTGTTCTGTCACGCTGTGTCATGTCGGAGAAAACATAAAGTGTTATATGACCTTTGGAGGTGCAGCCCATGGAAGCCTTCCTTCTCACTGTTTGCAGCAGGGAGAAGAGAAGATAAAATAGGAACACCCCTCCAAGGGGCTGCCCCGCAGCACCTGCAACTCAAGGGATTTCACAGCCACCTTCTTGGCAGAGGTTATGTTGCCAAAGCGTTGAGAGGGAAGAACTGCTGGGGCAGGAAGCAGCACCACTGGACCTCCTGCGGCTCTGCAAAAACGATAGTAAGGCACTCCTCACAGAGGGAAAAGAAGTAAGATGGTGCAAGTTCATTATTATTGATCACCATTTTCCACCAACAGAAAAAGCATTCCGTTTGTTTCCTTCTGAGCAAAAGAAAATACACCCTTTTGCTTTAGGGGAGATTCAAAAGCAGAAACCGGGCTGAGCAGAAAGCAGCCCCGCTGCTCTTGGTGGAAGAGCACGGCGGTGGCACAGCAGCTCAACCCAAGGGCAATGCCCTCTGCTCAAAACCCACTTTATTTAGCCAGACAGAGCCAAGCTGGGACATTAGTCCTTCAGCAGGATGCAGTGGCACACCCCAGCACCACCACCAACTCAACCTAACCTGCATATCCACACTGCAGAGCAAAGCAGAGCAAGGCGTGAGATCCGTGATGACACAGTGAAGCCTGAACCCCGTACAGACACCCACAAAGGCTCTCAGTATATCTACACTCATTCCAGCCAGGTTCAAATTCCACTTTCTAGAATTTTTTAGTTTAACTTTTCTTGCTGCTCCAGGAACATCCCCCAGGCTCCAAGTTCTAAGGCAGGTAGGGCAAGCGGTGCTGGGAAACACGGACATGGTATTTCCATCAAATTTAACACGGCAGATTTTTACATTCTTGCAGCCTCAGTGCAAGTATTTTGTGACCGGGGGAAGGAGAACACTGAAGTGTTTTGGGTAGGTGAGCAAGTATTACTAAACACCTTTGAATCCTGAAACACAGTGCAATGGGTGTTTTTAAGCAATAAAGTTGCCTGACAGATTACACTGTCCTCCTATCCCACCTTATGAAAACGTGCGTGGTATCCTCCCACCCGCCACTATTATGTCTCACAGACATTAGGACAGTGACTTTTTTTATTTTTCTTTTTTTTTTTCCAAGAATTCCCATTCTGAAGGTGCAAGTAAACTAACCCAATAAAATAAATACGGCTGCAAAGCCATAAAATACAAGCTAGAAAACTCAGAGCTGGTTTAATATGGAAATCTGGTTTTAGATATTTTGTGTTAAAACCAATAATCAAATATGTAATTTTTATTTAAAATAAATCTCTGTGAGTTCTCAAATAACTGTAATAACTAACCACAGAAATTGTATTAATCACAAGTGTGACAATGTTTGACATACTTCCCCTCCCCTTTCTCCCATGAAAGGCAGCAAGCGACAGACCATCGTCATTATTTACACTGTCACTTTAATGTAACAACCCACAGTTACAGAATCTCCAAAATAAATTATATTTATTTACATCAACTTCCTGGCTTTCATGCCGTATCTAATTACTGTGAAAGAGAAAAATAGACAATTAAGCTATTTGGAGCTAAAGAAGACTGAAATTACCAGTGTAAAACGATAGGTAGTGGAAAGCTGGCTGTCTGGTATACTTAGTAAAAGCAATAATACTAAAAGTGGATAAGGTAAAAGCACATCTGTAATTATTAACAATATGCCTAACATTTTAGTGCCACATTATTATGAATTAATTTGACATTCATTAGGGTTGCTCTGATCATAATGAATCCGTTTGCCAATTGCTTTCCCTTCAGATAAGATTCCCATGGTTCCATCATAACCCAGTCATTAAACGCTAATTAACAAAAGCTTTACAATGAGACACTGGAAAGAATAGCTAGATAACAAAACCAAGTTGTTTGACCTGCAAAAAGCACTACACAGAAAAAAAAAAATTAAAATGGGCAGACAAAGAACCTCCCCTATTCGTTTTTCACCAAGTTCCTTCAGGAATTAGATTCTGGATGGCTGTAAAGCAGGTTACATCTGTCTAAGTGCTCCAAATCCTGGCACTTCTGGGCCAAGTTCAACTGCCCAACCTGATGCTGAAGCTACCACAGGTCTAACTAGGCAGAAAAGTGGAGCTACCCAGAGAGGCTACCCAGCCATGAGGTTAAGAACAGAGAAACAGCCATCTTCACGTCCAGGGGAGTTCAGCACAACATATGCAACTTCTTCCCAGGCCCCAAGGTGAGACGTGGAGCAATGAGCTCCTCCTCATCCCAACCCAAACCTGGTCACAGACACAGGGCAGGCAGCATCATGCCAGCAGTACACACGTGTATTTATCCTTCTCCCCCTGCAAATTACACTGCACGATGTTTCATGTGTCACATTAACCATTAACTGCATAGCACTCCATGCTAAAGGAGAAAAATACTCAGTAGAAAGAAATGAGAGGCAATCCAAGTGATCATTTATTGTAAGCATCCATTAACTAATGCTGAAATGTAACAAAACACTTTCAGAAGTACACAGGGTATCTGCAGGAATATTAAACGGCTTAATTATTTTTACTGGTTATGCACTGAATATCAAATGAATTTATAATAAAGAAACAGCTGCAAGAAAACTTTACAGTTTCTTTTTTTTTTTTTTGTCCCACAAAGAAACAGAAGCAGCATGACAACTGCTTTTACTGCACATTTTCCCATTCCCTGGATTTTGGAAAGCACAGAAGGAAAGGGTTAAGTGTCCCACTCCTTTCAAATTGAGGCTTAAATACAAAACAAGCTTTTTTCCTCCCTGCATTTCTGTCCCAAAGCCTCTCTGGTGCAGTGCCACCAGCACGTCTTCTATCCTGCTCCCCCACTTTTCACCAGACCACCCTGTGTCGCTGCTACCCCCACTGAAGTTTGGGATGGTGCCAACTCCTTTCCAGGGAGCATCTCTGCTCCTTGCCAGTGGGAAAAGATGTGGCAGGTCAGCACATGCAAAATCCCAGCTGGAGGTTTTGTGTGTGTTTTTGGGGACCACTACACGAACAGGATGTACTTCACTGAGGCACGCAGCCGCCAGTGGAACGCACACGGATTTCTTCTGACAAGCTCACAGGGACCAGAACCCTTCCCAAAAGTGGGGAGTGAGTTATTCCTGCCACAAGACCTGTATTTTCTTACCACGAGCAGCCTTGACCAGGCACACTGCTGGGGGAGATGACTGAGTGCAATTTCACCCACACCTCCCCTGCTCAGCAAGGGGCAGGGCCAATAACTGCATTTACTGCAGGATGACCCCAGCAGATGATGATGTTGGACAAGAGAGGCTTGCCTGAAAGGGCTCCTAAAAAAAACACCAAACAAAACAAACAAAAAACACAAAAAAAAACCCCTGACTACAGCAGGATGAGCAGCTCACATGAAAAGCTACCAGGAGAGGGGATGTGGAGTGCTGGATCAAGACCCACAGCACCCCAAAGCCAGTGGAACTTGCACCTCCCAATCCCTAAAAACTTTCTGGCTATCCCAGCACAGAGATGGAGAGTCCACACAGGGAAAGGGCAGGCACCTGCTGATATAAAACTCTATAGAAGTATAATAGCCCTATAAAAGTAATTTTATTTTGGTAGATGTTTCACAGCTTCAAAAGCCAAACACCCCAATGAGAAAGCAATGAAGAAAACCATCCACAGATTTAACAGCAAGTGTTACAAACAGAAAGATGCACAGAAATACATTTTCTTCAGTCTGATTTCAATCACTACTCTTAAAGGCTTGTTACATTTCCCCCTTTTATTTAGCATATACTCTAACTCGCAACAAAACCTCCAAATTAGCTTAACATCACCATAAATTCTGACAAATGCAGGAGAAGAAAAAATAACCAATTGCAGAGAAGTCCTCCGACTACACTGCACCTCATTATTGTGTAAGCCCTTCTTCCTCCCCACGCTCTGTTACAACACTTCAGCCTTCCAAACCACTGTCTTTTGCCAATTAAGAGCTTGGCTAACTCCACTTCCAGGCAGCAGGAGGAAGACACAGGCTGTGCCTCATGCACTCCAGGCTGCACAGTGTGCAGTAACACAGGCGATGCGACCCCAAAACTTCGGCGTCTCACTGGCAGACTGCTTCCTGCTAGTACCAGAGCAACTGCAAGCCAAGGTCAATTCTTTTCTTTAATTCCCTTCTTTCTCACTTTTTTTTTTTTTTTTTCTTTTTTCCCATGGCATGGGAAGAGAGCTTAGTTGTTTCTGCATGGATGCAAAGTGAATGAGGCTGTCGCTTCTCATTGCAGTGCTGTTTATTACAGGTTGCTGACATAATACAGCTTCCCCCAATGCAAGGAAAAAAAAAAAAAAAGCAGGCAGGGGTTCTTGAGCATTGTCTCACTTGCTTCTTTGAAGGGAATATATGAAGAAGTTTTATTTATTTATATAGTGATCTTACAGTGGAGATGCATCAGCTTGTTTTCAGAGGCTTCCAGCTGAAAAAGGCAAGTTTCCTTGTTAGTAGGAGGTTTAAAGAATCTGCACACACAATAGAAGAAGAGAAGAATATGTCAGTAACAGAAACAGCAAGATTAACAACACACACTAATGAAGAAAGGAGAAATTATACTGAAATCAAGGAGAGAACAGGGAGAGTATTGCAGGTTTGCTCCTGCATAAGCCAGATTCACTGTAAGGAGAGAAACAGGGTAATAAGAATTGAGCTCCACGTCCCTGGCAGGTGAAAATCTTGCTGCAGCAGAAGACCTGTTCCCAAAAGAATGTCTGGTTTAAGAGTTGGTTCTGGCCTCTCATCAGCAGTTCCTCCCAATTTAATTCATAGTTTCAGATGAAAAGATTTTATAGATCTCTGTTCTGTCTTGAGATGGGCTTGCCTAGAGCTCCATGCAATAAATTGATGATGAATCAATTTTCTTGCACTGTGCTTTGTAGTCTGCTTTTTTTTTCATAGAGCTCTGAGAGCTGTGTATAAAATACCTCACTCCTTACTTGTTTTTTAAAGATAGGCTAATGTCTCTAAAGATCAAGAATATCCACAGTCTATTTTTAGACTGCTCACAGTAAGCCAAAACTGCTGTTATTAAACCATCTTTTAATTCACCTGCAATATTTTATTGCATGGCCAGATTAAGAGATAAACCAGTCTGCACCGGAGGCTGTGGAACTTGCAGCGGTGGCTCAGGAGGAGGCAGAGTGGCCCAAACATGACTGTAAAAAGGCTTTGCAGGGTTCCTGTGGGACTGGCTTTCACCCCCCTCTCCCACCGTGGGGTCAAGCCTGCCAACCCACAGTGCTTTAAGTCACACAGCTTCGGTACAAGACTGGGAAGAGAGCAGGTCTGGCATCCTTCTAGATAACACTCTTTAACCCTTTCATCTGCCTTTTCCCACAGCAGCACCTGTGACAAAGCACAGCAGTTGCTATGGAGCAAGGAGAGCTATTAGCTCCTCTGTACTAATGTAATGTAATTAGTATTATAATTTCCACAGCGCGTTTTTTTTTATCCCTTCTTATCCCGGAATGCTTTATGGGTTTATGCCTTTACTCAGAAGGCTCGTGTCCATCTCGTGAAGCTGAACTGATACCATGGACTAGAAATCCATGGCTTTGGAGAGGTTACAAGTCTTCAAGGCCAGTTTTCCCACAGCAGAAAAGAGAGCAGGTGGTCACCAATGGCCACGAAAACTTTTCCAGCAACATCTAAATGCTCTGGGAAGTCCAGCAAGGCCAACCCCACATTTAACATCACAGAGCCAGCAGGTCATGTCTGCAAATCCCCTATCCAGCTCCCACCCTCCCCAAAGGCTGACGGGTCCTACACAGAAGAATAAAGAAAATGCAATCACCCACACTGGAATTTGAAAAGACTGGCTGTACATCCCACAAGAAGTCAAAGGACTTTCAATTTATCAAAGCTGCCAGGACAGAGCTCAAAGAGCCTCCTGTGCTCTGACACCACTCCCACTCCCGGCTGCCTCCATACAGGAGCAATCCTCCACCTGTGTTTTTGGCTGCAGGTCAACTATGAACTGTGCTTTTCTGACACCATCTCTCTCACCCTCTGTGGGTGTGTAATGCTCATCAAAGCTGCTGGGAAGGTGCAAGGAAGAGTTTTGCAGCCTCTGTTTAATAAGCATATAAGACATAAGAGACTTTAGTTTTGCATACAGCAACCTGCAACTCTCTGTTCTTTCTCCCCATAACCTCCACAAACACCAGCCAAAATGAATTAAATGCCACACAGACATAACCAAAATTAAAATATAATGCTGGTAATTTTGCAGTTTGGGGCTTGGCTCTTTCCACCATTCTAACAGCATTCACGCTAATGCAGCGCAGAAAGGAAAAGCAGCTTGCTAGCTTTTGCTCTCTCTTCCAGCTCAATTGCCAAGGCTACCCAAAACACTTGTACTCTTATTTGCTCTCCTTTCTACCACATCTCAAGCTGTGAAATTAATATGCACAGAGGACATAAACCCTCAGCTCAGGAATAAAAAGTGACCTTAATATGCTCCTGCTTAATCCTTCTCGGGCTCAGCGTCCCATCGCTCTGGGAAGACAACCCAGCACGAGAGCAAGGTGCCACCTCGCCCTTCAGTGACAGAGAGCATCCTCTCCACATGCACACTGGGTGTCTCCTTGTGGAGAATCCCTCCTTGGGAGGCAGCAGCAGCGCAGCAGAGGGACCATGCAGGCCAGAAGCAGCACACTGCATCCACACTTGGACCCCCAGCAGCTGGGAAGCGCTGATCTGATATGCAGATAACTGCTCAAGCCCGCTGGTTCTCAGGGAAAAGCTGCAGGATTTGGCTCAAAGGGCCAGCTGAGAAATTGCTTTTGCTTCTCAACCCACCTACACAGCAGCAGTGGGCACTTTGCAACAGCAGCACACAACAGGCAGGGCCCCACGACACTGCTGCCATTGAAGCTGCAAGGAAAAACTCCATCCAAAGAATTTAAAATAAGAGATTTAATTTATAATGCCCCCTCCCCGCTGCCCCAGGTCAGGCCTGAAGGCTTTGCCTAGCCTGTGGTTTCAGTTGTTCAGAGTTTCAAAACTCTGAGGTCCCAGACAACAACAACTGAAGGTTTCTGCCAAATTTAATTTTTCAGGCATGAGAAGGTGCCACACTGAGCACCTAAAATGTGTGCAGTCAGATGATGCCATGGGTGGCAGCAAGGCTCCCTGCTCCATGAGCACAACTTGAACAACAGTATTTCCTGCATCCCAGTCTGGAGAGAAGCACAAGCACAGCCCTTCCTCTAAAGGCAGAAACAGCACCAAACTTTGATAACAAATCACCACCACCTCTCTCTGGAGGTTAAAGCCTACACACGTTGAGCCAGTTACACAATTATGCCGGATTTTCAGGAAAAGGAGAATTACTGTTCAAACCCATGGAGTGGCAACAGAGACAAAAAGCCTTGCCCATGCGAGCACCCAGGGAATATGCCAGAGGAACAAGTGCTTGCACTAACTGCAAAGTGATGGCTGTATTTCTACAGATTCCTCAGCTATTGCTTTGAACTCTTCCACTGAAAAGCAGTGTTTTGACAGCACACCAGACAAAAAAGGGGGAAAAAGAAAAAGTAACTCTGAAGTGTATGTGAAAATACACACATAAAAATATACAAATCAAGCCATTTTCCTCTGCCACTGTGAAAACGTCACATTAAATGTCATCAAAACAGCAAATTCCAGAGCAATTTGTTTGCGTGCATGTTAGCAGTTCTTAAGTTTAATACATGTATGGGTGTAACACACACGTTCCCCTCACAATCTTTTGAACAGTTGTCACAGATCTGAAGCACATCAAAAGCAGAGCCCAAAGGCGCTGGACTTACTCAGGAGCTTGTTTCTAACACGGAGGTGAAGACTACACCACGTCAGTCTCAGCAAAGGAAGGCACCAATGGAAGGGTAAGGTGTGACAACACAGCCATCTCCAGAAAGCCATGTTTTCCACCATGAATATTCCAAGCCCAGTTTGCAAACCAGGTTAATTTTGCATGCAAATGGACAGTTACCCACCTAACTGACCATTTGTGCAAGCAATTACACCTGCGATTACCGGACTGGATAATTGCGTGGGCCTAATTTTCAAATTGGGTCTTACATTTTCTGTTGGACACAAAATGCTCTATTTAATAAATAGATATTGAGTAGTTTTGAAGCCCAGTCCTCCAGACCTACTGACCCTAAACCAAATATTGAGAAAAGATGATGAAATGTGTCTTTACCCAAAAAAGAGTGTCATGTAACCCCGGTGTAACGCTGTACACGGCCACCAAACTGAGCCACAAGTTGCTCTGCTGAAACTTCTAGTCCTTTAAATTGCAGCTGAAAGCCAAATATCTGCACAAACATGCCAGGTCTCTTCATCAGAAGCACCGGAAAATTCCTTATTGTAATTCTTCCAGTGAAAGACTTCTGGGGCTTTCTTGCTACTCAGGATGTATTCCAGGGAAGAAAATCAAAGTACAAGCACAATAAAAGAAACCTATTCTTAGCAAGCTGGTCAGCAGCTCATGAGTACAGTTTCATCACACAAATCCTGAAGATAAGGCAAAATCCAGCTTTGAATTATGTGGTAATGCAGGGTTTTCTGCACACGATCCAAGCGGTTGATGTCCCAGGCCTTTGCGTTGCTGACCTCTAGGGAGAGGTTTTTATCTAAATTTAATCACCCTCAACTATTTTCAGCCAATCGTAAGGAGCATTTTTCTTTTATGGAATAATCCTAAATACCGTCAATTTTCCTGTGCATGTCAACCACAAGTCTCTATTTTACATGTCAAGAAAAAGCTCTTTAAGATTAGCTGTCAGAGCCTGCGAGTTGTGGCCAAATATCAATTTTCTGTGTGGATGATGCATTAAATTTAAGATGCTTGTTGCTACTGGGGGCAAAGCAATATAGCAATTACCAAGCTATTTCTGACTTACAAATCTATAAGTAATCATATTGCTGAAAACCCAAACTTGGTGGGAAAGAAACTAAGTAGAGTGTTAAAAACAAAGACTGCCCCTGAAGTAGTCACTGCCACCTCCCTCAAGATGCACGTCAGTGGGAAGATATCGCAGTCCCTGAGCCACAGACACTTGCAGAGATCCAGGGAAAGCCAACTCCAATTCCCTCAGAGACCCAGGGAAAAGCAACTCCGGTTCCCTCAGGCTTGCATTTCACCCACCACAACTATGCATAGACCACAGAGGATCTGAGGTGGCCTTTGCCCTGCTCTGCCCTTCCCTGATACTTTAGAACCTGCCACTGACAGCTTTCTTTATTACATCTCCACATGACACTAAAGCCCTGTGTTGTGTGGCACCCAGATACGCCCTCCTTAATATTACTAAGCCACGCTTGTGTGATCCAAGAAATGATGTTGTTGTAGCACCTCATTCTGATGACTCCCAAGGAAAGCTTTATTTTACCTGCCAGAATAAGCTTCAGACTGTGCTACCAAATAAGCACAGGGTTTATTCCAGATATTCCTAGAAGAACAGGCACGCAGCAGTTAGTCCTAGTTCTTGGGGGATTTAATCAACTGCTGGTTAAAGGAAGACACGTAGGATGAGATTTGGTGATCTTCTGCAAGAGTCAGGTGGAGCCCCAAGAAACCCTGGCACTCTGGCTCACATCAGCACTACCCAAATCAAGGAGCAACAAGCCAGGTAGCAGTGCATCCCTCCTCCTTGCTGGCACTGCTCCAGTGCTCATCCTCCACCAGCCTGCAGCAGCTCTGCCTCATAAAACACTGAAACACCATCCGTGCCCAAGGGAAACAGCAACATTAAAGCTCAGGACAAACAATGAAAACCTGACACTGGGCCCCAGAAGGCAACTCAAACAAATCTAAAGCTGACAGGGGCTACCCAACACAAGGACCCGGTCACCAGTGAGCCAAAAGAGATGGACGGACTCCCAAACACCGATGTTAGGGATGTACCAGGAGTTGATGTCATTTTGTCACATAACTGAAAAAAACCCAAAAGGAAACAAGTGTCACAGCAATTCTCACATAGCCTAGAACAATTTGGACCCTTCTAATGCAGGAAAAGCCCAGGGTACAGAGTGTTGGAGCAGAAGGTTTACGCCCACAAGGACAGGATCCATCTGGGACAGACAGGACCTACAGAAATCACACACACTCTATGGTCTTTATTTGGAAAAAGCCACTATTTGCCATGTTTTGTCTCATTTTCATGGGCTTCCAGCTAGAGTGGGATTATTCAAATTGACAGCAACAGTCTGGCAAGATTGTTTTCCAGTATCAAAGGACACCTACCCAGTAATTGCTGTACTGTAGCATGAGGCATAGCCCACATATTTTAACGCCTTAACCACATGTCGTGGCAGCAATTGGACCAAAGCTATTAAGTCTTAATGAACCCACGTTTCCATCGCCAATTCCACCAGCAATATTTGCAAGACATTGCAAAACCACGATTCAACCAGCCCCTGAATAAAATACTACAAAGGATTTTAAAAATATGGCTTATAAAAACAATCACTGGAATTTTTCCCCCATTTCTTAAGCTACATGAGTTTTGACTTTTCTCTGCATGCAGAGCAGCTAAAGATGTTTTTCTTCTTTTTTGTGAAGACTGAGAGTCTCACAGTCCAAGATCTCGGGATTAAAATTAACACGAAGAAATTTGCAGCAAATAACACTGTGTGAATCTGTTTGCTTTTTTTTCTTCTGTTTTTGGAAGATTAGCAATCTCCTCCTGGCCCCAGTCTTTGACTACCACAAGAAAGTAAAAGCTTCTTAAACCATCCTTTATTGGCAATTTTATTAAAGGTTCAAGCTGAACACCAAAACCCTTGGACAGCCAGAAACATTCAGCACAGACCTGATTTTGTTTCCTTTCTAAGAAGCTGGACCAAGCCAGGGAAAATGTGAAGCATCACTACAGTTGTTGGCTGCTCCAGAAAGAACCCCCCCACCTGTGCTGCAGGCACCACATTACACAGCAGCTGCTTGTTATATCGTGATACAATGAAGTTTCACAGTGACACCAGAAGCAGCTAGAAACAAACCCAGCCCAGGACTTCAGTGTGTTATGCAGCACGAGGGCGACATAAATGCTGTACAAGTTATCACCACTATTTATAGGCCCTAAAAATTCCACATTTTTCTAATATGATCTTCCCCATACACAGTGCAGCCCCAGGTGACACCAGGGCAGCGCAGCTGCGTGAGCTGGCAGCGGTTTGAAACATGCCGCACCAGAGGATCCAAGCACACGATTTTAAGAGCAGTTCAAAACTCCAGGGGACAAAGAAATACTCTGTGCTGAGAAATCCAGGGAGAAACTCACAGTTCCTGGCACACAGGTACTCCTGTGGCTAAAGGAACAGACAAAGGAAGCGAGAAGAGTGGCAATGACTTGATATTTGTTTTGAAAATTTCCATTTTCTCTTAATGGGCTATTTATTCCCTCGTTCCCATGAGCTAAGCTGGCTGGCTCTGGGAGGAACAACTCGCAGCTCCCACCACCAAAGCCCCCTGCGGGATGGGGTCCCCACACACTTCACCGGCTCTGGGTCAGCTCAGGGAAGGAGTGAAATAGCAGGGATCGAACCTCAATCTTCTAAACATAATTAGCTGCACACCATTCCGTGCGCATATCTGTTTCTCCCGCTCACTATGTGCTAATTCAGGCAGCAGTCACTGAGGTACATAAGGATGGCTTTCAAATCAAACAGCTACATGCATTATTTTTGCCTCCGTCCTACACAATTCCATGGCTTTTTCCATACGCTCCAATGCGTACGTCCTCTGAGCATTATTAATAGCTACTGAAGAATATTATCTGCCTACCAATCACTTCAGCTTCCTACTTAATGGCAAGTACATTTTTAGAGCATCAAATATATCAACAGGGACAATGGTTGCTAAATTTGAGTCAACAACAACTGGAAAACGTTAGCTACTTCACTGGTATTTTTACATGCTTGCAGAAATATCTCTTGAAATAAATGAGCCTTTTTTTATCCTTTCAAAGAGATAATAAAATAATACTGAATTCTAAATACCGTCACATATCTTCAGCAAACAGCAATTCAAATTTAGATAAATACATTTTTACTGCCAAAGATAATGAGCAAAAATAACTACAATTCAACTTTGCATAGTGGACTGGATGACAAAAAGACCACCTTAAAAAGGCAGCTGGCTGGCAGGCGGGGCGCAAAATGAATCCACAGCGATGAACACTCACCACAGCACGGACAGTCTTGGAAAAGGGGTTAAAGCAAAATAATTCTTAGGAACAAATGCTTATCGTTGCATCTGGCTGCAGCATTAACCTTAAAAGACTACTAAAATATTCCATTAGCATACTAACCACGGTACATAAACTTTTATGTTTAAAATGTTCAATATTTCAACGTAATTTCAATTAATGAAAATTGAACGTTGGGATATGTATCAAGTGTAATGGTTTTTCTTCCTTTGAGTGCACCAAAGCAGCTCCAACCTGCCCGTACCAGCTCCCACCACGGGAGCAGTGTCCACAGGAAAAAGGTCCTCAGCAGCTCACAGGGCTTCAAATGAGCCAAGAGCGCCACAAATCTCTTCCCTGCACCTTCAGCTCTGCACACCAAGGTTATTTAAGCACGTGCTGAAACGCTAAGTGTGCAAGCACATCTGCAATATCTGCTCAGGGACCTCAGCCAAGCAGCAGCAACCAGAGGTGCCTGCCCCACAGGAGAGGCTTTCTCGGGAAAAGAGGAGACAAAGGGATGGGAGCACCATTTGGAGAGTGTCAGTGGAGTAGAAAGAGCCAAGCCACAGCTCAAGTCATTAAGACAGGCATAGGTTTCAGACCTTTATCCAGTCTATCATCACCAACCTGGGACACAAGAGTGTCCTGCTCTTGCAGCAATGCTACAGCCAAGGCTGCATCACTGCTTCATAGTTCTGGGCTTTTCCAACTTCCAACTTTTCTGTAACCCAATTTTGTTCAGAAAGTGTTTTTGTTTTGTTTGTTTTGGGGGTTTTTTGTTTGTTTGTTTTTTTGGGGTTTTTTTGTTTTTTTTTTTCTTACAGCATGCAAGCTTTTTTATCCAGCCTCCCTCTGGCATGATCCATTTCCTACATGAATCACAGTCAGGAGGGGTGAGAGAAGGAGAGAGGTCAGGTATCACAACTCTATTTAATAGACATTTATTAGGCAGTTTAGTCAAGCAGCTGCAGGCAAAGGGTCACATAATGCCCTTGCAGTGCCACAGTAGCCTCTCCACATGAATTTAAAGCCCATCAGCAGCATGTCCAACAGCCCAGCAGTTCCTCTGGGAATACAGCCTAGGAGGGAGACCTGCCTGCCGAGGGGCAGCTCAGACCCTGGTACCACAGCCAGAGCTGCTCTGAGCCTGGGCTGGTGCCCAGTGGGATTTTGGAAGATTTCTGCAAGCGCTGTATTTCTGTAAGCTCAACAGCAGCTGGTGATGAGACACAGGAGCATGTCACCATGTGACAAGAGCCCACGTTGCACTGCTGACTTATTAGGAGATTAAGAAAGATCGAGTTATAAATGCCCATTCAGTGATTGTACGTGTAGCTGCACAGACACTGGGAGAGAAAGGAGCTGAACATAACCTGAGTATAATCTTAGAAGTCACTAAAAAGGACTTGACAGGAACGCTATACAATGACTGATCATTTTTTTATAGTTCAAAAAGAACTGTATCTGCTAAAAGTCTGAGGCATACTTTGCCTTTTATTTACTTGATTTTCCTACCTCCTTTCCTTTGTCAGGAGCTAGAGTTTATAGGCTTCAGGCATAGAAACAAAAAGCAGTTACCACCAGAAAAGAAAACTATTTTTTGATACTCTTTGCAGTATGAATTTCTAGTCCTCATATATATTTCTATTCTTGGCATTCAGCACAAGCTTATGGTGTGACCAGTATGTGCTCCTGCAGTTTGAATAATTGACTTTGCTGCCCAAACATCAGCCAACACCAGACCCTCACGAATCACTGATGCACGAGCAAATATTCATCTGCCCTGGACTTTGCACACCCTTTATGCAAAGTGGGAAGAAGGACAAGTTTTCCCTGGCAGGCTGGGGGAAAAAAAAAAAAAGAGAGAAAATAAGGAGATATATATAGCAGCAGCTGTTCAAAGACTTCAGGAGGCTTGGCATGTGCCCATATGCCCAGCAGAGGTAGCGGACAGTAGAAATGAGACCATTTATCACGTGGACACACAGCTCATCACAGGGGAACTGCCACCGAGCACGGCTTAAAGTGCTCCTCCAAAACAAGAAGTCACTAAACAAACATTAACTAAAGTTGCTGAAATGATGAATCTTTCTGGCAGATTGCAGTACTCCCATGGGATAATTCAGCTTTGGCTACGTGGGCACACATAAAATCCACCAGCAGCCTGCACTTGTTTGCAAAAGAAAAACCTTTAAATCAGTGAAAATCAGAGCCTGTTGCACAACCTGAGGACTTGTCAGGGCACAAGTGATTCACAGGAAACAGCCCAGCTGCACTCACCTCATCCTGCCTTTGCTCCCACCATGGCAAAAACCAAATCCCATCAACAACCCTCCTCTCCTTTCCCAGAAAAATTGCCTCAGTGCCTTGAGAGTGTGTAGAGCCCACAAGGGCAGACCTGGCTTAGCTGTTTCCACGGAGCTGCCATCACTTGCCTTTGGTTTTAAGAGCATAAATGCTCAGTTGCACAGCACTAAACCCCAATCTGCACAGGCAGGACACAAAGTTCATTAGCTTCCAGGGAACCATCCTATTGCCCCACACCAACCACTGCGTACTGGCTCACCCTTACTGTCCTAAGGAAATCAGGAGAGGGGTTGTTGTCATGCAAAAACAGAAAAAAGAAATGAAACCTATGGGCTACATCATCTTTTTGAGCAAGTACATGTCCTGCAGAAGGACCATCTGATCTGAGTGACCACGTATCTTCTATTTTCTTTCCTAGTTTATCTCAACAGTTCCTACGCTATTAGGACCAAGCACTTTATTCCCAGCTGGAACTCATTCACCTTCAGCACCCAGTCATCATTCTGGTACCGACTTACTGTTTACCTTAACGAGTCCTCCAGAACAAGGCACCTGAGCTGCTCTGGCTGCTCCTATTAAGCACTTCAGCATTTGGGTCACACGCCCAGTGTGCCCTTACACCTCCCCTGTCACACATGCAGGGGGGCACAAGAGGTGGGGACAGCACTCCAGGGACGGCTGATTCCCCACTAGCTACCTGAAAAGCTGCTCCTCGGCCTGGGAAAAGAGTGTGGAGGAGAGCTGAGCAGGAGGAGCAGAGCCTGGGAAATCACGGCCCCAGCTCCGGGCGGTTCATCCTCATGCCGGGAGCTCCTGGGGGCTGCTGCCACCTAGAGATGCTCACAGAGCCGGGCTGCGGGCTGACCACCCCGCCGGCCCCGCCACCACCGCCCAGGAAATGCTCAGCACCCGCCCCAGCAGCTCCCCGGCTCTGGCCAGTGACTCACAGAAAAGCGTTTCTCCAAAAAGCCTTTGGAAGATGCGCGCGCCCTGGATCACAGGCTGTGCCTCCAGATACAGGGCGAGTCAATGTGCCGTGCTTTGCTTAAATTTAATTAAAAAACTAAACAACAGAAGAAACCCAACCAAACTAAAATCCCCTGAAAACTAGAATAAAGCGTTTCATTCAATTAAGGTGTGTGGCTAATGCTCTGCTAGAAAACTGAAGGCACATTTCAGTACAACTTGGCATTAGGGTCAGGAGTGCAATGCAGCACTTGGAGCTCAGCCAGGAGCACTCACAGGGTGCTGGGCCCTTTGCTGCCACGGACCAAACGTGCCTTTCTCTGCCACCCGTCCCACTTCATTACTGTGCAGGCTCAGGAGAAAGGCTTCCCCCTTCGTGAGCAGCTACTGCCAAGTCTCATTTGCTTTACTCATAAGGCATGTATTTCAGGTCCTTATTATTACTGTTTTCATGTTAATTACAAGCACAGCTCCTAGTGCCAAATTCCATACACATAAACATCAATTACCAGCTCTTTTTTTTAAAAGCAAAGTCACAACTCAGTCACTGGGGCACTCCGCAGTGCCGGTCTCAGCAGGGCAGGTGCAGGCACAGAGCCTGCGTGGTGCAACCCCGTGCCAGAGCGGCCCCAGGATCCCTGGGAATGCCCCAGGATCCCTGAGGATGCCCCCAAGGGCAGTGCCAGAACCAGTCTCCTCTGCCCTGCAGCAGGGCTGGCTCGCAGGGCTCTCAGGGGACACGCAGGGACAGCAGCAGGCTGCCCTGACTGCCATGCAGAGATGTCCCCACAGACACCTGAAGGGCTTTATGGGCACCCAGGAGGGTGCTGAGCCCACAGCAGCACCCTCTCCCCTTTGGTAAAAAGGCCCAGACAGAAGGACCCCCGTGCAGGGGCCAGGCCCTCTGATGGCAGTGACAGGCTGAAAGTACCAGTCAATATTTATCGTGCCTTTGCAAAGGCACTCAGAGCTCAGCCTAATTTTAACCATCAAATAGACATCGTGGCGGAATAAACGGGAGAGGTGCCAAGGAGGGCTGTAGCAAAGGAGAGGAGCTGCATCTCTCTGAAGGCATGTGGCATGTCCCATCCGACATGGCCCAGAGAGGAGTAAAGGCATGAAATTAAAGACTGCCCATACATCAGCCTGAACACGCTTCTCACTGAGGAAAAAAAAAAAAAAAGAGGAAATAAATAGAAAAATAAAAAAAAAATAAAAAAGAAAAAAAAAAGAAAAAAAACCCTGCAAAAATATTTGAAGTACAGTTATTCTCAGAACAGCTGAATACTTCAAACAGGACTAAGTTAATTTGGCTGTAATTATTTAACAACTCGCCAACCCCACATATCAGAAAATGGAGTTAATTTATCAGCTATTTTCAAGCAGAACAAAGACTCGCCAGCTTCCAGGTAACAGCCCAAGCTGTTTGGCTCACGTGACCCCGACTGAGCTGTGCACTGCAAACATTATATGCCCAAGCACGGAGACAGAAGAAATCAGAAAACCCCAACGTGTTTACATATTTGCATCTTAAGCAACACGCACGGGATAATGAAATCAAAAGTTTGGCCAACAGCTTGCTTGCGTGAGCGATGGCATCATCATCTCTCTCAATGCACAGAAAATGAGGGTGGCAGCCAGAGCCCCATCCTATTGCCCCCCCAAAAGCCAAGAGAGCCCAAATAAGGGGGCGTCCTAAATACTTGCAATTCATGGCTCCCTGTCCAGCCTGCCTTGCTATTCCAGCAAGCACCAAGTAGCAACACTCAATCATTGCTAGCTGCCAGTGCCCACAGCAGTGCCTAAACCCCTCCAAATAGGAAATGTCACTCCAACCCTTCTATTTTAATAAACGGATTTTCTGTTTTGCACAGTGCAGGGCACAGAGGCTTTTCAGCAGCACAGATCCCGGAGGCTTCCCCAGAGATGGCAGGAAGGCAGGCGAGCAACCCTGGACCGATGCTTTTTTATTTTCACTGGGGTATAAATCCAGCAATGGAGAGTCTTTGTGATTGTCCACGCCAACAGCCCGGTCGAGTGGTGGGAAGGATTGCAGGAGAGCACGGGAGCATCCCAGTGGGATGGCTGCTGCCCAAAACCGGGGCAGGCTACGGGAAAAGTGTGAGACAGAAAAGTATCAAGTGAGGCGAACAGTCAGGCTGTGTGTAAGCAGGGAGGCAGGCAAAAAGGTACAGCGAAGCAGCGCCTGTGAAACAAGGAGTGCCATTCTTCTTCAGCGGGGATTTACCGATTCAAACCGCAGGAAGAGAATATAGAAAAAGAGAGCAGCAGCCCAGCATTCCACCCCTCCCGATTTCGAGGGTAAGGAAACAATCACACAGCGAAAAAAGTAAACTGTGCCCCAAGATCAAAAACCGCCTCCAAAGCCCAATCAGGCAGGGAAAGCCAGGACACGCTCCTTTCGCTTCTCACCAAACGTATCCTTCCTTCTCTCTGTTACATAAAGCCCCAAAATATAAACTAAATTGCGAGAACGAGGAGCTGTTGCACCAATACCGCCCAAACAGCATACATTTTGTATCACCGGGGAGGGAAGGGAAGAAAAAAAAAAAAGAAAAAAAAGAAAGAGAAAAAAGCGAAGTTACAAAGGCTGAAGAGATTTCCTTTTAATGTTTTATTCACAGCAAAGGGGCGATGCAGCGGGGGGCAATCCCAGTGCCCTCCCCAGGCGACTGAGCCGGCACAGCTCGTACTACGGCGGCAGAAAGCGCTGCTCGGATGCCAACAGGAAAACAAAATTCAAGCCAACGCTGCAAGTTTCCCTCCAGAAAGTTAAAAATTCCGGGCAGACCCTGCCGGAGGAAAAAAAGCGCCTTTTCCAGCGTTAACTTCCAAGCCGCCTGCTCGCCCTCCCCCGTGCGCAAACACCTCGGCCCGGTGTTTACGCGGCGGGATCGGGACACGCCGCGCACATGAACGCACAGGTGTACGGGGGACGAACGCCGCCTCGCCCGCCCGGCGCGCCGCGATGCGAAGTTCGGGAGCGCGGCCCCGTCGGGGCGGCAGCAGCACCTGCGGGGACACGCACGGCGCCCGGCCGGGGCTGCGGCGGCAAGGGCGGCCCCGGGGCCGGGCGGGGACAGCCGGCGGGGACACGGAGCGCTGCTGCGCGGGCGATCCGCCACCGCCGGCTCCGCTCCGCTTCCCGCGGGGGGTTGTCGCCCTCTGGCCGCCGCCGCTCCGCGGGAC